>JNVV01000009.1:470595-510258 GCA_000733355.1 Falciphora oryzae
ACCCACCTGCGCCTTGTGATCCACCAGGGGTCGACTCCCTCGGCATCAATTAGCGTCGCCGACACGGCGGCGAATGGCGTGGCGCAGCTTTCATCGCGTCCAAAGTCCCAAGTCGCGCTAGTTTCACGTTGCGCGCCCTGCACCTTGACTGGGTAGGCTCATCACACCGCGTAGAACACATAGGTCTGCTTGATTACTCAGTAGAGTCTGGCGCAAAACCCGTCCAGCGCGGCACCGTCGTGCCCCTGCCACCGGCCTACTACGGCCACCAGCCCGTTGAGCCTGATCAGGGCGCCCGTGACGACCAGGAGGTGCATCCAGTTGTGGCTCTGGCCGACCAGGTCGAAGCGGCCGGGGAACCATCGTTCTGGGATGCGCATGGCGTACACGGCTGAACCGGAGAAGTTGACCACCGCGAGGCCAAAGAAGGAGACGAGTCCCGCCATCTCATCTAGCCGCTGCCAGCCGAACCTGTGGAGCCCCTGAACGACGGGAGTGAACAGGCTGGTGCCCAGCAGGGCATACATCAGGAAGCGAACAGCCCGGTAGGATGGCTGTCGGAACTTGGGCTGTAAGGTAAAGATGCCGCAGCCGATGGCGGCGGCGGTAAGCAGGGCGAGATAGACGTTGCGGACGGCGGGATGGCAGTAGAAGGCGAAGTGCGCGACCGACACGCCGGTGCCCCACATGACGAAAACAATGCCCAGGTGGTCGAGCTCGTTGCCCAGCTTGTGTATCTCCGGGCTGTGGTCGGAGAAGGTATGGAATGAGGTTGATAGGACAAAGCAGACGACTACGGCCATGTAGTAGACGCCCAGAGCAACTCCATCCTCGGTTCTCACGCCGTCCGCCAGGTGGGAGAGGATGAAGAAGTGGGCGAAGAGGCTGGCGAAGAGGAGAGCGCCCAGCAGATGGGACCAAATGTTTGCTTGTAAGTTATTAGCTACTGATCGGTTCTGTGTGTATGCTTGTGGTGGGAAATGGTAGGCATACCAGTCTCATTGTGGACGGTAAAGATGCTCCATATCGAGGTGATGTAAGAGAACGAAGCGCGTCTGCTCGAGAAGTGTTAGGCGCGATCAACAGCTGGGCATGCAGGACGGAAGGGCATACCGGTAGCCAGTTAGAATAAACTCGTTATCTCTGTGCAGGCGTGTGACCTGATTGTTAGAGGTATATACCTGCGCAAACATATCGCTGGGTTCACGTACCGTTGCCAGGGGGCTATGCAGAAAGAACGGGAAGGTTAGCATTGTTCGCCATGGTGCAAACCGCACGCCCTCGCGCCAGTTTTCATCGCAGCAACTTACCAATCTCAGCCCATGTCAAAAACCCGTCGCGGGCTGGGCCTTGGGCGTTTCTTCCCATCGCTTGGGACAGGTAAGGAGATGCCGGCCTGCTAGGAAGCAAATCGAATGGAGGATATGTATGATGGCTGCGGGTTGGGTTGTCGAAACAACCGACGCGCCTGGCGAGACACCCCCTGCCACCTTTTGATGGACGACCAAACCTGGAGGCCTCGGCAAAATTAGAAGTCGTGGGCGCTAAAAGAATGCACGTGGGCGGGCGCTTGCTCGCCAGAACATTGATTGACGCGTCCAGTAAAAACCGAGCTGGGCTCGCCCAGGTGGAGTTGGTGGGGTGAGAGCGCAATCCATGGCCGAGGAAGTCACTCTTCCACAGCTTCAGGCCCGGAACACGCATCAACAAAGGGTCCAAACGAAGCAAAATAATTCCACATCAATGGATTGCTAATAATGGCGAGCTGCATGTCCAGTCTGCAGGCTCGCGACAGCCGCCCATCGCGCGCTTTCGAGGCCATTCAATTCGTCCTGGCTCCGATTTATGGCGCCTATGATCGGGCAGGCGCCCATCGCTGTGTTTATGGTACGGCTCGAAACAACGACGAGTCTGCTCCTGGACTTCATCTTCAACATTTAATTCGACCTCCGCTCTCATCTTATCGTCTAGTCAATGTCTTCTAATTATGCCCTCTATGTTAGCACCATGGCAAACGCAACCGTCGACTCGGTGGTGGTCGGGTACGTCAGCGACCCGCACGGCCGAGGCACCATTTCACTTCTGATTTCCTCCATCCTAACACTCATCCTTTGCGTTTGGTCGGCCCTACACTTTAATGTCCCACCACCGAACCAGACCGCGGCCCAAGGGGCACTCCTCAGTGCCAAATGGGTCATCGCAGGCATCTATGCCCCCGAGCTTGTCGTCTTCACGGCTTGGAGGCAGTGGTCATCCGCAAAATTACTGCAGACCCTGGTGGAGCAAGCCGAGGCATCGCGAATTGGCTCGGCAGGGCCTGAGTGGACGATGACACACAGCTTTTTTGCATGTACTGGGGGGTTTGCCTTCGAGTTTCCTGGACTTGAAAAGCTGTCCGCATCTCGAGAAGAGCAGGAGAGCCAAGCTCCGAGACGACTCACCCTCACGGCTCGAGGAATGGCTCTCCTCGCGCGTTGCGGCCATATCCCAGACGTCAGCCGCGCCGAGATAGAAGACAAGAGCAAGGCTAATGACCTCGCCAAGGCCATGGTGCTGCTCCAAGCAACCTGGATGCTTGTTCAGGTGCTCGGAAGACTCGCTGCCCGCCTTCCGGTGACATTGGTAGAGGTGAACACTGTTGCTCATGTGTGAGTCTATGGAGATATATGATGTGCCCTGATAGATTGATGTTTGCGCTTCGTAGCTGACCGACCGGAACGAACATGTGCAGGCTCTGCGCATTCGCCATGTACATGTTTTGGTGGCATAAGCCCCTGCTGCCACGGGAGCCCCTGATAATCCGAGACCAAAGCCTTCTCCCGCTTGCTGCATTTATGTACTGCAGCAGTGAGATCAGTGGCTACGTCGACCCGAAGAGGGTGCAGTTACAGACAATCGTCAAGACTCTCTTCGCTCATCTCAACCTCTACTCGAAAACTCCAGAGCTGGAAACTCTACGCCTCCGCTCGGTGCAGCAGACCTCAACTGAACACGATGATTCTGATGACCCCAAGACACCCATAGTCACTGTGGGCACTGGGGCTCTAGGAGAGATTGAGCAAGCACCAGACTCTTGTCTTGCCCAAGTCCAATCCCAGCGCGAGAAGGAGAAGGGAACTGCTTTCTTCGAGAGACGCCCACGAGTGGTCAACTCGCGTCCAGATGACTCCCGCATTTCAGCCAGCGACCGAGCGAGATGGGACTACGTTCTCCACTCCCTGCAACATTACCCGCTTCTAGACGGGAGGTCCAGCCTCGAGCACAACCTCGCGGATGGAACACGCTGCACACATCTCAGACCAGAGCAGCTTGTCGCTGATCATATTGGCAACTGGCCATCTGATGATCTTCTTCGCAACGTGGATGGCCTCGTTGTGGGTATGGTTCTATGGCTCGCCAACTTCTGCTACGGTGGGATCCACGCCGCCGCCTGGAACGACTATTTCCCAAGCGAAGCTGAGAAGTGGATATGGCGAGCGTCTGCGTCTTATATCACTTTTTGTGGAGGACTTTGGGTCATGCTGAACTTTCTGGTTGCGAGGTTCCGGAGGCTGAACCGGTTTTGGGAGCACTGGATGGATGGCAAGAAGCCTCTCTGGCAGAGTCTTCTGCTAGGAACCGTGGTTTTTATATGTGGATTTAGCTTAGTATTGGCCCGTGTCTTTATTGTCATTGAGGCCTTCATCAGTGTCAGGGAGATGCCACTGTCTGCATATCGAACTCCGGAGTGGTCGGACATGATTCCGCACTTTTGAGGAATACATGCAAACGGGGCACACAGCTTCAGAAAGAATGGGGTACATAAGATTTTAAAGAATTATAAGGTTGAATATCAAATGAGCTTTCGATTACTCTTCCGGGACTATTTGTGCACCGAGCCACCACCGTCGAGACGGAGGCGAGCTCGGATCGATTGCCGCTATAAGTACAGTTTGCTTCAGCCGACAGCTTTCGGAAATGGAGGAAGATTGCGAGAGGGGAAATGCGCCCGAAAGAAGCACGCAAGATTCATGCTGTAGCATCGTACCGACGTCACGGTGCGGAAGAATGCCACCAACCCCTCACGTCGGCCGATCTTAACAGTCCGTTATCAAACCATATTCCGTATTGGATCGCGCCCGACACTGCTCCTCTTTTGCCCGGCTCTGGCGCCTCCCTGCGCGCCTTTAATATGTCTGCGTCGCCGCCCGCAGCGTTTTAGATGGTGTTACCGCCGGCATCATCGCTAGCACGGCATCCTTCCTAGTCACACGACAGCCATGGGGTTCCGCCGCCCATTATCCACTGCGCTCTCAGCGCTCGCCGGCGCCGTAGCATCGGCCGCCGTGTCGCCCGGGCCGCTAACGCAGTTCGTCGACGTGTTCGCGGGCACGGCGCAGAACAGCGACCCGGGCAACGTCTTCGCGGGGGCGTCGGTGCCGTTCGGCATGGCCAAGGTGACCATCAACGTCGCCGGCTATGCGCCAGCCGGCTACGTGTCCGAGTCCACCGAGATGGTCAAGGGACTGTCGCCCCTGCACGACTCGGGCACGGGCAGCGCCGACGGCAGCTACGGCCAGTACAGCATCATGCCCGTCGTGTGCGGCGACTTTGCCTACTGCCCGACAATCGAGACGGACCGCGGGCTGCGGCGCGACGGCGACGGCGCCAAGGACCAGGGCTTCCCGGGCTACTTCAGCACCCCGCTGGCCAATGGCGTGCTGGTCGAGGCCGCGTCCGCGCAGGGCGCGTCGCTGGAGCGCTACACCTTCCCGGCCGGCGTCGCCCCGACCCTGGTGCTGGACTGGACCACGGACGGCACGCACTCGTTCAACCATGGTGAGATGCAGGCCGACTGGGCCGCCCAGCGCATCCTCATGAACGGAACGTGGTTTAGCAGCTTCGGGCCCAGCATATTCCGGTACGCGGCCTTCCAGTGCGTCGACCTGTCCGTCTCGGGCAGGATCACCGACTACGCCTTCTGGGGCGCCAACCCCGAGGGCTGGCACGCGCGGCGCAACGACACGGCCGCCTGGCGCTTCTCGCCCTGGGCCGAGCGGCGGCGCAACCCGGCACTCACACAGCCGACGCACGCGGGAGCCGTGGTGCGCTTCGGGGCCACCAACGGCACCGTGGTCGTGCGCCGGGGCGTCTCGTTCGTGTCGGCGGCCAAGGCGTGCGAGAACCTTGAGGCGCAGATCCCGGCGCCCGACTTCGACCGGCTGGTGGTGGACAGCAACGGGCTCTGGGAGGACAAACTGCGGCGCATTGAGCTGGCCGAAGGCACGCCCGACTATATGCGGCGGCTCTTCTACACCAACCTGTATCGCACCTTCCTGTCGCCCAACAACGCCACGGGCGACGCGCCGCCGCCCTACACGGACTCGGCGCACCCCTACTTCGACGGCTTGTACTGCAGCTGGGACACGTACCGCACGCTGTTCCCTCTTATGGCGCTGACCTCGCCGCGCGACATGGCGCAGATTACCGATTCGTACGTCGACGGCTGGCGCCGAGAAGGCTGGCTGCCCGAGTGCCGCGCCAACAACGTCAAGGGCTGGGTGCAGGGCGGCAACAACGGCGTGCCTGTGGTGGCCGACTTTGTGGTCAAGTACGGGGCTCGCGCGGCCGAGCTCGGCGTCAGCATGGACGACTACTGGGCCGCGCTCGCGCACGACGTCGACGCCACGCCGCCCAACTGGGACTACGAGGGCCGCAACAACGAGGCCTACAACCGCCTGGGCTACATCCCCTACGGCTTCCTTGAGAGCGGCGCCGTCGGCCAGCACACGCGCGAGTTCAGCCGCGGGCTCGAGTACGCCTTTGGCGACTTCGCGGCCGCCATGGCCGCGCGGGCGCTGGGCAAGCCGCGCGACACGTGGCAGCCGCTGCTGGACCGCAGCCTCGGGTACGCCACCAACTACAACATGGCGCTCGAGTCGGACGGCTTCCGCGGCTTCGTGGCGCGCCGGCTCGCCAACGGCACGTTCCTGCCGTCGAACCCGGTCGACTGCTCGCCGCGCGACAGCAACACAACGCGGCCGTGCAGCCTGCAGTCCACCAACGTCTATGGCGGCCACGAGAGCTCGTCGTGGGAGTACAGCTTCTACGCGCCGCACGACGGGGCGGGGCTGGTGCGGCTGCTGGGCGGCAACGACACCTTCGCCGCGCGCCTGCGCCACTTCTTCGACGCGGGCTACAACGTCGTCGGCAACGAGCCCAGCTTCCAGACGCCGTCGCTGTTCCACCACGTCGGCCTGCCGGGGAGCTCGGTGCGCCAGTCGCGCCGCATCGTGCTAGACAACTTCAACCTCACGCGCGGCGGCTCGCCCGGCAACGACGACAACGCCGCCATGTCGAGCCTGGTGGTCTGGTACATGCTGGGCTTCTACCCCGTGCCCGCCTCCGCCGAGATGCTGGTGCTGTCGCCCTTTGTGCCGGGCTACACGGTCCACAACGAGCTGCTGGGCGACGTGCGCGTCACCGTCACGGGCTTCGATCCCGCCGGCCTCAACAGCACCGTCCCCGACGGCGCGCGCGTGTTTGTCGACGACCTGAGGCTGGACGGCAAGTCCATGGGCCGGTGCCGCATCGACTTTGACCAGTTCTTCTCCGCCAAGAACGTCGAGTTCGTCATGACGGCCGAGGAGAAGGCGGGCTGCGCCGGGCAAGAGCCCAGCAGCGTGAGCTCGGGCGGCTTTCCGGTGCCGCGAGCGTCTTGAACGAGAAAAACGGAATTAGTCTCCCAGTTTTGCTCGCTGTATTGAAACATCCGCCTGTGTGTATCGTCCAACCTGTACACACCCATATTGCTTAATTTGCTAAAGGAGCATTTTGGTTTGCCCAGGAGGGCCTTACCTACTGCTAAGCTTAGCACTGGTTGTGCCGCCTATCGCCGACCCGTGTGATCCTCTTTTGGTACCGAGCTGCTCTATTTCAAGGCCAGGGGAGATTCATTAACTGATTCTAGAACTCTGGTTCCTGCCTCGACGACACAAGCTTCGCGTGCCCCTTTACATAGGGCTGGCGCCGCCATAATGGCTGTCATATGTAGCACGCAGGGACCCTAAACCCGATTCGAGTCCTCGCGCCGCCGACGGCCGAAGCCAACATTATTTGCCCCTTTTGTACTGTTGATAGAGCCGAGCATCCAGCTGCGCTGCAGGGGCGAGCTAGCTCGTCAAATCAGCGGGCCTCAGATCCTTCGTCAGCTCAGTTATCTCCCAGGCTACCGGATTCGGGGACCGAGTGCTGACGGCGTCACCCCACGGAAGGATCAATAAAATGGTTGCATCACAGTCCTCGGGCCACGTTCCAAGGCTGCTTGCTGCGCATGCGCGATCCCCCGATGAGATCTCTGCAAGGCACCCGCACACAAGGAGACTTGGTATGCAGGGCAGTGGGGGTGGTGTGTTGACCTCTGATGCATGTGAAAATGCCAGGTCAGTCGCTGCAATAATTGACAATAAAAGGGGCTCGCCGTTGTCGTCTAGGATGGGTTTCGGTGACGTTTTGAACGGCCCGACCAAAATCCCATTAGCCTGGTAATATTGCTCGCTGGCGGGGGAAGGATGCGAATTGGAATGAGCCACCACGTCAGGGGCGCCTCCGGACGAAGCCACCAGGCCATGTCATCCACGGATTCGAGGTCCAGCCAGCCTCGGGGCCTGCCGAAATGTCTCCGGATCGAGCTTCGATGGACATTCCTTCGGGTGGACGTACTCACCGAACCCCTTCGGGGCGAACACTCACCTTACCACTGGCGATCCCGCGAACGGCTCCGAAGAGGATGGATGCTAGGGCGAAAAGGGGGCACGCCGGCCTCGAAAAGAGTCCTGATACAGTGACCGAGCTTGCTGACAGTGTAAAAGAGCTGATAGCAATAAGACTGTTAAGGGAATGGGCCGTGTATAAATATGGGCGTGTTCTCAGGCAAGTTCTGGTCGGAAGAAGAGGCGGACCGTCGCGAGCATTCCGCGTCCGAGACAGACCAGCCTCCGATATCTCTACGACCACGCCCTCTGCCGCGAGTTTGCACATAAAGAATTACGACTTTATCCCCAATCTAGAACCTCCACCCCTGATCACCCCTAAAGTCATCTCATCCAACAATGTTCTTCTCCGCCGCAGCCCTCCTAGGCCTGGTCGCCACGGCCACGGCTACCTACATCCCGCACCACATCGAGTAAGCAGCCCTGACACCCGGAATCACCACAGCCTGGCCGGTACCTATGCTAACTCCTCTTCTATCAGGTACAACGACACTGTCGTCGGCATCGAAAAGCGCGCCTTTAGCTGCAGCTCGCCCGTCAAGGGGCTGGCCAAGGCCGACTGCGAGCACATGTCCAAGATCGGCATGGCCGGGCAGGGCGCCAACCCGACGAGCAAGAACAACAACATGTGGATCGGCACCCAGGGCCCCAACAAGTTCAAGTTCATCAACCGCTCCAACCCCTCGTGCCCCATCAACGTCATCGTCTGGCACATGCCGCCGGGGGACTACCAGTCGTCCTTCATGAACGTCCGCAAGCCCAAGATCTCGTACACGCTAGCCAAGGCGGGGGACTCGGTCGCCGTGTCCATGGTCAACGGCATCAGCGGCGGCTGGGCGGGGCTGTACAACCGCGACACCAAGCTGTCGAGCATCGGCCAGATCTACAACACCTGGGGGGAGTTCACGACGGGCCAGTACGGCACCGTCGACGTCAGCCGCCTGGTCCGCATGAACGGAAACCCCATGAGCATCAAGACGGGCGGCGGCTGCACGTCCAACATGAGCAAGTGCGTCTTCGTCTGCAAGAGCGGCAACACCTGCGGCGCGTCCAAGAGCTACAACCTCAAGGACTGCCAGCCCGGCAGCCAGCCCCACGCCACCTACGGCACCTACGACGGCAACCCTACTGGCGGTTGCCAGGGCTTTTCCAACGGGGGCTCCATCACCATCGACCTCTCCCGCTGAGCGAGACTTGATGCGTGCTCGGGGGTTCTTTGTCATTCGCTTCTCGCGCTTGATGACTTTCACTCTTTGGGTTTCCTTGGCTTATTTGCTTCCCTTTCTTACCCCTCGACACAACCCCACAACATCTCCCTCTGCTCTTCCAACCTGTGGGGGAGCATGAAACGTACACGACCCTGTCCGTCAGCTTTGAGCGCCTGTGTTCCTCGATTTTGACTCTTCCTGTACATATCTTGAACGTTATTTTCCTTTCCCACCTACTTGTCATATTTTTATTCCTTGTAGATACTATCTATTTTATATACTTATGCTCTATCCAATCCGGATCTTCTCCCTCTTTCTGCAATGTCCAATCCGTCCATCATCACTTCATTACGGGTAGACAGTCAGTCTATGCAACCGAAAATCGCCGCCTCCAAAACCTAGCCGACGCCTTTCGGGAGAGCTCCGAGACGGCATATGTTAAATCGGCCGTCTCTTGCGACATAATAACTGATGTAGGATCTGTGAAGGCAGATGGCCCGACATAACCCCCAAAGGGCTGCTGATCGGCCTCGCACTCGGTGCCATGCGGTGGCAGCAGCCCCTCTTGGAAATACGCTCTGATCCGCGCGGCCGTGCACGTTGACGGTGCGGCGAGCGTGGTGTGCCCGTACGAATTTTGCACCAGGACCACGGAACCCTCAAACCCCCGAGAGTTGTTGCGCGCGCTGACCAGTGGCGTCACGTTGTCGGCCATGTTTGCAACGAAGAGAACGGGGAACCCCGTCTTGACCTCGAAAGTATCTGGATTCCGGGGCAGCATCATCGTCAGCTAAGATCTACCATGAAATAAATTCGTAGGGGACAGTGCAGCTACAGGACACTCACCAGTAAACCGCCACTTCGGCCTGACCCGTCTCCCGACACAAGCCGACTTGACGACGCTGTTTACTGCGCCGACGGCAAAGCTGACATTGCGTAGCTCCTCGGCGATCAACGAAAGGTTCTGCACCGTCTTGTTGCCCCACGGTTCCGAGTCCGCACACAGCACGGCCGGGAACACATCCTCGGTGTCTTCGGCTATGGACGACGGTGGAACGGTTGGTTCGACCGGGTTGGGGCCGGAAGGGCAGAAGGACTCGAACGGCAATGAGTGACTCGCGCCCGCCATGCGCAAGAACGGGAGGCCGTTGCCGGTCTCGAGGGCAGCAAGGACGCGAGAGAACTCGGGGAAGAGGTACAGAGGCTGGTAAAGGACTGAAGACAGCATGCGCCGCAGGCTGGAGTAACTTATGATCTGGGGCATTCCAGGGGCCTCATCGTCATCGTCGGTATCGTCCGTCTTGCCCGGCACGATGACGGGCCTTTCCCGCAGGCTTTCCAGCAGGTCTCGGAATCTCGTCTCGACTTGGGTGGGTGAGGGCTCGTAGAAAGCACATTTAATCGGTCCGGCTTGGGAGCAGAGCTTGTAAAAGCTATCGAGTACCTTGTCGGCATCGCGAATGAAGTTGATGTGTATTCCCCTGTACCATTCGTTGTAGTCGACGTTGCCTGCGAGACAAGAACGAGGCATGAAGAATTAACCCAGACCCTTGATCTGTCACATGGGAAACGCCAGGCAATGCAAGCTCACCATCAGACACCAGTCGCTCGACTTTATCCGGGTACATGGCAGCAAAGGTCCCGCCGAGGATGGTGCCGTAGCTAAAACCCCAGTATCTGAGCTTGTCATGCCCCATCTGGTTGAGGATCTCGAGCATGTCGCGGGCATGCGAGGCCGTACTTGTGTGTCGCAGGATACCTGACTTGGCCATTGCTGCCTCGCAGCGGGACGAAACAGCGGCGGCCCGGGCGTATTCATCGCAAATGACCCCTGGATGCGAGTCTGACACGCCGACCTCGGAGAGCCTCCAGAAGCCGCGCTCCTGGACTGAGCCCCAGCACTCTATCCTTGGCACGGAGGCGCCGACTATGGCTCTGGTCAGACGTGGTCTACCCGGAGTCGATGGACTTAGGACGAGAGCCGAAATATCACATACCTCCGCGAGGGTCGAACGTGACGATATCCTTGAAACGAGACAACTGTCAGCAAGAGTTCTCGAAAATAAGACGTGGCAGACTGGTCCGGTACATGGTTCGCGCCAATGATGGTCTGGATATGTTTGCCATGGTCCAGCATGGACCAGATGCCGGAGCCGCCAGGTCCCTAGAAAAAGTCAGAAGATGGCCTAACGGTATCTGGGAGGCGACGATGCCACGCCGGATGACCCACTCACCCCTGGATTAAAGAAGGCAGGGCCACGGTAGTCCGTCATGCTGGTGGCGCGGAGGCGTATCACGGCCAACACGACGCGGCTCTCATCGGATGGGTCCAGCCAGTCCATCGGGACCTACACATCGGGGGAAATGTTAGATCATCAGATAATATTGTCTGGTAGGAAGAAGGCCGCCTTACATCCAGGCGAGCACAATCGTAGCCATCATCGTAGCATCGATGCCACTTTAGGGACCTGCTGGGTTCAAGCTGCTGGGGGTCAGCAAAGAGTGCGCCATGTGGACTTTCCCGCCGTCGAAGGGCTCAAAGGGGACATACTGCTGCCCAAGACCACCCGCTGTCCGAGCTTGTCGCTGTCGAGGGTGTAGTTTGTCGAAAAAGAGCGTTCGCGGGGCGGGTGACGGCAGATCGGTAGCCCGCGCCCAGGAAGACGAGGAGGACAACGACGGCCGCCCATTGAGCGTATCGTCTTCGATCGGGAGCGGTGCGCGCATTTTTGACGCGATGGTCGAGCGGCGGGACGCGGCAGTCAGCCGCAGGGTCCAGTTTAGGGTTCCTCATCTGGCGTCAGATACAGAGCTCGTGCGGGAAAAAAAAAACAAAGGTCGCGACACAATCATATAATACAGAGCAGCATTATCATCGGCGGCATACCCCTCCATAGCCCGAGGAGGAGGGGACGGAGGGCTGTGGTCAAATAAATCGCACGGGAAGGCCGCCGAGGGTGGGCAGCCCAATGTCTCGGGGACGAGAAACTGACGTGAACCCAGCGAGGAATCCCCCAGGTTCAGCTGGCCCGCGCCCGAACAGTGAATTGGCCTCAGCAGGAAAAGAGCTGCGGGACAGAGGGACGCCGCCCAATCAGCGGCCAGTGTTTTATCAGCACTGCAGCTGCCCTACGCGAGCTAATGCCAAGGCGACAGCTCAGCAGGGGATCGACGGTGCATGGCAGCACGAAGTTCGAATGAATCAAGCCTGGAGTCGTGGGTTCGTTTAGATCCCGTCGGCCGGGAGAGTCGGTCGCACAGTTTCTTATCTTGCCTGTTGACTCGCTCTCGTAAAGTTTCGGTACTGAAATAATGATCGATGTTGTTCTGTCGAAATTCGTACCGGCTCCTCGGCACGCCCCGACTTAGTAGCATAGATCTTGACAAGAAACTCGCTAGATACCTTTGCTTCCTTCTGACGCCGAACAATGCATGAAACCCATCCCGACTTTGGGTCGCATCCATCCTTGTCAGATCTAGCTAACCCCTAGACGACATGCCTTGTGCAGATCTTGCCTTGAACAACTTTACAGGTGCACCCCTTCCTAATGGTGCAGTATGCTTGACCTCCTACCTTCGAGGGGAAAAAAGAGAACCCGGTGTGGCTACGAACCACTGGAGACTGTATTGTATTCGGACAACACATTTAGGCCCTCGCGATCAGAGAGTTGGAGTCCTCACATCAGTCTCCTCCGACATAGCAATGTCGCCATAGCGTCAGCTACATCTCTACCACCCCTTGGGCTTCCTCCTTTATTCTCAAGCCATACAAGGCTAGGTCTGACGTTCAACTGGGCCAAGCATGGACACCCGCCGTGCACTGGTTGGCTCTTGGCAGCTTTTCGCGCCCAAAGTCAAGGGCTTTCAGCTGGAGGCCTGCTCGAAAGTATCCTCGGGCAGCTAGGCATCAGGACGTCATTATTTATGTGGAAGGGAGACGGGTAATTAGGTAGGTGCTTACATGAGTAGCCAGAACTCTCTCTCTTTCTCCATGAGTCTTTTCCCTAATCAGAAGTTTCCAACCCGAGGACGAAAATGGAGCCAACATCAGCCCCGAAGATGGACCCCGACTTAATACCCCCGGCTCCCCTCAAACTGGAGGTCATGGCTCGAGCGATGAGTAAAGGCGTCGGTGTGTGGTGGGGGCTCTGCCTTATCTCCAGCACCCTCCCCAGCCTGACCTCTTCCGTGACAGCAACCATGGCAACCACGCTCGCGATTTTTGCAACACCACTGGCCCTGCCGGCTCCGAGGTCACCCGAGCTGAACCCTCGATACGCCGACTTTGCCAGGCACGAGTTGCACGTCTGGAAACCCAAAACGCTCGCCACAACGTAATTGCCGCGGCCAATGCCTTGCTGCTGCACACCACGGCTGCGTGGCTGATGCCCTGCTGGAACCCCCTGGCGAGAGTCGGTGTGATGTTTGCCATCGTCTACGGAGGAGGTCCGCTGCTGCTGCTCGCCGCCATAGGGGCAAAACGGTTACAAAGGCTTTGTGCAATCGAGAATGCGTCCGGCGCCATTGATCGATGCCTCTCTCGGGTGCAATTGCACAAACGTTTGGAGGCGGTGAGGTCGCCGTTTATTCGGGATTTCCTATGGCTACTGGCTTTAACCGGCCCACTCATCCTTCTCGATTTGCTCGCCATCTGGTTAACAACCGCAAAAGCACCTTTGTCGTTCGGGCCACTGTTTCTTGTGCGTGCCAGGCGGTATCGCCTGAAGATCTCCAAGCAGGCGTCTCGCGCTCTCTCTCGACTAACCCGAAGCCCGCGAAATTTCTATGAGCATGTGCGAATAACGAGTGACCTTGAAAGGGAGCCGAGCGCGCAGGGCAGGGCGGTGTCGGCATAATCAGATTGCTGAAGCTGCATAAAGGGTGGCCCCTTACCAGAGTTCAGTGCCAACTGGTCGAGATTGACCTCGGCGCCCACTCATGTCCGCCATACGACGCCATCTCATACTATTGGGGCAGTGCCGCACCGACTGAGCCAATGCAGATCGACGGCCGGCCGTTTCTGGTGTCTCCGACGGCGGAGGCTGCGCTTTACCACCTCAGCAGCGCGCTTAGGGAAAGATATCTCTGGATCGACTCCATCTGTATCAACCAGCGCGACAACGCTGAGAAAGGGGCGCAGGTCGGCTTGATGCGCGAGATATACAGACGGGCCGGCCGCGTCATCGTCTGGCTCGACGATCTTCCCGAGGCGATGGAAGCACGGTTTTATCTGGAAGACCTTTGCCGAAAAATAGAACTGGGGACACCCGAATCCATCGCGATGTATTTCCGGCAGACTTCTGGGTCCAGGCTCTACAGCGGCTGGAGCCAGCTGGCAAACCTTTTCGCGCACCCCTGGTTCTTCCGCGTTTGGGTGGCCCAGGAAGTGACAGCAGCACAAGTCGAGGCCGTCACGTTCCTGACGGCGGGCGGCATCGGATTTCGCTGGGAAGACCTGGGCGACTTCGCCAGGGAGTACACCGTGCGGTGGGTGTACGACAGGGAGGTGTCCATGCCGGTTCGCTTCACTTATGGGATCGACCACGCCGAGAAAATGGCTATTATCGGCGACATGCTGCATCGCGAGGAAGGCGTCGCCTTCCGCCTCCCGCTCCTCTTATCAAGCTTTGAGCACTCCGACGCCACCGATCCGCGGGATCGTGTCTACGCCCTTCTGGGGCTACTGCACAACGAAGACCAGGCCCATGGGTGGCTACGGCCTGACTACACCAAGTCGGCCAAGGAATTGTACGAACTGGTCGCGAGCCGCTTCATCCCCAGCGACTCCAACATTCTCATGTCACTTGCCAGTATCGGCTCGGGGCGCAAGATGGAGGAGCTAGCGTCGTGGGCCGCCGACTGGACGAGCATTGGCCTTGGGAAGGCTTCCGTGATGCGCCATCATTTTCGGAAGCTCCAGCAAGTGGCTTGGTGCCGAGCCGGCTCGAAAGAACAGTCCTTGCAGGTTAGATTCGGCCCTGATGAGATGCAAGGGGAACATGCCGACAAGCCCGAGCCGGTTGGCCAGCGTGGCCGAGCGGAGAATACCATGCGCATCGTTGGTCGGCGCCTCGACACAATCGACTACGTCGGACCCTTGATGAGCTGTGAGACAGAAAACCAGACCGAGAAGCTTCTGCGACACCTGCGCTCACGTCGGCTCGTCATTTGCCACGCCAAGAGGCCTTACCCAACAAACCAGTCGCTTGGCGAGGTCTTTTGGCGTTCCATGATCGGCGATACGCTGGCGCAGCGGCCGGCGCCTAGGGATTTGAGCGTCGCGTGCCGCTTTTGGGAGGCATTTATGATAAATGATGTCTATTGTGGTGGAACGGACCCAGAGGCGGCCAAAATTGAGATAGATGAGCTGTACGGGTATCAGAAAGAAGGGGATGGGCGTTGGGTGCCAGCTAGCCTACATGAGGCAGGAGTGACTCGAGAAAAAGCCTACCAGGATGGACTGGGATGGAGCCAGTTGACGGCTAGAGTTGCCATGGGACGGGCGCTGGCCGCGACAGGACGAGGATACGTAGCTATAGTACCGCCTAGGGCCCAAGCCGGGGATGTGGTGTGTTTGCTTCATGGGCTTGATACCCCGTTTGTGCTATGCCCGTCTGCGCAGGTGTCGACTCGGGGAGGCGAGCGGTGGCAACTCGTTGGCGAGGCATACGTCCATGGGATAACGGATGGAGAGGCTCTTTCCGATGAAAGCCTGGTGGCGGAAGAGTTTAACATAATATAGGAGTAAAAACCGTTTCTTTACTTGTAGTAGAGGTTTCGGGACCAAACAGAAGACTGCTGGGAACCGAACGATACGAGGCCTGGCACGACAGAAAACACAGGAGGCCTGAGTTCCATACAACAATCAGACTTAGAATAACACCTCCCACCGCATGCAGTATAGTCGCAATTTAAGCAAGCCAAGTACCTATTTCCCAGAGCGAGTAATTACAACGAAAGAAATAAAGAAAAAGGAGAAGGAAAAGGCTAGTCAGGACGCACCGCAACAAAGCACAGCCCAACACTGCTTTACCCTTGCGGCCCCGTTGGTAGCAACAGTAGCCCCTGTCGCCCCTGTCGTACCTGACCTAGTAGTCCTCCTCGTCGCTATAATCATCCCGCAAGATATCCGCCTCAAACTCCGCAGCCTGGTAGTCGCCCTGCAGGTCCTCAACCCGGTCGCCGTATATCCCACCGTGCGCCCCGCTGATGTGTGCGTATATCGACCCGGACGGCGCCTTGCCGCAGACCCAGCACCAGTGCGTGCCGCACCGGCACGTCATGTGGTTGCAGCCACCCGCCTTGACCGTCTCTACCTTGCACTTGGGACACTGCCGCACGACGAGCAGTCTCGCGGCGCGCTGCCTGGCCTCCCGCGCGCGGGCCTCTGCCTCCTCTCGCTCCGCCGCGGCCGCCGTCTGCGCCGCCAGCTCCAGGGCGCGCGCTTCCGCCTCGGCCCTCTCGACCTCCCGGCGGAGCGCCTCCTCCTCGCAGTCCTCGCACCTCCACCCCTCGATTTCGGCCGGCGCGCCGCCGGCGCACACCCGCTCGACGTAGCGCTTCGCCGCGCCGCAGGGGCCCGCGCACCACGCGTGCACCCACTGGCCCCTCTCCTCGACGGCGTCGCGCAGGCCGGCAAGGCAGGCGACCGCGGCGGGGACGGCGCCGGGCGTCGGACGCCGGCGGCAGAAGGGGCAGTCGAGGGCCGCCAGGTTGAGAATACCGCCGACCCGGTTCTGACCGTACCAGGCGGCATGGCATGACGCGCAGACACGCTGGCGGCAGCCCGAGCGGCCGCCGCAGGCCAGGCGGAGCAGGTCCTTGCGCGTGTTTGAGAAGCAGAGCGTGCATAGGCCCGACTCGGCGCGGCGCGACAGGACCCACGAGGCCAGCAAGGTTAGAACCTCGGGAGTGTTTTGTACGCGCTTGCCCTGGATGGTCAGCTGCGGCATCGCCGTCGCCGCCGCCGACTTTTGGCCGTTTTCGGCCGCCTTCGTGCCCGGGCCCGAGTTCTCAGAGACGGCCAGTCCGGCAATCTTGGATTCCATCTCTTCTCTCTTGTCACCTGCGATCCCGGGGAGGACCTCAACCTGCTCGGCAAACCCAGCCGTGCCGCCCTTGAGGCTAGACACCAGCTTGTACATTGACCTGCCGCTGAAGGTCGCAGGGATCCTGCCCCCGTCATTCCGGAGCAGCCATGCCGATCCATTCTCCGCCGCCAGGTCCTTGGCCGTGGTTTCTGTCTCGACAATCGTGTTGATCTCCCCGTGCTCGCAGGCCGGACACTCAAAGTCAGTCAGCGCGAAGCCTGCCGGGCGGTACTCCTCGGGCCAGATGATGCGACTCAGACACCTCCTGCACTCAACGAGGTGCGCAGCCGAGCCAGCCTTCTCCTTCACCGCCGGGGGGAGTTGCTCCCTCACTCTGCAGTAGTGGCACTTTGGCTTCACGTTCAACTTGTTGGTGTGATAGACGACGTACTGGGCGCGGCAGCTTCGCACGCCGCACTCAACCCATGCCAGGGGCATCTTCTCGTCATTGTCGGGCGACGGCACATCGCCGCCTAGGACGTACTCGTTCCTTTCTTTCTCTGTCGGGTACTTGAACAAGCATAGGCCACAGGTCCCCTTCTCGCCCATCACGGTGACGGACCGCGGAAGCTTGCACCTCTTGCACTTGACCAAGGGACCCGCGGGCGATCGGGTCTTGTCCGGGTGCCAGCCGACCTTGGCTTTGAGCGTGGTGGCCAAGTTGAACTCGAGCACCTTGTAGTCAACCAGGGCACGGAAGAGGGCGCGGTCCGAGTCTTTGAGCAGAGAAGTCGTTGCTGTCTTGCGCCGTCTCCGCACCTCGGCGTCGGCGTCGAGGAGCAGATTCAGACAGCTGACGTTCCAGGTCTCGGGGAAGTCCATCGTGTTCCACCGATCGGTCCACATGGCCATCTCAGCCTCTGCCACCTCCTGCAGCGGCGCGATGCCCATACGAAGGCTGAGCGCGGCGAGCAGGGCGGCCGGGCGCGCCGAGAGCATTGTCCCCGGCAGGACAACGTGCAGCAGGACCTTCCAAAGCTTCCGGTCGTGCTCCTTCTGGGCCAGCGCCAGGGGGATCCGCGGGACTCGGTCCTGGGGAGCGGACACGATGTGTGCCGGAAGCTCCTCCTTCGTTTGCGCAAACGACAGGCACGTCAAGATCTTGCCCAGGCGCCGGAGGATCCGATAGTCACACGACCTGCCGATTTCCAAGAGCTCGTCCCGCGTGAACGAGAGCCCGCCTCTCGCTTCATCCTCGCTGTCGGATCTGTCCGTTGCTGCCATCTTCTGGAAGTCGAGCGTCGGATCGAGGTAAAGGCATGGGAAGCGCTGTTCCTCCGGGATGGACTCTACAAGTGAGAGGATCTCGGACGCGTAGTCGTACGACTCTTCGAGCCATGCCTTCATGCGAGACTTGGGGTCCGTGGCGCCTTCACCGGCGTCGGCCGCAGCGCCGCGGGCGGCAGGAACGCGATCAACAGCCATACCGAAAGCCGTCACAAGCTCGTCGCGGGCAGGGTTGTTCCGGTCATTGCAGACAGTGCGCCACAGACTACCGAAGACAGGGTTTACAGCCATGGCAGCCACGTCGCTGGCAATGATGGCGCGTAGATGTTCGACCACGAGCTCACGGTAGGCTGGGTCGGCCATGTACCGCTTGGAAAACGCCTCCATCGCGGGGCGGGGGTGGACGTGCTCGTGAAGCTGATCCAGTGGGACCGCGGTCTGTTGCATGTTGTTCTTGAGCTTGTCGGTGTACTCAGGCTCATCGCGCCAGACCATGAAAGGAATTGAGGCCTGATCATCCTCTCCCTTGACCTCGGCCAGGTTCTTTTTATGTTGGTAGGTCACGACAATGGCCTGTGTGGTCTTCACAGCGGCAGTGCCGCTGCTGCCGTTGACTACTGCCCGGTCCTTCTTGACACCCATCCACGCCAGAAGGGTGTCGATAGTCAGCTCTGTGATGAAAGCCGCCGAGATCTTGCCCTGCGGGGCTCGTAGGCAGGTGCCCCTCGTGCGGGATGAAAGCAGCGTGAAGGGGGCGAGTGTGTCGTTCAAGTTACTGTCGATGATGCTGAAGACCTTGCACGCCTTGGGGCCTGTGCGGAACAGGTGTGCAGCCTGTACCCAGTCCACGAAGAGGTGGCCAGTCCCGCCGTAGGAGTCTTTCTGCGTGAGGCTACGCTCCTCTCGTGACCGATTGGTGCCCTGCGTGGCCGCAGTGTGCGGAGGGGCGTCGGCAAAGAGCAGCATGCTTTCGTGTTTGGATTGCGAAAGTCAGCAGGACCGCTCAAGTCAATCCTATAATGTTGGGGAAGAGACTAGGATCTCACATGGTCTTAGCATCCGCCCTCATCTGCTCGTAGGCTGCTGCAAGGCCCGTCTTTGCCGCCTCGGGCCAGTCGCCGCCGGCGTCCGGGCGGAGAGAGCGGACGAAGTTGAGCAGGTCGGCGCTGGAAACAGTGCGGCCGGGGTCCACGGTCCCGTCGACAAGATACCACTTGGACCACTCGATCAGCTTGCCACGGCAGTAATCGCGGTATGCCATGACGCCGATTCGGGAGAAGCAGCCGGTCAGTGCAGAAATCCGGATGATCTCAGGAAGGGAATTGGAGAGGGAATCGAGATATGTCCCCATGGAAGCGGTCGCATCTGTGAGGATCATGAGGTCGTACGGCATCTCGCCAGATCCTCGCGCGCCCTCTGCCTCACTCGCAGTGTTCGCCATGATCGCGGTTCGTGACTTATCCGAGAACAGCGCCCAAGAAGATCAGGCAGCTGGTTCTCTTCCGAGATGAAAACGAAGCAATACTGTGTAACAAAGAAGAAAGATGGAGAGGCAACGAAGGGGGCCAAGCGCAGTTAAATACTTTTAGCCGCTAGCAGGATTGGCCGATGCAGCATCTCAGCTCGGTCGGATAGTTCGTGCAGCTAATGCCAGGGCTGCCCGGGGTGACTCGATGCCATCTCCAGATTGAGCTTGGAGGCTTTCAAGGTGCTGTTGACTCACCCGGGGAGGACTGGCATCGACGGCCAGCCTGCCCTTACCCGCACTCAAACACATCATTGATCCTTTCTGTTGGCCGTGGTATAATGACTCTCTGTAAGCAGAAGGGTCACACAGCCCACCTGCAGCTGCAGTGTTCTTTTGCGCTGAGCTGGGAATCGTGCCAAAGTCCAATGGTCTTGGTAGCGCGGCAGTGCTGGATCCCTGCAGGGTCCATGCTTTCCCTTGGCCCCACTTTCCGCTCTTCAGGCTCTTCAGCAATCCGACCGGTCACATTGAAGCCTCCCAAGCCGGAAGGCTCACAACGAGTACGCAGGTCGAGTGCAGCACAGAGCTTCCTAGACTGTGACTTTGCTATTTCACGGAAGGCGGCTACTGTCATCCATGCCCGAAACTTTGAATCCAAAACACTATGCTAGCCATATGGCTGGCCGATCTCACACACGCCGCATAACATCCCTTGAACATGGGACTTCGCAAAATAGGTATTATCCATTACCGCTAGAGATCTAAACATGTGCGCTACGCATAAAAATATCATCATATACGTCATGATTAAGCCCACAGCATCGCCGCTGCGCACGCAGCAACGGCCATGACAGCCACGGCCGAGGTCCTGACCGAGCCGGCGGCGTCCTTCTTGGCATCGCTGCTGCCGGTGGCTCCAGGCCCGGTCCCGGCGCGCCACGCCGGCGGCGTCCCGCTCGGGGCGAGCCCGTTGTTAACCGCGCCCGGCCCCGTGTACTTGGCCTCGAAACGGACCGCGTCCGAGTAAGGGGGCGTGTTCTCGAGCCCGCCCTTGGCCGGGATCGTCTGGTCCGCGTTGACGGTGCTGCCCTTGACGCACTTGGCGCCCCGCCACGCCACGTCGGCGACGTCCTGCCACACGGACTGCGGGTCGCGCAGGTTCTCGGGCCGGAAGAAGCGCCGGCAGTGCGCGGCCTCGTACACGAACTGCAGCGGCGGCGCGTCCGCCGGCGCGCCCATCGGGTACTCGTTGTACCAGTTGATGCTGGCGGCCTCGGACAGGTCCGTCGGCATGAGCGGCGGGGGCGTGGTCGGGTGCAGCTTGACGCCCGACGGCGGCGACGCCACTTCCCGCGCGCCCGCGAACTGCTGGAGGTGGTCGAGCGGGCGGACCTCGCCGCCGCGTGTGCCGCCGATAGCCTGCATGGGTTTCTCCTGCGGTCTCCCGCCCAGGGCCACCGAGCGAACCCCGGCTTCCCTGGTCATGAGGCCGGTGATTCCCGCGCATGTCGACGCGCAGGCCCCGTCAGTGACGATGATGACATCTTCTGGCTTGAACGGCGGCTCCTGCGGCGCCCCGGTGTCGGCCGTGTCGAACCCCTGAAGAGTGAAGTCGCCGTCATCTGTCGTCCTAGAATCCACCAGCGCCCGGTTGGTAACGCTGTCCTGCTTGACGGCCTTGTCGGGACCGAAGAACTCGTCGGAGTTGCTGAAGTTGGTGAATTTCATCGTCTTAGCGCCTCCCCAAAGAGGCTTCTCAAGCCTCGTGCCCCAAAGGCTGTTAGAATAATGCCGCATCGCCGGCGTCGCGCGCCATCTAAGGGCCTGAAATGCCTCAGACTTGGGGAAGAGGTTTCGATACATTTCGAGACCGCCCCAAAAGTTGCCACCGGGGTTGCCCTGGAAGTCGATGACGAGCCTGGTGCGGCCACTGTCCTTGCACTTCTTGACCAGCGACCGTGTCAGCCTCCGGAACTCCCGACGGTGCATGGCGTCTGTGACATTGAGGCTGTCATCGGGCGCGAAGGTCAGGACCCTCAGGACACATGTATCCCGGTACTGGCTGTTTCCTCCGAGGAAAATTCCCCAAGTAGTGTCCCATGGATCCTTCTCAACGACCTCCTCCTTGCCCGACAAGACGTCTTTGGGGGATTGGCGGCGAGCAAGCGGCTTTTCGGGGGCCAGCGGGTTCTCCAGATGTCGCTTCTCATGCTCGCGGCTTTCTGCGCTGCTGCTGCTGCCGGGAACCTCAAACTCTTGATGCACGTCCTCGCCGGTGTTTATGTTGTTCCAGATGGGTAAATTGCGCCGGTGCATAGCCGCATAGTTTGGGAAAGTACGGATGGTGTTGTTGGCAAACTTGAAAGTCGTGTTGTCACGGAGCTCACGCATCCCGGTGACAAAGCGGCCAACCGCCGCCGCTCCTTTCCTGAACAGGTCGTTGTACTTGGAGTCCGGGTCCTGCTGTGAGGCGTAGAACGAGGCGGCGCGGAGCACCGACTCGACCGGTTCGCCGTCGATCTCCGTCACCTCGGAGGGCGTGAAGCGAGCGGCAGAGCTGTTCGACATATCCTCCGCGACGTACACTTTCGGGAGCTGGATGCCGTCGCTGGACGCCGACACGAGAGGGACCCCTCGTGTGAATTGGAAGGCAGACAGCAGGCCAGGACTGTAGTAAAAGTGGCCCTCGGAAGCAGCGCTAAACTGTTCTTTTTATCAGCATTCGCGCTTCAGGCGGATTATGACTGTTTCGAGTATTTCGAGGGACACCTACCACATTCCTTAGCTCAGTTATGAACTCGTACTGGCTCGAATACTTGCCGTCGGCGACTTTCTTCCTCATCTCGCCCATGGCACCAATCACGTCGATTCCAGGTACCAAGTACCCAGGCGGGGGGTTTTTGAGGTAGCCGACAGTGCTCAGCTCTTCGAGGAATGGGGAAAGGCTTGGTACAAGGGCAAAGAAGTCGCGAGAATGGTCAGCTTGGGGGTGCGAAGCTCCGGGGCCGCGGACCTGGCTGCTTACTAGTCGATAAGTGCGACATCTCTCCTGGTATCAACCTCCATGGAGTGCAGACAGTTCAATGCGACAGACGGAGGCACGACTGCGACCTCTTGGTTCCGCATAGTGGCCTCGGCGCTGACCATGCCACAGTAGCCAAGAGTGGTTCGCTGCCTGGGCAGGACGCTACCTGCTGCCGCCGGGGCAAGGGCTAGAATGATGACGGGGAGAACCATTTTGTGCTGGGTTCGGGGCCTTGCTACCGAGCTAAAGGCGGAATGTGAAGCCGAGCGAATGGCACGCTCGCTGAATAACAGACGTTGAAGCCATCGCGGTCCGGGGGGCTGGCCATCTTATATGGCGTTGTGCCATATGGTAGCGCATATCAACCTCATATTATTCCCCAGGACCCTAGGAGCTGAGGGGGCGGCCAGCAGATCCCGCGTTCCAAGAGGCGCCATCCAGATGCGGGCGGGACACCAACAGCATCCGAACCCCATCCTTGAGGGGGGTGCCAAGGAGTCCGCTCGCCATCGTATTTGTCGGCCAATTCCTTCTGCAGCGAGCGTCCACTCGCCCAGATCTGCACCCAGGGATTCCGGCCGGTTCGGACGACACTCTGGAGCGCGCAGGCGGGCGCTGCAGGCCAACCAACGCGAACCCTTCATTTTAGCCCCCATCAGCCTCCACCAGCTGCCTGGGCCCGCGCCTCCTCCGGACATGCGAAGGCCAGGGCTGACATGCGCTGCACCTTTGTGTGTGCCAAGGAAAGGATACCCTGCGACTTGTTCCCACTCCCTTCGGGTCGCTCTTTGTGGATCGGCGCATATTATTCGCTCCTTTCGCGGCTCGCCCAAGGGCAACCGTCGTTTGCCAAGAACAGGGGGCTGAGCCAAGCGCGGAGCTGAGAGCTACGGCAGACTATGGCGCCAACAAAAACCGCTCCTTCGGCTCGACATCCGCCGCCGCCCAGCATTCTAGCTTGTGCGACTTGCGTAGTCTCAGGTAAACAGCAATCCTTGAGGCTTGGATAGACATGAAGCATGCGCTTGCATGATGACAAGGCGAAATTCTGAGCAGCTGAAGAGAGAAAGGGCCCTTTTACCACCAGCCAGAAGACTGACAAGCACGAGAATACAAAAAGAAGAAGAAAGCTGGAACCTCTGCGTTGGTGCAGTGCCAACGGGCCAGCCTTGGCGTCCATGGATGCAGGCGAGCAACACTTTGGAGCCGCCGGTCCATGTTTTGTCACCGCTTGGCCTTCAATCTGCCCTTGAACCAACGGACGAGGAGGACATGCGTGTCGGGAGATTGTTGCTGCCATCCAACTGGGAGTGCAGACTGCCCAAACCCAACGAGCAAGATGTAGGGAGGGGGCACGTTGCCAAGTGTCAGCAAGGAAATGAAAGGATCCCAAGAAGGCGGCCAGCGAACGGTGTGCAGCTAGGCCAACATGCGAGAGGGATTTGAAGGCAGGAGCAAGCGAAAGGCCGGGAAACGTGGGCGCCCGTGGCCAGACGTATGTGAAGAGAGACACGGCAGCCATGGAAGGCAGGCAGCTTTGGTGCAACAAAAACACAGAGAAGGATTTTTTGAGTTGGGGCCATCTCTGGCCGCGCAGGCATTTGTGGTGGGATCCAAAAAGCGGACACCCGAAGCCGCGATCAGCCCATCGTTTGGCTGCTGTGGATGCGTGCCTAAAAATGGCGCTAGGCCTGTCAGTCTTTTCTGGTGCGTCCAGTTCCAGGCCGGTTTCCGAGGCTTGGTTGGCCTGGCATCGGCCCGCCAATTTGGCCAATTTGCTTCGCTTTCTGTCACGTGGATGGCAGATCTTGTCATCGCGAGCCCGTGGAATAGGGGACAGGCACCCACGCATCGCCACACGAGGACACTGCCAACTTCTAGATAATCCCAGCTCGATCGCTCAACAAAAGAGCCACTGTAAGGCATTTCAAAGCGTGGACATGTGCTACTCAAAAGATCCGCGCGGCTTCCCCGGTCGGGCTTCCATCATCAACAGCACGCCAAACCTGCATTGCCAGCCACATCACGCCTACGCACGCTACGTTATCCCAGCGTGGCTTGGGTGGGAGTCGTGTTCAACGGTCGCTCGTGCGGCGGCAAGTCGGGACCGCTCCCAGGCCACAGCCCCCGAATTGAGCCCCAGCAGTGGCGCGATCGGGCGATCGAGCCCGCTGTCCCCAGATAGCCCCAGCGTCGGGCGAGCATGCCAGCCTAGGCGCCCTGAGGCCTAGGCTCGATGCCACCGCCCATTACGTACAGGGGGGAGCAGGTTCCAGAACCTCGCCTGTCAGGATCACGTTGTCGGCTTATCAGTGGGAGGCTTTTGAGGCACCACTGCAGGGGTGCGGGCCGATACGGAGCGCTGGGCCCTCGCAAAATCCGGTGAGGCACAACCGAAGAATGCTTGTCTGGTCTTTTTTTTTTTTTTTTCCCGCGCATATGCCTATCGCGGCCGTCTTTTGCTCATGATCGCGCTGGCATCGGCCTCCGAGTGGCGCGCATCTCGTTTTGTCACACTTTTTCCTGTCTCCTCCTTGGATCGAGTTTTTCACCGGCCAATGTTCCGTGGCTCCCTTGCCGTTCGGCGGTAAAGACATCAAGCGATGCTGCCAATTTTCGGCCTTGCCCATTTCGCAAAAAACAACACCACCTCACCTTGGCTGACGCCCGATCCCGTTCAGTATCGTAGGCCATCACCGGCCTCTGGCCTGGGCACAAGTCAAGAGCCCCTTGGCAGTGCCTCTCTCGCGAAGGATATTAAGCTTGCCTCGCCGTCTACGGTTTGCCTTTTCCTTTGTTCATCATCAGCATCAAGCAATCATCAGTCATATATCCCAAGTCAAGAGCTACTGCTCCTCGACATCACAATCATCATCCTCTTTAACTCTGTGGGTATCAGCCATATCCAACAGCCAACCAACCAACCGACAAACCAAACACCCATACGCTACAGGAAATACCCATCGAGTCCTGCGTTATGGCTTCTACACCAGTGGCGTTAGAACATCCCCACGATACTCTGTCCCACCCCCACAACGACCCTCTATCCCACCTTCACGTGTCGCTTAGTCGCGCTCACACCCTGCACGGCGACAGCCCTGCCTTCTTGACGCCCTCGCACTCGTCAATGTCCTTCACGGCCCCCCACAAGAAGCAAGCGGCCCAACAGGTCGACTGCGCCGTCCACGACGCCCTGGAGCGCCACGTCTCCCAGCAGCTGTCGCCCTACAAGCCAGTGTCACAGCGCAAGCTCAACCGCGAGGCCCGCAGGCCACGCTGGCTGCGCGAGTGCGTCGCTGAGCTGCTGGGCGTCTTCTTCTTCGTCTTCCCGGGCCTGGCCTCCATCGCCTCCTTCACCATCCACCACTCGCTCGACAAGGACAGCGCCTCGGCCTTCGGCTCCATCTTCCAGGTCGGCTGGGGCATGGGCATGGGCGTCTCCTTCGCCGTCATCACCTGCGCCCCGACCAGCGGCGGTCACTTCAACCCGGCCATCACCCTATGCCTCGCACTGTGGCAGGGGTTCCCCTGGCGCAAGGTCCCGCGCTACATCATCAGCCAGATCCTCGGCGCCTTCCTCGCCGCCATGACCATCCTCGTCATGTACTGGGCCCACATCCAGGACATGGTCGGCCGCCTCGTGGCCGAAGGCAAGCCCCTGGTCGGCGGCGGCAGCCCCGCCTCCATCTTCGCGCCGTACCCCAACGCCAACCAGCAGAGCCTGCTGCACGTGCTGCTGATCGAGTTCTTCGCCGACGCCTTCATCGCCGTCGTCGTGTGGGCCGCCCTGGACCCGTCCAATCCCTTCATCCACCCGGCCTCGATCCCCTTCGTCATCGGCATCGCCTACGCCGACATGATCTGGGGCTTCGGCGCCGTCACCCTCAGCACCAACCTGGCCAGGGACCTGGGCTGCCGCATGGTCGCCGGCATCATGTTTGGCTCCGAGGCCTTCACCCACCGGAACTACGCCCCGATCGGCATGTTCGTCAACATCCCCGCCACCGTGTTCGGCACTGCCATCTACGAGCTCGCCCTCCGCGACAGCCTCATGGTCATCGGCAAGGGCCACGCCCAGCACGCCGACGGCGAGGCCGCCCTCTTCACGCACATGAGGAAGGCCAAGCTGCTCGACGAGGAACAGGGCATCAAGTGCTGATTCAGGGCTTTTCGGCAACACCTTCGGGGGTGACGTTCGCCACAAAACGTCGCGAGAACGATCTTTGTTGCAGTTTCTTGTCTACTCTGTTCTTCTTCACTCAGCCTCTTTTCCTCAATATTGTTTATTTTTAATATTTCGGCGTTTTAGAGATACCTTGCTATTTGTTATTTTCCTTATTCTTCATGAGACCATGCAGCATGGGAAAGATTTAAAAGATGGATCAGACCTACATCTAAAAGGGGCACTGCATATTAGAATTAGATCTAGACTCCCTCGATTCGCGGTTTCTAAAATTTCAAACCACTTCCTCGTGCTCCTTCGTTCCCGGCATCCGCACCGTAAATCCATTCGCGATTATAGTCCACCCAACTCCCGACGAGCAGTGAGAGGTAAACAGCATCCCAGCGTGGGCCATCGTCGCTAGCGATGTAGTTCTGCGCGAGTGACAACACCAGCCCGCCCAGCCTCTTGGCCCACTCCACGTCGCACGACGACGAGGTCCCGTCTTCGGCGCCCTTCATCACGGTGCCGGCCCTGCGCATGAACGCGTCCAGGCGGCCCATGGCGTCCTTCCCGATCTGGCCCTCGAGGTGCACCAGCACGTCGTCGACGCTCCGCCACCACGGCGAGCCGGCGCGGCGGTTCCTCCGCTCCTGCCCGGCACCGTCGCCGTCGTCCACCGCAACCGGCCACGGGTCGTCGGCGGGCAGGCCCGACCAATCCAGCAAGGGGGAGGAGCCGCGGCGGGCGACGACGTAACCGTAGCGCAGGTAGTGCGATCGGCACCTCTCGAGACGGGCCAGGAAGCTCGGCTCGCCGACGTGCTCGGAGCGCGCAAAGACGCGGCGCAGGCAGCGGTTGTAGTTTGGCGGCTCGATAAACTCCGGCGGCTCCGCCGTCGAGGTCGCCTTTGCTGCTGCTGGCTCCTGCGGCAAGAACGGGGGCGCTGTTCCTCCTCCGCCACTGCCGGCGTCGCGCGCGAGCCTCCTCTCAAAGTCCTCAAACACCTCGACCGCCTGCGTCAGGCACGCCCAGAAGATGCAGCCCGCAAAGGTCGGCATGCCCTCGTCGAGGTAGTGGCGGATGTCGACGGCCTTGCACGCGACGGGCGCCCGGGGCAGGACGCTGTTGACCCAGGACGACACGAGGCTCGCGTCCACGGCCCAGTGGTCTGCCCGGGCTATATCCGGCGTGGCCGACGAGGCGCCATCCGAAGAAGTGCCGGCGCCGCCAGGTGGGGTGTTTACGGCTGTTGTTGTTGTGGTCGCTGTCGGGTTCCCCTGCGCGACCACATGACACGAGTCGACGCCTGCTTCCACTGCGACGTCCTGCTGAATTGCCTCCCCGCAGAGCTGCGTGTGATTGTTCATGCAGGGGCCCTCGGATTCGTGGTTGGCTCCCTGCTGCTGCTGCTGACGCTCCGCCGTGGTCGCCCCATCGCTCGTGTCCTCGTCGCAGCAGAGTCCTCTGGCTTCCGCGAGGATGGCTGCGACTTCGGCGCTGAGCAGCCCCTGGGCGCGCAGGGCGTTGTCGAGCCGGGAGATGACCCTGCGCAGGTTCTTGTTGTCCTCCTGGAGCTTCTGAAACTTGGACGCATGTCGCTTGCGGTATGCGCGCTGCGCGAGCTTTCCCCGCTCGCTGCGACTTGCTTTCTGTTTCTGGGCGTCAGCCTCCATTGCGTGTGGGCTCGTGTTTGAAGGGGAGCGGAGGCGTAACGCACGGCTGGTGGATGGTCATTGCCGGTCATTGCTCCTCAGATTTACCTCCGATAGCTGCCCTACACTCTCGGTAAAGCCGACCTAGCCATGCGGCCAGATGATCCAGCCGGTGCTGACCTTTATGAGGCCATTGGCAGCTTTTGTTGCCTCCTGGTTGACGACTGATCTCCCGAGGGAACATCCACGCCACGGAAGTGGTAGGTGGTGACAAAGCCGTGAGTGATAACGTTATGCCGTCCCCATATAATTAGTGGGGCAGATAAAACGGGAAAGGGGGGCAAAGCTTGTCTGTCAGATAACCAATGACCTACATGTATCAGCTTCGCCACCATGGTTCGCATCGCCTTGAGCCGCGCAACAAGGCAACTGAGGATACATTCATTTGTGAAAAAAAGTTTTAGCGTTAAAGGGGCCGAGAGATAACCAATGAATCCTCGTTCAATTATGGGGCTATCTACGAGAGCCGCTCACCGGCTGGGGGGATTGGTGGGCTGCAGAAAGGCATTTCTGGGCACGGCCACCCACCTGTCCAGTACCTGGTAGGTACAGGTTTCCAGGGTCATAAACGTTATTATTCTACCGCAATGCATCCAATCCTCTCAGGAACAGGCACATTCTCCAGCAGGGAAGACGCACCCAAATAAATGTAGCCCGTTCGAACCCAATAGTGGTTTCGTGACCACAAGCAGCCACGATAATTAGTTTAGCAAGCAATTCAACAGAAAATACTCTTTGATCCTAGAGGCCTATAGTATTTCAGGATGACCGTCGATTCGAGGAAGTGCCTTGTTCCGGGAGAGAGGACTCAAATTCTGCTAACCATTTCCTCACCTCCCTGCATAGAGCCGCCGAGCTGTTGTAAGAGGGCCGACAACGGGGCTAGCTGACGCCAACAACTGACCCGATTTCCATTTCAGGGGCAGCTATGTCCGTACGGTTCAACTCGGTCATTCATACGCATGTCGTGTAAGAGGCAATGAGGCGATGAGCTTCCTAGATCCCAGCAACAGGCAAACATCGATGGATAGTTCCCAGGTTAGAAATTAAGGCCCGAAGATTAAGCCTGAGCGGAGCATGCATCTCGAAATGGGGGTCCTCTCCACCGAAAAAGCCTTCTATGGTTTGCGGGGGAAAGCTTGGCACGACTGCAGTTCCCCTCTCCCACATCACGAGGCGGGTGTGGATCTGGATACAACGTCGTCCCTGTAAGCGCCGAAGGAGAAGGATCCGAGCAACCGAGCTGGAGGCGCGAGCCCGAACCAGATCGACACTGGCTCCCTGTCCAGGGGTAACCGGGACGGTGGGAGGGATTCCAAAAGGATTCGGACCGTTGTGCGATGCTGGCCTCGTTCCGCTTTCCCGCGCGTCCGGTGTCGCGTACTTAAGGTTGCGCGGGCGCCCGTCTGTCCCGTCAACCATGGGTTGAAGCACCAGTCCCAACCTGTCTGCCATGACAAGCGCCCTCTAATCGCCAGGCACAGACCCTTCCCTGCCGGCTCCCCCAAAACCTCAGACACTCTTTTCCAACCGTTCACACACCCAAACAATGCTCAGCGAGTGGCAGAAGCTCTTCCCCGCCGTCTTGGCGGTCCTGGCTGCCGGATGCGCCGACGCGCAGAAGGCCGAGTTCCCGCTGAGGGCCATGCCCATTGGCGCGTCCATAACGGCCGGCTTCTCGGCAGGCAAGCTCACGGACGGGTACAGGGAGCCGCTGCTCGAGAGGCTCGTCGCTGACGGCTGGCAGCTGCACTATGTGGGGACCCAGCGCAGCGGCAACAGCACTGAAAACGTAAGCCTGGAGATGACAACCACTTGCGCGCGCAAAACAATTTTGCCGCCTGCACAACTCCCATCCTTCGTCGACTGACATGTTTCATGCACAACAGCACCACGAAGGATACCCTGGCATCCGCACCCAAGGCCTCGCGAACCGGACGCGCGCCAACGGCGTCATCAACCAGTTCAAGCCGAACCTGCTGATGCTCAACGTCGGCACCAACGACTGCACGGCCCGCGTGACGCGCGAGGAGGCCCGCCGCATCCACAGCGACATGATCGACGCCATCTTCGAGCCGGCCTACGCCAACTCCCCGGACACGGCGCCGCTGCTCATCACGTCGACGCTGCTGCCGCGCCGCGAGAAGGACCAGGGCTTGCAGGACTGCACGCGCTACTTCAACGAGGAGATCAGGGACCTGGTGCGCACCCACCCGCGCAGCGCGTCCATCGCGCTCGCCGACATGAACAACGGGACCTACATCACCGTCGACGACCTCGCGCCCGGCGACAACCTGCACCCTAGCGCCGAGGGCTACGCCAAGATGGCGGCCGTGTGGTACGAGGCGCTCAACGCCAACCTGGGCAAGCTTCACGCGCCAGTTTCGGTGTAGGGGAGTGGCTACGTAGCATTGTACATATAAAGGATAGGTAAAAACACGCACGGGTGGGAATCTTTTGGCTATTTTGGGAACGGTTATGCGCACACAGCTTTGAGATGATGCTCAGGCATATATACTTGGCCTGGATATACAAGGCTAGAGTTTTAGAAATAGATGTACACAGAACAGAAAGTATTTACAGATGAAAGATGCAGAGTGCATATTTGCTGTATGTATGATTCAGGGGTAACGGATCGCGGCTTCAAACCAATGACTTAGAAGGTCAGCGTCTGGCCAGCCGAGGCGGTCACGGCGGCCTTGACCTTGGCGGAGCCGAGCAGGGTGTACTGGTAGGGCACAGTGTTGAGCGTGCCGGCGGGGGCCGAGCTCTGGCCGCCGATGACGTCCTTGACGACGGCGCCGCCCTTCTGCTTGCTGTCGAGCGAGGCGATCGGGTTCTTGACGTTCTCGAAGACGGACGACTCGACCAGGACCTGGGCGCCCATGCGCGTGTTGACGGCCGAGGTCTCGACGTTGCTGAAGAGGTTGTTGAAGACGTGCGCGGTGCCGAAGCGGACCGAGGGCAGGCGCGAGCCGACGTTGGCCCAGCGGTTGTTGGCGTAGGTCACGTGCAGCTTGCCCGTGTCCTCCTTGGCGTTGGAGTCGGAGTGGCCGACGAGCGAGACCTTGAAGTGGTCGTGGAAGTGCGTGTTGGAGACGGTCACGAAGTCGGTCGCGTGTGTGAGGTCCAGCAGGCCGTCGTAGAAGTCCTTGCCGTTGTTGCGGTCCGACGACAGGTCGCAGTGGTCGATCCAGACGTTGGTCGACTTCTGGATCGCGATGGCGTCGCCGCCGTCCGCCGACACCTTGGAGATCTTCATGTTGCGGATAATGATGTTCTTGGCACCCTTGGCGTACAGGCCGGCGCCCGTGAGCGAGGAGCCCGCGGCGCCGATGATGGTCTTGTCCGACGTCACCGTCACCCGCTTGTTGCCGGAGATGTTGCCCTGCACCACGATCACGGCCGGGCCGGCCTTCTTGGCGGCGGCGGCCAGCTCGTCGTACGACTTGACGGTCGTCGTGGCGGCCCCCGCGCCACCCTTGGTGCCGCCGTTGAGCGTGGCGAACCCGACGTCGCAGGCGTCGCCGACGCTGGCGCGCTTCTCGATCGCCGCCCCGGTGGGGAGCGCAGAGGCGATCGAGGCTAGCAGGGCGACGGTGGAGGCAATGGTGAACTTCATTTTGTAAACGATTGTATGGGGTTAAGAGCTAAACGATAGACGGTTGAAGAAACGAAGGGATCAAGGCCGGCTGTCCTGGATGGAAGGAATATGGATCTCAGGTATAAGATGCGAAAGAGCGACGAAAAGAACGGAAGAAGGATATCGGATGGAACCCTGGGGTGCAGAGCATCATCCGAATGTCGACCAGATGTGGTCGGATCTGTTTATATACCGTCGCATTGAAATATCGAGCCAGGACCTTGACAGGTTGGGATGATTGTGTTTGGTGGGAAAAAAACAGGTGGCATGGCAGGGAGGGGGTTTGAAACACGACCCATCGCCGGCTCGAACCTGGTCGAGGGCTGTGCAGTTGAGCTGTTTTTGGTAGTCAAGCTAGCTTGATGATTCCGGATGCAGATTGACAGCTTTCGTCTCTTCTTTTCCTTGGCCAGCCGTCTCATCAGAGGACTTGTGTGGATGGAATCAAGCCGACGATACCGACCCTTGGGATAGACCTGCGTCTCCCGTCGTCACCATGGCGGATCGTGGGCAAGCTCCAGCGCCGAGGGCCAGGCCCCTCCAGGGACCCCCGCAGGAGCAAGTGCTTGCGAGATTAGCCTGGATGATGCGGTGGGGTGCACCAGATCCTTGCCATTGTGGCGCGCGCGGAGTAATCCCTGCGACTCCGTGCAGATCCTCCGCGGAGGACCCCCTGCGAGCCACGATGCGACATCGCGACCTGCCGGTAATTGGTCTCGGCGATGGATGCTGCCGTCAACCAATTTACTTACCAGTGCATTCCGGCGCCATTGCTCTGCTTCGTAACGATTGGAGGGAAAACAGAAACTGGTTTCGTCAAAAATTCCGCTGGTGAAGCCGCGGGGAAGAACCGCCTGATCTTCCTTCAGGCCCAACGCGTTGGATCATGGCCGAGAAAATACGGGGCTCGGTGGGTCCACGCGTGGTTTGAGAGGAATTTTTCCAGAACAGGAAGCCCAGAAGAAGCAGGCACGGTTTCTTCCATTCGGTGACAATGGATCCGTCTCCTCAATCCCTTCTCTCATCTTCCCTCCAACTGCCTCGCCCCCCCGAAAAATTTTCCTGTCGGACCCACTGTTAGTGACCGCTAAGGAAACCCGGCCATTTTGGTGTTCCGGGCCACCAAAATGAGCCGGCTGCACAACAGGTTCTAACAGGCCAATTGGCCCTGTTTGAACCGCGTTCTCCGACTCCTTTCAACAACGACGTCGGCAACGCAACTGGGCCAAAAGAGCAGAGAATGGCTGGCAACGGTATTGGGGGTGCCTATTGCCAGTCGAGGGGAAGGCCTGCACCCTATCGCCCAGGGCGCGCCTCGCGCGCGCCGAAACCTTCGACAACCGGATTGCTCCAACCTCCGCGCATCACCAGACCGCCCTTTGACTTCTGTCGCCCTCGCCTCGCACTTACGAGCCGAACGACTCGAACGCACAAGAAGACTGCAGGCCGGCAAGCAGTTAGAACACATTGGACGAATAGCCGGCCCGGCCGCCGCCGTCCCCCGCCACACACGCGACCCTTCGGTCGTACACACACGCGACTCCTCCTCGGTCGACCGCATCCCAACGATACTCATAGCGCAAGATTGGCCTGCTCAAGCTTTTGCTTAAGCACGCACGCGCAAGATTGGCTTGACGCTCGCGCCTTTGTTTGTTGCCACGCGGTGACTATACTGAAATATAGGTGGCATCGCACGCGCAAGATCTTCGTGCGGCTCTGTTTGCCAACCGTGAAGTTGTACGAAACGCCGTGCACCACGTTGGCAAGCCGCGCAACCTATCGTTTCGATACGCGATAAACACACAAGGAGCACATAGGGTTGGAATTAGGCCCTCCAGCCCCCGAACTTGTCTTTCTTTCTTGGCCGGGCCCAGGGGGGGTCCCGAGGTCCCTTCCGCCATACCCGGCCTTACTCTTTTTCCGGCACTTTGCCGGCCGACTGCGTTTCTCTACCACTCGCGGCGCTTATTGCGCCGCCCGCAGCGCTTACAGCGCCTTGGCGTTTACTCGCCCTTCTGCCGATTGCCCGCTCACTAACAAGGAGCGCCGGAATGCGGCCCGATCTCCGTGTGCCTTGGGCTTGCCCCTTGGTTTGATTCTGTTAGCCGCCTCGATAGCAACATATAGCCTAGTGTTAAGCTTAGGTAGCGCTAGCACGTCGTATGCCCCTTGGGAGGCAGGGACTGGTAGATCCCGATTTTTCGACGTTAAATAAACTCTCTCTCTCTCTCTCTCTCTCTCTCTCTCTCCAACTGCCTCGCCCAGATGTCAATCCGGCGAAACGCGTCCACTATAGAATCGAGCTCGCAGACAACCGTTCGATACACTTCGTCCTGCAACGCCACCCTTTGCGGGCTCACGCCTTTCCCAAAGTCGCAGTTTATCAGTCGGTCTACCAGCGCCGCGTACTTGGTGTTGACACGCCCTAGATCAGGCAGGCTCTCCCGCACTTCGATGTGGCTATCCCACCGAATTGGCCGCCAAAGGCCGATTTGAAGCAGCGCCACCCCTACGCACCAGAGAGTGAGGTTCCGGATTCCGTGCTCGTTCATAGCCCTCTTCACGATGTTGAGGCTCGGCGCACAAGGTGATTCTTGGCTCGGAGGCGCAAGTGACTGGTAGCCCTCTATCCCAAGAGCTGTCAATCCGGGAACTGGCGCGTCTGAACCGTTGGGGAGATCTGCGGTCAAGTGAAGCGTCTTCAGGCAGTCGGCGAGATCATCCCCGGGTCGTTCATAGAAACTGAGGCGGTCGAGCGTCCAGTCCTCTGGCCACCACGCCGTGTTGTGGTGCCTGAGCGCTGACTTGACCACCAGACTGGCGAGCTCGAACCGGTCCGGGTCGCTTATGCACTCGTCAATGTGCTTGTCGAATATCTTTTCGAGCGTCACTAGACGCCCGTTGGGGTGCCGTCTGGGCTGGCCCCTCCTGGGCGAATGCGCGAGGAAGAAGTCGAATCTCTGCCACCCATACTCTATGTGCCCCATTGACACAGGACCGCTCGACGTAAGGAAAGAGCTGTTAGCTTGGCTTTCAGAAATGTGGCGACACACATCTTCCACCTCGGCAAAATTCGGCGGCAGCAGTTTCCCCGGATCAGTCGGTATCGAAGCCGTCCATGACGCATCCCTCGAGTTCTGCACCCTTTGCCGTTTTGTTCGCTGGTGAGTTGGAGGCTGTGTCTCGCTTGTGTCCGACATTCCCGGTGACAGAAGTCCCGTCACGTCTGGCACCGTGCGTGGCTTAACACAAAGTTGGTTGCTATTGAGATGATACATTAGCTTTAGGCTCTGTGGGTTGCGATATGCCACGAACCTTGTGTGAGCCTCGCCCCGCAGCGTCCCTAGCCCATAACCAGGGACGGCGATGTTGTAAAGGATGACATCCAGGCAACGAGCCTCCAAAACAAGGAGTAGCTTCGCCGCATGGACTATATGGCCACCATTTCTACACGACCACACACTTGTCATTTGCCGGAGCAACGTGGTGGCATCTGTCTTCCGGGTTCGATATTCGGCAGGCATTTTAACTGCCGTTGCGACGACACCACACGCCCGGCGTGTGAGGGCTCCGCCGCGCAAATTCCGAAGGTTATCTATTCGTCGGCGCAGGTACTCGATCTCCTTCTCGCAGGCATCCACGTCCAGTGGGGTATGGATACAGTCTCGTGCTCGACGAAAGCCGGCAGCTACCCCCTTGAAGCCGAATCTATCAGCATTCTTCTCGGAGCGGATGATGCTTGGGGCCATACAATGGAGAAGGAAAAGGCAATTGGGCATACCTCTCTCCTGTCTTCAATCCGCTCTTCGTATTGGCTTAGATCCTTGTCTATCTTGCCGATCTTCCAGCATATCAGCGTCAGGCACTCGTTGAATTGTTCCTGGGAGCTTCCGAGATGCTGTGCAAGACATTCGCCAAGCTCGGGCGAGTTCCAGTCTTGGTCGTCTTGGTCGTTGAGGAGTCTGGCAACGTCGATTCCATCTCTGGCCTTGGTAGCGTCTTGAAGTACGAGTTTACACTCGTGGAGAAAACAGAAGGCCTGCGACTTGAGTAGCATCCGCATCTCCTCGGCTGATTCCAATTCTGTCTTGCGTTTTACAATAATTCCCTTCAGCTTCTTCCCTAGCTTAACGCCCTCGATGATTAAAGGGATAATGGCAAGTGCAAGCTCGGCCATGGCGTCAGGGTTGATGGTTCGAATCATTGAGAGCGACTGTGTAGGGTTCAATTTCGCTTGGCCCTCAATCGAGTTCATTGGCAACGGTAGATGTAAAATACATTGGCGCTCGCCTCCCTTCCTCAATGTGCTCTTCTTCGGTTGTGGGTGGGTGAGCCTAGCTGGGGGCAGTGCAGAACGCCCGGCTTGTATGGTCATCACCAGCGCAGCTGCTATCCGACCTTGATTATCGGCTGACACCGCAAACCGCGCCCTTTCACCACCTTATGTAGTGTAACCCTAGGTTCCTGGCGGAGTCCACCACCGAGGCATTTGGTGTCGGAGACTACCACCTAGGCATGGAGGGGTTTCTATGAACATCTGCCTGGCTGGCTTGCATTTGTCGATCACAGCACCTGGACTGCTCAGCGTCCGTGCAGCCCTGATTCATTCCCTGCGATTCTGTTGTCCTATCGCCTCCTCTTCTGGTTCTTCCATCTTACCACCGAAGAAATGGATGCGCCCGACGGGAACGACAACGAAGCCATGAACACAAGCAAAATTCGCGATGGGAACACGCGCCCGCTCCAGCAGGCAACAGATGAAGGCGAGAGCATGATTGCAAGGCTTTATTTGATCGTTTCGAAGCTGTACCAAGCAGTCCTACCATCATTGAGAGATCAACTCGGAAAGTCGGACCCTCTCTTTCGCAAGCTCGAGCGCGGTTACAGCTCCCTCGTGCTATGGTCCCATAGCTATGGGGTTGAGACTGGCGATCTGGGTGTGGCTCTCCAACTTTCCCCGCGAGCTGCGCTGCACCACGACCGACCTGCTCGCCAAGATCTGCAGCGTTGTGTTGAATCGTATGTGCCCACTTCTACTTCAAGCTACCTAGATGTTCTGGCGATAACTGACCCTGCACAGGGCTCGTCCCGCGCACGAGGCTGGTAGACGACACCCGGCTGAACATCATCCAAGAAGACGCGAGATGCACCCTAGACCAGGCACTGACTCTCCTACCTGGTGATGGCGACAATGTCAACACCACAGATACACCATCGATAGTCACTCCAGATGGCCTCCCAAAAGTTGCCTCTAACCTCAGGATAATGGTTCAGGCCTTGACTGACCTCGGACCTCTCTTTGACAACCCAATCCCGGACGAAGCAGAAGCAGTGGAGCCAGCACGTTCGAGCACCTTGCAAGCAACAACCCGCATTGTATCCTTAATCATGGATATGTTCCCGAGGTGCGACAAGGACACAGCCCACGGTATCAGCGAGGCTGCATTTACCACACGCTGCGATGTTCAAAACAGGGCAGCCACGACGATGCAAGCCGAGAATGCCCACCACCCACACACGTCGCATGGAACGGCAACAACGATGGTTGAACAGCTTTTCCACGACTCCAAGGTCAGCACACATATCGGTCATACAAGCTCTTATGCGGAGACTATTCGTAACTACCAAGTCGTCCCCGATTCTTCGGCCGGAATTCCAGTTTTCATCATGCCCGGGACTGGCCAACAGGGTCAAGCTTTTAGGTGTGGTGTATACAAAAAAGTGGTCGAGCCCGGCAACGAGCAAAGATGGAAGTAAGTGCACCTGGGTAACCATCTAGTTCACATACATACATTTATTTTAAGTATTAACCCACCTAACTTTGCCATAGACAACATCTCATGGACCATGCTCGTCCATATATGTGCATCCAGCCCTCCTGTCCCGACAAGTTGACACCCTTCCCAGACAAAGCGGCTTGGGTGTCACACCTATCGAGGCATTATTCCCACCACGGTCAAGAGGAAGCTCACTGCCCAATCTGCCCAATCTGCCAAACCTCCTTTCCTTCAGTCGGCAATGACATTGGAGGCTTTGCATCCCATCTTGCCCTTCACTTGGAGCGCATTGCGGGTCTGGTGGTTATTCCAGCAGTCGCCGTCGCAGATAAGCAAGAGATTCCTACCGAGTCTCGGCCGAACCCCGCCGACCAGGCCCTTCATAGCGATGCTCGGCCTTCCACGTCAACCATTGTTGTTCATGTTAGTCACCCTGTTTTAAAAAGTCTTCCCCTCGTGCCTTCTAGCCTGACAGTCATCTTAGCGCGACCCAACCTTATCCAGCGCCGAAGGCAAATCCCACGGCAAGGATGCGACCCCCGAGACTACTGCACGTGGATATGACACGAAACACAACCTACCACAACCCGACCCAACTACCAAGCAAGAGTCGCACGAGGATGCCAAGGATGAGAAGAGCAGGAAGGTTAGGACCAAGACGCTACAAACAGAACGAGGCTGCCAGAGTATGTATCCTTCTATTACCCATTTGTCAATTGCTATCTTTGATTGCAAATACCGCATTCTCACGCTGTGATTTCTGAGTTGATACAGGCTGTAAGAGGGCGCGCATCAAATGCAGAGAGGGAAAGCCAGCATGCATTCGGTGCACCAAGCTTGGCCGCGAATGCAAGTACACCGAACCGGTTGTTTTCGGCGAGTCGTTTGGCCCTCGTTATTTCCAGCATGAGGCACTTTCCTCGGAAGCCGCGTTGATCGCCCAGGGGACAGCTGCGACAGCCCACGATACGAAGCGACACGCCGCGACACATATGGATGAAATCCAGTCATCCGAACCGGGAAATCCATCGGCGAACGCTTTCACAAGTCAAATCCATCGCCCGGTCGTATCGCGGTCATCGGGGAACAGCCAGTCACTTTTACCGGAGCAAGATTGGACTAGGGTCGCACGTCCATGGGAGCCGCCTGTGGCACATTCAGGGGGGCGACACGTGGCTGGCGAGCAAAACACGACCGATTCTACCCGGTCCAGTATGACCGGTACGGTGGACGGGTGGTTTGCTATGGATACGAACGGCCCACCTCAGTACAGCAACGTCTTTGCCCAAGGAGTTTCCCGGAGCCGAACTGCTCGGAGGGGTGAAATGCGGGACGAAGAGACCCCTCACCTGACCATACCTAAGTACATCAACTGATGCAAGGTGGTCTTTCTGGTCATTCCCCGCGAGCTTGGCGAATGTATCCACCTATCTCTGATATTTCTGGCGGTCCCAAAAGGGAGACACCTCGTATGGAACTTGTCGACTAAGAGACGAGCGAAATCCTCCCAGGACCTCTGCAGTGACGCCAACAGCTGTTCTCGCCGAGAAATTATAGCTAGATCCCACATGTTCCGCAAGGGGAAGAAAGGAGCAAT
>JNVV01000009.1:510697-534295 GCA_000733355.1 Falciphora oryzae
CGGGGTATCAGTCCTTACATTGGGTGACAAGATACCATACGTAATGATAGGAGGTACGGTAGCAATTTCGACATGAACGATATTGTCTTTGCCTTGCTATTGAACGAAAAGGTGAAGCCATCAGATATTGAGTCAGGGAAAGAATAGCGGTCTCCGGCTTCTCGGTGTCCAAATTGTGCCTTCTAGAAACCCTGCTCAAAAAGTAGTGTTGCAGTCCCCATGCCCATCCGCCGCGCGCCGCCCAACAAACTTGTCCTTGAGCGCCTTGGCCAGGCTGCGATTCCTCCTCTCCTCGCGGTCCGACGCAGCAGCAATGGGGCAACCCGGTGCGACACCCTCACCACCCTCCTCCTTCCAAGCAGCCGGCGCCCCCGCCGCCACACTCGCCACCGGCCGCGGTCCCGGAACCAGGGGATCGCCGCCGTGGCCGGTAGGCTGCAGCACAGCGCCCGTCTTGTGGCGGAGCAGGCTCGCCTGGTCGCGGACGTGCACCTAGAGGCCCTGCTTCCGGACGACGCCGACCGTGTTCCAGGCGTCGCGCACAATCTTGGCCGCCTCCTCGCCGTACTTCTCCTCGGCCACCTCGACCGTGACATCCGCGAATTGGATGAAGTTGCAGCGAGGCGGGATGCGGCCCGAGTTCATCGTGTCCCACCAGATCTGGCCCGCCTTCTCCCAGGAGAAGCCGCCGAGCGCGATGCTGGCCAGGCAAAAGGCGCGGTTCGGGATGCCTGAGAAGAGGTGCACGCCGCCGTTGTCGGCCGTCGTCACCTTGAAGCCGCTCATGTGGTTGGGCTGCGGGTCTTTGCCCTGTAGGTGGGGGTAGTGGTGTTAGTCGCAAGGCACAGTTCGAGGGACACACAGAGAGTGACAGCGACAGGGGTTACTCACAAAGCGCGGGTCGTTGTAGGCGGTGCCAGGCTCCTTCATGTTGCGGAGGGCGACGCCCTTCACGCCGGGCAGGAGGCAGCCTTCGCCGATTAGCCAGTCAGCCTCGGCGGCCGTCTCCTGCTCCTTGAACTGCTTGACCATGATGCCAAACACGTCCGAGATGTGCTCGTTCAGGGCGCCCGACTGGCCTTGGTAGTTGAGGGGGCTGGTGTGCTCCGTGATGGCATGCTGTGCGATGGGAATAGGTGCGTGTTAGCCGAGCTGATCCACATGAATTTGGGTCGGTATATCTATCTGAGGGCGCGGCAAGGGGCCTGGCTGCGAATTCTGGGAGGGGTCTCGCGTCCCCTGGATTTGTATTCTCCGGCTCGGCTCGCGGGATGTGATAGTGCAACAGGGCTCAATACTCACAGTCATTTCATGTCCGATGACGTCGATACATTCAGCGAACTTGTACAGGAACTTGTTTCCGTCGCCGTAGACCATCTGCATCTTGCTCGGGTCCCAGTCTGCAGGCCAAATATAGTCAGCACAACCAACTCTTCGATGCGGCTTCCCGAGGGGTGATGGTAAACTCACAGGCGTTCTCGTAGTTGATGCCAAAGTGCACGGAGCTCACCACGTGCATGCCCTTGTTGTCGATCGAGTTCCAGTTGAACTTGTCCTTGTAGAACTGCAGCACGAGCCCGCCATTGTCGTACGCGGCGTCGGCGGCCACGTCGCCCGTGGGCTTCTGGCCCTCGAGGCGGACCGCCTTGCCGGGCAGCTTGGACTCGCTGGGGTTCTTCTGGGCGTCGTAAACAGCCCGGTAGAACTTCGCGACCTTGCCCTGCTTCTCGTCACCCAGTGCGGCCGTCGCCTGCAGCGTCGGCTTCTGGGCCGAGGCGGAGCCCTCCTGGACGGCCTTGAACTCGGCGATCTTGGAGCGGATGTGCTCGAGCTCGGAGCGGGCGTGGCCGCGCGTGTCCTCGTCCACCTCGTCGCTGTCGGCGATCTGCTGGAAGAGCACATCTGGGACGATGCTGTGGCGGTGCGGGATCGCCTGCTGGTGCTGGGCGTGGAAGCCGCGCGGGACAGTCAGGGCGGCAAAGATCTCGGCCCGCTTGGCCCTCAGGTCGACGAGGCCCTCGCGCAGGGTCCAGTCGGCATGCTCGCGGACCTCGGCGGTGACTTCCTCATGGCTGCTCTCCACGATGCTGCGGAGGAGGTACTGGGGGACGATGTAGCAGCGGTCGCTTTGACACATGGTTGTGTGCTGGGGGCTGCCCTGAAGGAGACGGTGTGGTTTTGAAGGTGACCAAGGAGGCAGATGACGAAACCAAGAGAGGATGGATGTGGTGGATTACGTGAAAATGGATCTATCGATATACTAGGCTGCTAAGAAATACTTGAAGAATCAAGCTTGCTCCAAGGGCATAGGGAGGATGTATCCGGGGCTGGAACTCGAGGGGCGGGAGGCGATACTTATATATCGTGGAGAGGGACGGACAAGACAAGGGGTGGGTAATTAAATCGAAGAGGAAAAGGTACAGAGAGCAGGGTCGTTATCAAGCAAGACAGCAAGGTCACGTAGGTCGGCTCATGAGGAAGACATGATGGAGGGGCATCGGAAAGGTGCCTCTGCCTGCTTAGCTCTTGACGAGAATTCAGCCTTCCACTTGCGGCAACCCATGGGCAAGCTGAACAGTACAGGAGCTGCGTGGGGAGTAGCATCGGCTGCCGGTCAGTCTGCATGGATGTCTCAGCCGTCCCGGAAAGTCCAAGTTTGGCAGACTCACAAGGCATCGATGACCGGCCAGTCTGCATGGGCGCCTCAGCCCTCCCCGGAAAGCCTAGTCTAGCCGACTGGACAAGGCATCGGTGGATACTGCCTTCTCTCGGGCGGCCTGATCGGTCGCTTCTCTGTAAGATCATGGCCGGTGAGTTGCCCCAGCGTGCAGCTTTTTCCTTCTCTCGATCGCGACTGGGCAGCGGGAACGACCAATCCCGGAGCTACTGTGTGCGTCATGTGTCTCTGCTTTCCCAGTTCACCGGAGGCTGTCGTCCATGCTGGCGCCCAATTCTTTTTGGTTTTTTTTTTTTTTTTTGCACAGACGTGGCTGGCTGGTATTGAGAAGCGGGGTTGATCGTGATGTCCTCAGCCGGGCAACCACTCCAGCGGCAGGCACAGTTATTGGAGAACTGCTGCCCCTGCCAAGAAACAAGTACTCAAACCGGGTAGGAGCAGAGATAGACAAGCTTTTCGAGCATGGATACGAAAACTCCCGTGTCGTGGCGCCCTCTTGTTTGGCAAATCGAGAGTCGATGGCGTCTTTCTGGCCCCATGCTGAGGGAAAGATCGTCGGTTGCAAATTGCTTCTGTTCCTTCTTTTGCTGCCTGCCTGTCGATCCTGTATGTGCCTTCAAGCCTTGTTCAGTGACTTCACAGACGTTTGGGATACGGACACAAGCTTGGCTAGCCTGCATGCAGCCCTGCCTATAGCGCGGCAGGAGTAAGCGCAACACCAAACGGGCGCCGCCACTGGCTGAGACTTGCCCTGATCTCCAACGCCACTAAAGCAGCCGGCGGGGAGATTCGTCTAGACCGCCGCCTCCTCTGTGCCCAACGGCAAATGCAAGCCGTCGGAAGCCGTGGTATCGTGGTCGCGAGGCCGAGTTGGACGACATCCAGTGCCCGGCGTCTGGCGTCTGACAAGGTGGGGTGGCGCCGGGTGCACATAAGCCGTCGGTGGGATAAGGCGGGATGGACGGCACGGAGACTAAGGCTAGCTTATCCGCAGCACAGCAGAAACGACCTGCATGTAGACGGCGAAGCATGGTAAGGCATTCCGTGTGATTGGCGAATAAAGGTGATAAATGTCGGCGCTAATGCATTGCAGCTATGAAATGGTAGCTTCATTGATGTCAGCAGCTGAAATGGCACCCGACGTCGTTCTCTAGGACAGCATCCGTAAGAATTTAGAGTGGTCAGACAGCCGTCTCCGACGGCCAGCATATGGTTCTTCTACTTCCGGAGCCAATCACCGATCAGACCGATAGTCTCAGCCGTCTTGGCCTTCATGTCGGCCAGATGCCCCGGGTCGTTGCCCACAAATGACTGGATCTCCATGTCGAACCCGTGGACTGAATCTGGTACCAGCAGCCACTTGTAGCATCTTTTCCTGGCATCACCGCCTTCTTCTGTAGAAGGCGCCACCTGGACTTCCCAGTGGTAGACCTCGTCGTCCATCACGAGCTTGCCCTTGGGTGTGAGAGCCTGCCGCCCAACAACTTCATCCATGGCGGGTACGGGCCTCCCCGCCAGTCGAGAAGCGAGCCTCCACGCCTCGTGCGAGAGTATGTCCAGCTCGCAGCCAACGACAAAGACGCGTGGCGGGAGAGCGGCCGTCTCGGCGAAGAAGGGGCTGATCTGGGGGTCGCGCAAGTCTTGACCGCTGGGAACATAGGCCCAAGTAAAGACCTTTGAGATGTCGGCCAGGTAGTCGCGGGGCTTGGCGCGCAGCCCTCCCAGCTCGGGCTTGTAGCGCCGCAGCTTCTCCTTCTCAGCCCAGCCCACGGTGACGTCGGCGGCCGGGTACATGGGCACCACGGCGGACAGGCGGCTGCGGACCTGCGGGATCTGCGCCGCGGCTAGGGTGAGACTGGCGCCGGCGGACCAGCCGAGGAGGGCGACGCGGTCGGCATCGATGTGCTTGGCGAGAGTCGGGTCGTCGAGGACGGCGAGGAGCAAGGCGCCGACGTCGTGGATGGGCCCCGGGAAGGGGTGGGCGGGTGCCTTGGCGTAGTTTAGGGCCACCACTAGGGCGCCGTGGGTGTTGCAGAACCGGTAGTTCCACTTGTCCGTGTCATTGGGAGTGCCCAGAACGAAGCCGCCGCCGTGGATGGTGAAAAGCACGGGCAACTCGTGGGGCTGTGCGGGGTCGTAGGCCTTGGGGAAGAAGATCCTGGACGCCACAAGGCCATGAGTGTCGGGGCCGCTAGTCAGCACCCTTCCTATTTATTCTCTTTTCGTCCCTTTATCTCCTATCCGATTTCCCGAGGGAATTGCCGCGCGGGTATGCGCGATTCGACATGATCGAGACCTTGTATCCCGTCGACGGACTGACCTGACTGGAAGGCGCGGGCGACAAGGGTACGTCTTGACGACGTTGGGCCGGATGCTCGGAGGCTTGAGCCGGTGCCTGATACTCCTAAAGAGAATCGTCGGGGCGACCAGGAAGTTCTGAAGCGCAAAGGCAATGGCGGCGTAGGCGATTCGGGTGAGCAGTGGCAGCCTCGGGCTGACGGCCGACGCTGCGGTGGCAGCCCCCGCTGTCACGGTAACTGCCATCAGAAACAGAGGCAATCTAGTCCGTCTCCTCTTCTTGCGACATCCGGGGCGGATATGCGGGATCGATACCGCCGACGAGGCAAAAGGACGGGCGGAAGAGCTGGGCGGTGAGACTTGAGTGTTCTGTCGCGAACTGGATCCCCCGCCAGAGCTGACGCAAGAGGTTGATTTTTAGCACGTGTCATCGCCCGATGAAACGCGCTGGGGATGCCAGCTAAGCCCTGCGCAGACTCAAGTCAGGGCGCTGGAACCGAGCCCAGGCCACCAACAGTCGAATTATGTAAGCCCCACGGAAGCCGAGGAACTCGAGGGGCAGTCCTTGGAGAAAAAGGGGTAGCCGTCGGTGGTCCCTCTTGATCCCTGACCACAGCCCATCGTCGTGCCTGATGCCATTCGTCTGCCCGCGAGGGGTTCTATCTACCTCCAGCAACTTGCTCACTGTCGGCGGGGCCCTCAGGGAGCTGCTCAAACATCAATATCTGGGATGGCGCCAGAGCCTGGACGCCTGCTCGGCATTGCCGCGCGGCGCCGGATATGGATTCAACCAGATGGGGAGCACGCCGAGCCGCAGCTGCCAGCAATTTACACAGGAGGGGCTGATAGGGGCTGGGACTCGGCACCTGTGTCTTGGCGATATGCCATTGAGATGGAGACAGCACTCACGGTCGCTGCCATGCCGCTCCCGTGTGGTTACGTTGGCACGTTGGCTTCCGTTCCCCAAGGCGGTGAAAGATTTTAGACTCGGTAGATCCGTCGATCTCGGCCAATTCTCCCCTGCTCCGCTCGACGAAATATGGAGACAGAGCTGCATGGTCCGATCTTTTATTCTCCGCCTCGAGTGCGGGGAACAAGCACCAACGGGCGCTTCAGCGTCGTTCCCGTGAGACCTGCTGCGCCTTTCTAGACGGTGCATAACGTCACTCGAGTTAGATCGAATCGCTGGCCCTGGAAACCCTATTTAGTGACAGGAATGCCAGCTACACAAGGATGTTCCCGCCAAGTCGGTTCCGGCGCAGTGGAATGGAGGAAACGGCCGGGACCGGGGTCGGTGGCTCAGGGGAGCGGTGCTTCGAAGTCCTTCCGGATGCCGCCTTAGCCAGATAAGCCTTCCACCCCTTAAGAGAGATATTGGCAGGAAACGGTCTTGCCTTTTGCTGCTTCTCTGGGGATTCGACTTCTCGACTGCTATCACACTCGGCGTCGAGGTACAAACCAGCTGCTGCAACCTCTACCTATAGATGCATTAAGTTCAGCCTTCTGGGCGACTACATCTAATATCTCATGATACCCTCGGGCCGGCAGCCAGTGCACGCGCCACGCCTGTGAGAAGACATGGCGCCCAGCAATGGTATATCTCAGCCTGTGCAGCCGGACTCGCCTCTCCACGTGGACTGGCACGATTCTCCCGACTCGCCTTCCATCCGCTTAAGGTGAGAACACCAACGAACTCCCGATGGATGGTTATGATATAGCTCTCATGCGCTGATGGGACCGTCTCTCGCGTTTCCCCAGATTCCCACAATATGAGGACATGATGCAGTCAGAAGGGCCGATGCTGGCATCACCGGCCAAGGCCCAATTTCACAGAAGAGCGGCATCGTCGGATTTGCCAGGCTCGTCGGCTAGATCTCCTAGCAGCTGGAATCGTCGGGGAAACAGGGCAAGACAATCTACGTGGCCGCTCCGACAGCCCCAAGCACTGCCAACCATTCCAGATACCATTGATCGCTCTCCACAGCGACCCCCAGCGTCGCCGTGGGATCAAGGGACTGTGCCCTGCATCCGCTGTCAGCGACTCGGCCGAAGGGTATGTTGATTTCCTGCGGACGGACTTCTACGCCGGATTCGGCGGTACTAACCAGGAACCACTGCCCTCTAGTGTACAACCAACGACCTCACCCCCTGCGTCGGCTGCAAGGAAGCACATGCAGCACACCCAATGAACATGCGCATCCCGTGTTTCAGGGCGTGTCTAAAGGACGTTACCCTCTTCCGGACCGGCCCTGACGCCAACAGCACCATGAGGAAGGAAGTCTACCAGCTCGGCGCCCTCAGCACCAGACTGCCCAACACCACCACAACAGTCGGGCTCTCGCAAGTGCCCGGCTCCGCCACCCTCAGCGTTGTGGTCCAGGAGTTTGTTCCTGCAAAGGGCGACGCCACTTGGTACGGCTGGCACGATATCAACGGCGCCCACAAGCGGCTGCAGATGCCTTCCTACGCGCTCGCGTCCCCGGCCGTTACAGAGCGGTCTATCCAGGCGTATATCGACGCCAACATGAGCGCATACCTCGGCGCATGTCTTCAGCCTGCAAACTATGTGGTCTCTCGAATCTTCGACATCGCCGTCAGGAGAGCCAGAAGCGGAGTGAGTCAGGGGCGCTCACCTCCAGATTGCTCCTGTCAGCAAATCTAGTTTGAGGCCTTGAGCCCTTGATATCAAGAATCCAGGCTGACGAGAACGACTACACGCCCGCAGAGCAAACTTCTCCAAGATGCACTAAAATTCTGGGTGGCATCACGAATTATCGAGGACCCGTGGCGGATAACAGGACAAGAGACGCTGGGCATGGAGGAGATTGCAGACAGACGCAGCATGTTCTTCGGCAAGATCCCCGTGACCCCGACCATGGAGACGCAGCTAAGCCAGATCGTGGTTCGGCAGTTCCTCCACCCTCTGCGCCAGCTGCTCCTCCAGCAGCTCGAGACCAGCACCATAAACGAAGATAAGACCCCTTTTGTCGAGGTTCTGTCGACAATTTTTATACTTCTGAGCAGCATTGAACTCGCAACCGCGCATGAGCGCAAGGCGGCCTCTACCTGTGGGCTTCTGGTGGGTGAACTAGTTCCGTATTAGGCACTATTTTGCCCAACTAACGATGCCGAACCTCATCCCGAACAGACTCCATACCGTGGAAGCAGATATGGAAATTATACACACGTCAAGACCCTATTCAGGGACGCGCAAGTACTGATTGCCCACTACCGAGACATGTTCGTCTACCACGTTCCGCTCACGCGCATCTTTACCGAAATGAAGTCACGATCCCTACTACAAGACCTTGACGACGATGAGATGGGAACCCTCCGTGAGATCACCAACCATCTTCGTGAAGAAGGTATGCATACCCCAAACCATCCGCCATGCAAACGCCCTCTAACCGAATATCCCGAAAAAGCCAACGCATACACCCTTCTAAAACAGGAGGACAACTACGAGAGCCAGCTTTACTGGTGCCATCAACTATTTTACACCCGGTGGGATCCTGCGCCAGTTGTGATATCCCAGGCAGCTTGATTCCGGCTGCCTATAATTGTGGCTCCTCGCACTTCAAGATTCGTTGATACCCCCTGAACTTTTCCGTGTACGTATTTACCCAGGTATATAAGACTCCGTCAAGCACGTTTTTTTTTTTTTTTTTTTTGCTATAATTCTCGTAGCGATCTTGCAGGCATGGCTTGAACAAATCATCCCTTTCATGCTACGCACGCCCCGGGAATGCCGCGTCGGCGGAGGTCTGCGGCGCTGCCGGCGCGGGATGGGACGGGCCACCTGGTACATGGGTGCCTGGCAAGGCAAGACAGCACAAGGATGATGAACATGGCCTTGACCAGGTCTGCGTTACATTGACTCTTCCGACCCCTTGCCGCTCGCCCTGGACAAATAAAGGCAATTCCTTGAGAGCCGCCAGTAACATACATATTCCTTGCGTTGCAATGGGCGATTCAGGGGAAGCCCCTAAAATTTCCCCAATGTTGGTAATGAGGGGTTGCTGTTAGGTAGCGTCGCATCAATATCGCGTGAGCATTCACGCATTCAAATGACTAGACCGGCTCTCCTGGCGCCACTTACTCACCTCCTCTTCCGCTTCACCGCCGCAACAAGCGACGGCGGCTAGCCGGAGGGGCTCGGCGCCAGGGCGCTAAGCGGAAGCTGGAGGGCGGGGCAGGAGGCGGGGGAGGAGGAGGGTGGCTCAAGCCCAAGACGTCACTGGGCGCGCGGGTTCGGGATGGCGCAACGAAACGTAGCTCGCGTGACCCCTTCCCGCACGCACCTGGGGGCCAGGCGAGATCTCGTGTCAATGTGAATGTCATGGGGCCACGGTATCGGGGAGGGTATTGATCTGGATTGTGCTCAGCTGGATCTGCCACAAAGCAGGGAGGGTTGCAGTGCATAGGCGCACCTCCATGTGCTTGCCTCGCCGACCTGGAATCTCCCAAATAGGGACGCTACTGAACAGCAGCTAAGCTGTCAGACGACATGCCAGCGAAGTGGTGGGACCAGCCTGCCCGTGCTTAATAGCTTGCATACGCGGGACTTGGCGCTGGAGAGTCCCCGGTCTTTGAACCAGCCCGCTTCCGTTCTTTGATGAAATTTCACGTGGGCTAGGGTGGTGATTACCGGTGATGGACTCCATTTCGCTGGCGCCCCTGCCCCTCATATTCCCCAGTGGTGTTCTGGTGACCACTCTGAAAGGGAGAGAAAAAAAAAAAAAACATGCCTTCCCGAAAAAGAGAAAGGAGCTAATTTCGAGACGTCTTCCTTTCGCCCAAGGGTGGGTAAACGGGGCAGGGAGGAAGAAAAAAAAAGCATTTTAAAGGGTCCAGCGATCCCGCACATCCGCTGCCAGGATGTTTCCCCGAACTTGTCGCGACTCCAAACCGCGACAACGACCGTCGGGTGGTGGTGCTATGGCTCGGCCTCCAGTCTGATCCCATAAGATCTCATCCGAAATCTCATCGACCTCCCTACCGGCCAACGGCGGCGGCTAACGCTTGCGCAGAACCTCTAGAAGCAGAAGTAAGTCCAGGCCCGTTCTCAGTATCCTTCTGGGACATGGGAATCGATGCGCGATCCGGAGGCCCCCGGCAGTCGGACACCGGAAAGGGAAAAAGGGGCACACAGAAAAAAAAAGGGGGCTGGATAGACAGGGCACAGCCCATCCATGAAAGATTGCGGGGTTCCGATCGAGGCCCTCCGCAAAAAGGGGCGGAGCCCAGCCGTCGAAAAGCGGCCGGGACCTAAGGATTGGGGCCGCGGGCGAGCGAGCACGCACTCGTGGGAGCTGGGCCCTCTGGCCTGGGCTGGACCATCGATGATCTGCAGAAGCCTTGCTGCGCACACTGGTTGGGTGCCGTGTTTCTGCGGCCGGAGCCCAATGGGAATCGAGCCTCGCTGCTAACAGATTTTGCAGCTGGCCTTGGCGTCAGGTTCGTTTGAGCGGTGGAGCGATTCCGCGGCTTTTGCCTTGTCGTTTTTGGCCACCTTCCCACCGCCCCAAGAAGACGGCCGTCCAATCCTGACGTGTCAGGGGGAGGACGGGCGATAGAGTCGTCTGGCTTTCAGACGGCCAAGCTCCCACACCAAGCGGGCTCCGAGCGGGTTTCCTCGGAGGGCGGGCAGCAGCACGACCGCTCAATTGACGAGCGCATTGCTGAAAACTGGGACCTTTTGCTGTCAGGACGACAACGCACAATTTTGCTCTTCTTTTTCGTCGTCTGTTTTTTTTTTTGGGCCTCAATTGTCCGCTTTCCCCCTGGGCCTCGCTCACCCTCCGCAGCCGACCAATCGATCGCTCGCTTGAGGCTTCCCGATCAGGGCCTGCAAAGATCAAGCTGAGGAGCCGTCTCGCCAGGGGTGCCAGGGACAACCGAATGTGACGTGGTGGCATAACGTTGGACCTGGAGGAGGAGCGTGCGAGCGAGTGCGACCTGCAGTCGACACCAGAGACCGACCAGACCATACACACCCTGGTCGTGGAATTCGGCACGACGCTGCCCTGTTTGCATCCTCTTTACCCGTACCTGCAACTGCGGTTCCTGGCAAAGCCACTGGCCAGAAAAAAGTTACCGAGTCCAGCGCGCCACACCACTTTTTTCCCACTCTGCCAGCACCACCTCTCGAAAAACAGCTGCTTCGCGCGACGAAAGCTGTTGTGGTATCCCACACACCGATTTGCGCCAAAACCGCTTCCCAGAATACTTCGAAACGCCGTCGCGCGCCGAATTGATTCATCTCGACCCTCGTCCCAGCGGCCGGCAGCGCCAGTTGAACTGTGGCGCGCTCGCTGACCCATCAGACTGGCGGCTTTGCCCTGTCCGCGTCCAAGACGCCATCATGGCCATGATGGAGGCGCCACCATCCACGGTCAAGGGCCCGATGCTCTTCGGCATGCCCATGAAGCAAGTTTCGTTGATCACGGTGAGTACCGAGCTGCGAATTGTTAGAATTAGCCGCTGGGAGTTGGGATAGTCTTTGCTAACTCGGTTGTCCTCTGTTGCGCGCAGCTCACTTTCCAAAACTCGGCCCTGATACTCGTACGCGACCCTCGTCTCCCCCGGGAATCTGCCTACTCAAACCCCCACCTCTCGTAGCGCCACAATCGGTCATGTCGCCGAGCGCCTACGGGGAAACGCAGGCTGAAGCTAACGCGAGATGCTCTCCTGTCACCTCCAGATTATGCACTATTCTCGAATCATGCCTCCAGATGGCGACCATAGATACTTCACCTCGACCGCCGTCTTCCTCAACGAGGTGATCAAGCTGGCCATCAGCCTGACCTTCGCCATCAACGAGCACTCGCGCAGCCTGGCGCCCCAGACTCCGGCCACCGTGCTGTTCGAGCAGCTCTACAACTCGGTCTTCTCCGGCGACGGCTGGAAGCTCGCCATACCCGCAACACTCTACACGCTGCAGAACACACTCATTTATGTCGCGGTCGGCAACCTGGATCCTGTCCACTTCCAGATTCTGTACCAGCTCAAGGTTAGTCAAGCCGAGGGGTTCCTCAGGGAAACGCGCGCTAGAAAGGACCGGGGCGCTTGTGAGCTTTGCAGTCAAGGTTCTAGCAGCTAACACCGGCTCTCCCCCTTCCCGCTAGATCCTCACGACCGCCTTCTTCAGCGTGATCATGCTTGGGAGATCCCTTGGCCCCAAGCGTTGGTTCTCGCTGGTTCTCCTAACGTTCGGCGTGTCCATCGTGTCGCTGCCGTCGACCAACAACACCAAGGACTCGCACATGATGATCCACGACTTCAGCGACCACTTCTTCCCGCGGTCGGTCCACGAGCTCGGGCAACTGGCCAACGGCGCCGCCGAGGTGGCGCGCGAGCTGACCAAGCGCGCCGTGTCGGACGTCAGCGGTGTCCTCACTCGGCGTTCGGCGACCTACCAGGGAATTAAGGAGGACCTGGACACGTCGCCCATCATGAACTACTCAATCGGCCTGAGCGCCGTCCTCGTCGCCGCGGCCGTCTCCGGCCTGACGGGCGTCTACTTCGAGAAGGTGCTCAAGGACTCGCCGACCCCGCGCACCGTCTGGACGCGCAACGTGCAGCTGTCCTTCTACTCGCTCTTCCCCGCCTTCCTGATCGGGGTCGTCTTCAAGGACGGCGAGGAGATCGCCAAGCACGGCTTTTTCGACGGTTACAACTGGGTCGTCTGGACCGCCGTCGTGTTCCAGGCCGTCGGCGGGGTGCTGGCCTCGCTATGCATCAACTACGCCGACAACATCGCCAAGAACTTTGCCACTAGCATCAGCATTGTCATCAGCTTCTTGTTCAGCGTCTGGTTCTTCAACTTCCAGTTCAACCTGACTGTAAGTCTTGTTGCCTGAACACAGTTTTTGGAATCCCTTAGCGACAGAAGACGATTAAAAACAAGCGCTAACCCGGTATTCCTCTCTTTACAGTTTATCGTTGGCACTACGCTCGTCATCCTGGCTACGTACCTGTACAGCGGCCCTGACCGCAAGCGAGGACGGCCACCCCCGCTCAACATCGTCGGCTTCGAGAAGACTATGATCGACTCGACGCCCAAGACCGGTACGCCGATGGGCGAGAAGAGGCAGCTTCTCGATCCTCTCGACACAGTCCGTGCCATGGGCTTGTCCACATCTCGTCCAGCCTCTCCTTTGCGGCACCATAACCGGGTCCCGTCAGCGAGGGGCGACAAGAACCGGGATGAGTAAAAACCGGCCGTGCGCGCGGAACGCGGTCCGACGGAAACAAGCACCACGCCACACTAGCTGGGGGTGTTCCGCGGACCCCTTGCGGCGGACTGTCAGATGGAGGGCCAACCTACCCACTCACCTTACTCGACCCGCCGGCCAACCAAACCTAACCTACAAAAAAAAAAAAAAAAAAAAATTCCATAACCTGCAACATTTCAACACCATGAATCGACATGAATGCCTCCCTGCGAACGATCGAGGGGGGAAACAAAAAGCAATCCAAGCATGGAGACGGGAGCATCGAAGCGAACTCTAAAGAGAAAACACATTGCGGGGGAGATAAAAACAGCCCATCCGCAATATTGATGATGTTTTTTCCGTTCTTTCTTCTTTTTTATTCTGCATGAATAGACAGATACCCCGGTGAGGGATGCGATGAAACAGATTATTAACCCGACACTGGATCAACCAGGACCAGGGCCCCAGGCGCGCCACCCTTCGACGGTGGCCGGAGACCGGTGGCACAGGCCAGGGCGATGCGCACGCACGAAGGCACTGCCCGGGGGTTGTCCCCAACGTTCTTTGTTCTCCCAGCGTGTTGCTGGTAGCATCCAGCGGCGGTTTCTATTGCCGGGCTGGGGAGTGAAGGCTGTTGGATAGACGATCTTGCCGGCGGCGTGGGTGCCGCGCTTGCCTAACGGGCTGGGAGATACTGTTTCTTTGAGGGTGCTGGATCCTGGTATTGCGATCACCTATCACCTCTGGCACCTGCCCAGAGGCGTAGTGGCGGGTGCGCCAGGTCTGTGTGGCCGTGGCGTTCAGGGGCGCGCTGCATGCAGAGGGAAACTCTGAACTAGGTACTCTAGAGTTCTCCACAGAACATAGGAGAATGGCGACATACAATTATGAACGAACAACTTAACTCGAAACATTCCCAATTGCACAAAGGAAAAGAGTAGCGGCGAGTAGATCTCAAGCGTAAAGAAAAGGGACCGATCTCGCCGACTTTATTCGCCAATGACGGTCTTGTTTGCGCCTCGGAGGGTTTGACGGCCTTCTAACACGCTGCTGGGGAATATTGGTCTTCAACAGCACCAGGTTGCCACTCTGCCGTCCAACCTGTCCAAAATACAATGGCGTGCGGAACCCAATACCATCTTTAGGTCCTAGTCAGTTGACTGTTTTGATAGGCGGTCCCGAGAGGACGACTTTAGGCCCGTATTCCGGCTCCAAAGGGCAGCAGCGCTACCGTCAATACCTCTACGCATGTCCAGGCAGCGGGAGCCGTTCGATAGGCTATGTGACTTTGATGCATAAGCCCGGTCCACCAGAGTCGGAGTTGGAAATACGGAATTTGGAGTTCGAGCAGAACATGGCGGAAGGAGCGTACGGCGCGATGGCGGCACAAGATATCATCATGGGAAGGCACGGCTCCACCATCCCGCTCCTCAACACGGGATAACATCACGTGTGGAACTCGAGAGAAGAGGAGTGCGGCTCTCAACGATCCCGGCCTTCGAATTCCTCTCCAGTAGTGCCCCTCCTCGCAACATTGTCTTCCTGTCGAGCCTCGATTCCATCCTCATGGCCGCGACTTGCGTGCATCCTCGGCCACTGCCTTTTCACCAGGTACCGGAGGTTGCTAGGTAACCTGCGACTTCTAAACTGGCTAGGCAGTCGGTTGGGAGCACTCGGACACAGTTTCTCTCTATTCACCTTCTGCTTAACCTTCACTACATCCGTCATTCGACATGGAGCGGAATCGAGAGTGGCAAGCAGGCTCCCTCGGGGGCCATGCTGATCTGCACAACGCCATCATGGACGACGGCGCCGACAGGCGCGCACTTGAGACCATGCACCACCAAGGCGCTGGTAGCGCCCGTGTCCAGGGCTCGTATCCCTTCAGCCTATCACCTCCCAGCTTGAACCTTCTCCCTCCGGCATCGATGAGTATCTACCAGGCTCAGTCTGCCAGGATGATGGGGAACTCCCACTCCGACCTTGACGAATTTGGTGCGTTCTCGCGGAACCGTGGACTACAACAGGCAGCTTGGGGAGGAGACAACTTCTCTAGGGAAGATACTAAGAACCCGACACTGACATTCTAGGTTCAGATCTCAGCCTTCCGGGTCACTCGTCGCTTTCTCAGGCCCCTCGTTACTCGATCTCTACGTTCCAACCGAGTGCCTTTCCCAGCCAGTCATCAACCAGGTATTCCCAGGCCAACCTGACATCGTCACTGGGAACTGGATCGCACTCCCACCCAAACTACGGCTTGAACCGCCGGCAACCACACCACCACCCAGTGTACGACCGTCGAGATACCCTGCAAGATGGTTGCCCGTACCCCACTCCGCAAGGCGCAAGCTCCGTGTACCGCACGCAGAACCACCACCATATGGACTTTCCAAACCCTCAAACTCGTCCCAACATCCAGCGACGAGCCCTTGCTCCACCGAAGATTGGTAAGTCAAAGTTCCTCTTCCGTATCTAAGCCCTGGCCCCCCATTAACGCCCCTACCAGCATCCCAGCTCGACGCCAACGCAGACAGCAGCTCAAGCTCTAGCCCCGGCTTCTCAAGCCCGGCGAGAAGAGCCGCCGAGAGATTGCACTCTCATCCTGCCCATAAAGCCCAGCCGCGCGACACGGCTCCGCTTGCACCTCCTCGACCACAAGCCCGCATGACCCATGCACCGCGGCAGCTCAATCTTGCACACGCTCCTCCTATGGCCAGCGGAATCCACCTCGTTGACCCCAAGAAGTCACTCCCTGACAGGTTACAGTCGATATTTCCCTACCCTCTTTTCAACGCGGTTCAGTCCAAGTGCTTCGGCTCAGTTTACCAGTCCAACGACAATGTGGTTGTTTCTGCCCCTACAGGCAGTGGCAAGACGGCCATACTAGAGCTCGCCATCTGCAGGCTGGTCTCGCAGCGTACCAACCAGAACTTCAAGGCCGTCTATATGGCTCCCACGAAGGCGCTTTGTTCAGAGAGGTTTCGCGAATGGGAGGGGAAATTTACCCGCCTAGGCCTAAGGTGTGCCGAGCTCACGGGCGACACCTCGATGGCCGAGGCACACAAGGTCGGGGCCGCGCACATCATCGTTACCACGCCAGAGAAATGGGATTCCATCACGCGGAAGTGGGCCGACCACCGCAAGCTCCTGGAACTAGTTGAGCTTTTCCTGATCGACGAGGTGCATATCCTCAAGGACATGCGTGGCGCGACTCTGGAAGCCGTGGTTTGTCGCATGAAGACCATCGGTGCCAACGTCAGGTTCGTCGCCCTGAGCGCTACGGTCCCCAACTCCGAGGATGTGGCAAGGTGGTTCGGACGCGACCATACCAACTCTCACCTCCCTGCTCGGAGGGAGACATTTGGCGAAGAACTACGTCCAGTCCGCCTAGATAAGCACGTCTATGGCGAGCATTGTGGAGGCAACGATTACGTGTTTGACTCGTACCTGGACAAGAAGATTATCACAGCCCTCGCCAAACACCCAAAGGTAAGGGACAAGCCCATCATGGTCTTCTGCTTCACTCGCAAATCCTGCGAGACTACGGCGCAAAAGCTTTCGGAGGCCTGGTCGGTTGCCCCGGCTGGCACCAAGCTCTGGCCCGCTCCGAAAAAGCAGATCTCGGTAACCGACAAGAAACTGCGCGACATTGTGCACCACGGTGTCGCCTTCCACCATGCGGGACTCGATCCGCAGGATCGGGCTACCGTCGAGGGGTGCTACCTTAGTGGAGATCTGCATGTCATCTGCTGCACATCCACCCTGGCGGTTGGTGTAAATCTGCCATGTCACACTGTCGTGTTGAAGGGCACCGTGGGACACACAGACGGGGGGCTCTTGGAATACTCGGATCTGGAGGTAATGCAAATGCTCGGCCGTGCCGGGCGGCCTCAGTTTGATGACAGCGCCGTCGCCATCATTCTCACGCGGCCAGAAAACAAGGCGAGATATATCGATATGGTTTCCGGACAGCAGGTTCTCGAGAGCACCCTGCACCTGAACCTGATCGAGCATCTCAACTCGGAGATCAGTCTGAGGACCATCAAGGATACCGAGTCGGCCAAGCAATGGCTGAACGGTACGTTCCTCAGCATTCGACTCCAGCGCAACCCAGCCTACTACCGGCTAGATGCCACCCCTGGCCAGAGAAGCCACACCGGGGACAGGCTAGAGCAGATTTGTGAGAAAGATATCAAGAAACTCCAAGAGGAGGGCATCATTACGTCGGACACCCAGTTCAGTTGCACGCCTTACGGTATCGCGATGTCCAAGTACATGGTACGATTCGAGACGATGAAGAAGATCCTCGGAATCCCAAGGGGCGCTGGGATCCAAGAGCTGGTGTGTTAGAGCCCCAACGCTGCGCTGCTCCTTTGAATAATGACTGACTGCCCCTTCTTTCTCTACAGTTGGCCACTCTGTCCGAAGCCGAGGAGTTTAAAGACGTGCGACTCAAGGCCAACGAGAGAGCTTTCTACAGGCTGATCAACGAATCACCCTTCATCCGATATACAGCCAAAGGGGCGATTTCCGAGACATGGCAGAAGGTCTCTCTTCTTGTTCAATCCGAGCTCGGTGGCGTCGAGTGCCCTACCCAGGAGGGCATCCAAATTCCCAAGGGTCAGCACATGATTGACAAACGCCTGGTGTTTGACCGCATCAAGCCTCTTGTCAAGTGCGTTATTGACTGCAAGGGAGCCGATTGCGATGCTGTCGGGGTCCGGAATGCTCTTGAGCTCTTCAGGTCCATCAAGGCCGGAGGATGGGAGGGCATGCCCTCGCAACTTCTGCAGGTCCCGGGAATCGGGCCCGTCATGATGAGGAAATTCGTCCAGCACGACGTCTTGACGATGAACGACTTGGCAGCCACAGCGCCAGAGAAGATACAGATGTTCTTGAGCAAAAATCGCGTGTTCGGTCACAATATGCTGGCCGCTGTCGACAGATTCCCGAAGCTGTCCCTCGAGACCGAAGTCGTCGCACTCCCGAACCAACGCCACCCGAGCAAGGGCCCCCCTTCCATCAATGTCAAGGCCACACTCACGTATGACTGCCCAAGCGGGCCCCCGACCGAAGTGAATGTTATCTATCTCACATTCACAGCCGAAACCATGGACGGAACGCTTGTCTACTTCTGGAGAGGGCCCTCAAAAAGCCTAACTCAACCCGGTGGGCGACACCTGGAGTTCTCGGCGCCCTTGTCCGATGCGAGCGACCGTGTCTTCTGCTCGTTCAACTGCGAGGATTACGTAGGCCTGGGCTGCTCGGCGACGGCGAAGCACAAGCTCCCGGACTCTGCATTCGCGCACATGAGGATGGCTACCAAAACGCCACCCCCGCCTCAACCGAGGAAGCTGACACCCCCACAAGCCGTCTCCTCTTCGAATGAGTTTGATGACAGCTTTGACGACGGAGACCTACTCGAGGCGGCTGAGCAGCTGGATGTACTAGAGAGCGCGGCGTCGCGTGATCCACCTCGGACTCTTCATGGAGATTCTGGGGACGACGAGTTCCCATCTCTCAGGAGGCTTGTTGACCGCGAGGTTGGAAGTCCTCCCGAGGTTCTCTCCCACGCGGAGTCGCAGACCGAATCGCAGTACGAGCCAGTGCAATTCCCAAACGGCCGATGGAGATGCAACCATTCGTGTGGCGGGGGAGGCGTCACCAAGACCGGGAAACCATGCAAGCATCTGTGCTGCAAAGAGGGACTTGAGAAGAGACCGAAGCAGCCCAAGCCAAAGTCAGCCGAGGACGCCGTCACCAAAAAAAAGCATGGGCAAGGGGAGATTTCGACCAAGAACGCGCGTTCTTCAAGAGAAGGTCAGAACGGAGCTCCGGCTGCCAAGAGACGGTGCAAGGACGGGGAAATTCCACATGCCTCAAGCTGCCGCCCTGCACGTCCCCAGGTGCCACCATACAAACCGCCTACGATAGCCGACATCTACCAGGCAGACGTCATCGATCTATCCCGAGATACGCCTCCTTCGAGTCAGTTCGGCGACGACCCATTCGACGACGACGATATCATCATACTGGGCTCGAGGCTAGGGACACCAGCGAAGAATGATCATAGGGCCCCCCAGATGACAGTCAGCTCGGATGCCGACGGCGGTGACCTGTTCGAGGCTCTCGATCGCGTCTCAGCTACGTACTCAGACAAACCCTTGTGGAGTGGCGCGGTGACTAGGAGCCCACAGAACGCGTCTAAGACTGGAGAATCTAGCGTGACCATGTCCCGAGGACATTCGGCCGGTCCATCTGCCGACCTTTCCGATGACGCCGAGAAGATACTCCGCGAGGCATCCGAGTTGCTTGATCTCCCATCATCGCCATGCCAAAGTGGCCCGGCGCCCTGGGAGCTGTGGGGCTCGAACGATGGTTCAGGAGATTCTGACGATGCACCGATTTCGCCCGAGGAGAGCTCGCCCTCGATGCTTGGTGGCACTACCTTGACACATGTCGACATCGATAAGCCTCATGACATAAATGAGGAACCAGGCAGCACCAGTGGGCCTTCCGGCGCTGAAGACTCTGTCACAGGAGCTGCGAGTTTGACGGCCAACACAGAGGAGCCTGCTTGGGTAAGGGACTTTGAGAACGAGAATCCTGCGATCATGGATCTCATACGCTGTGGCAGTATCACCTTTGTCTGAACCGGAAGAGGGAGACATCAAGGGAGGCGATCATGTTCCTGTTCTTTCACATCTCATATGGGAGGATGACTGGGGCTTACACAGGCTCTAGTGCTGCCTATACCTACGGCTAGCTGTGTACATGTCGCATCTGATTTCGTCGTCGGACACTAGTTAGGCTTGCTAGCTCAGACACTGCTCAGACACGAATTCGAATTGCTGGTAAGCTGGTATTGGGTGCCCCTGGAAGTCCTTCTTTCTGGCCGCTGAGCCACCCTACGCGTGTGCGTGTCTGTGCCTTTGTTTGCGGTAAATCTTCGGGGAAGATGTTTTATGATGCCTGAGTCACTGACAAACGGACATCATCTCGTCCCCAATGTCGGCGTCATGAAACGTGGGGGAGGCGGCTAGCCGCTGGCGATGCTACTGCCCAGCAGCGCTGTCTTGTCATGATGCGCAAGGGAAGGAAGAATCTGTGGAAGGTTTTGCCGAGAGCTAGCACGCTGGGTAGCTCTGCCAGCATGGCCGGGTTTTTTTTTTTTTTTCATTTCTTTTCTCTTCGTAATTACCCCTCTTTCCCGATCTCCCGTCAGACCACTGTTTACCTGATTGGGAGTCTCCGCCCTCTTGGGGAGACTGACCGGTCCACGTCGTGTAACGCACGTCGTGGGCTTGTCGCTGCGGGGGTGCGTGTGCGCGTGTGTGTGTGTAATGCCCGCGCATGTGACAAGTGGCTTGTGCAGGCTGGGAGTCGCTGCGCTAGGTAAGGGCAGCTTAACCAGATCACCGATTACTTTGTGTTTTTTTTTTTTTTTCTTCTTGCTTGGTTGTCCCCTTGCGTTCCTCATGTGGATGTACTACCAACGGTCGTTTGTTGGATGGCGCGAGACGTGGCATCACGGAGGCCACCAGACGGCGCCACATCGAAGGGACGCCGAGATGCTTGGTGTGGCGATCGGGTGGGACGGGGGAGGCTGTGCGTCACTCGAGTTGCGTGCAATCCACTGTTGGCCTCAACCGCTGCTGTTCAGTCATGTTCAATGGGGACTCCATGTGGGTGCGTGTTAGCGGTCTGTTCGGCCGAGGCTGGGCAATGGCTCGATACGTGGATGAACAGGCAATGGAATTGATACTGTGCCCTGCTGGTGGACATCAGGAGGAGCCAAAAGGAAACCTATGGGTGTCCTTGAAAGGAAAATGGATCCGACTGGACGTCTGATTTACCTTATCAACCGAGCGAGCCCGGCTGGCGCGGGGTAAGGTTATTTTGGGTTTTTGTAATGGATCAGCATCCATGCGGCAACCTACGTACGGGCAACGGAGCCACACTTCAACTCAACCACAATCTCCGGCCGAGCGGGAGAGACATGGCCCGGAGGAAAGTCCGCATCATTACATGTTCCGCCGTTCAGGGCAAATACCGGAGCAAGGCCCGACGCTTGAGTTTGAGGGGTGCATGTCCCTCTCGCGTTGGCATTGAGGGGAAGCGGCCTTGGCCATGTGGAGCGTCCCCGTTTGTTGGGGCCGGTCTCTCGATACTGTGGATTGAATGAGCGTCATACTTTTGTATCCAGCTTGGAAGCAGGCTCCCTTGCATTCGCTGGCATCGTTTTTTTTTTTTTTTTTTTTGTAATTAAAAAAGAGAATAGCGCGTGAAATGCACAGTATTTTTAACTATCCTCCAACCAAGCCACTTACGCCAATTTCCATCTAGTTGAGTTCCAAAAAGCTTTTATGCCTTCTAGCTTTATTCTTAGCGTTACTCACATTGTGGAAAGCCATTTTACGTGCGGGTACGGACGCTTTTGCCCTTACCCCGGACGGTGGTGCCCCCACCGGCCGGACGGGCCAAATGGGCCTGGTAGGCAGCTTGGGGCGCTTGGGAATGCCGTCTTTACCCGCGTCACGGGCCTCGAGGGCCGAATTGTTGAAGTCGCCCACGTCGTGAAGGGTGTGGAGCTCACCGTTTGCCGGGCCCAGGGGGGATCCCGAGGACCTCCCCGCCCAAACCCGGCCTTACCCCTTTTCCGGCACATCCGCCGGCCGAACGCATTACTACCACCCGCGGAGCTACGCCCCGGCGTCTATACGCCCTACAAGGAGCGCCGGAATGCGGCCCGACCTCCGTGTGCCCACGGGTTTAATTTGTTAGCCGCCTTGATAGCAACATGTAGCCTAGTGTCAAGCTTAGGTAGCGCTAGCACGTCATATGCCCCTTGGGAGGCAGGGACTGGTAGATCCCGACTTACTGACGTTAAATATACTCTCTCTCTCTCTCTCTCTCTCTCTCTCTGTGGAGCTCACCGTGGTGGTTGCTACCGCGGGTCGCCTCTTCCACACCACGAGCCGCGAGGCTGGCTGCGTCGCTGGCGACGGCACGGACTGTTGCACGAGTCGGGCTGCGGCCCCTTTTGGCAATAAAGACGTAGAAGTGCTGCGCGTTACGACAGTTTGGAACAATCACGCTTTACACTTTTCGGGCTGTACCCTCCCTTCACTTTACGGAACCTTCACGCCGTAAGGTTTCTTCTATTTTACCAAACGATTCTTTCGAAGCAAAAGCGGCGGGTATGAGTCGAGATCGGCATTAGCCACGGGTTTCCCACAAGGGCGGATCGGGTTCACCGCATGCAAAGCAAAGGGAAGCAGCAAGCCGCACACAATAGGTCTATGATATTAACGTTGCTGGTTCTTGGCCTCTAAGTGGGAGAGGCCAAAGTCAGGAAGGGGGCCACCCTCCTCTGCTCGTCGGGATCGGCATCGCCTGCAAAGTCGACAACGTCCTCGTCTCCAGGGCTAGAGTCGTGCTCGTCAGAGTCGTAGCCATCAGAAGTTGCTGGGGGCGGCAGCCGGGCCACCCGGTGCACCCGGTGGTTCCGTCCCTCTCACGGTATCTTGTGGCTGCTCGGCTGGAGAATCGACGTCGGCTTCGGGGCGTGTGACAAAAGAGCCGGGCACCGCGACGTCGTCCACGTCAACAGTACGCAGGCCCTCGGGGAGGACCATGGAAGAATCGCCTGCCGGGAAACACGGTCAAGTTAGACGGGGTACTAAATAGGACTGAGGTAGGTGTGTCGTGGAAACAAACTTGCCTCCGTCGGAAGCTCCGTCCCGGGACGGACATCGTCTTCGCCTGCGACATCCAGTATACCGGCAGCCGCCGCGCTGCCCGCGACCTCTCCGGCCGCACCCTGCGGAATGATGACCGATGGACGATAGCCATCCATCTTGGTATTCCCCTCTCCACCTAGGATCAAGCTTTCGTTTTCACGAATGTTAGCTACAACTTAGAAAGTCGTGGATAAAGTGAACACACCGTCCCAGCCAGAGAAGGAGCGCAAAAGCGAACTAACAAAAACGCCGCTCATATACTGAGGAAAGTCCCCAGGGGCGGATGGTCGATATCCGGGAGCAACGCCGGTTCCGTCCTGGGGGAAGGGCTAGAAGGACAGCATATCGAGGCGGCCGCCGTCCATAATCTGCCGCCCAGTTCCAGCCATCTCAGTTGCCAGCAGTGCCCGCGAGATCCGCCGCCGCCGCCGCCGTCGAAGAGCCGCCCCCGCCTACCTCCCCATATGCGCTGCCACCTGCTTTCCGCTTAGCCGTTGGGTCGAGTCCTCCCGCACTCGACAGTCGCTGAGTCGCCGCAAGTGGCAACAATGGAGGTGCGGGCGGGCACTGAGTTGGACGGGGACGTGGGTGGACAGGGGAGTCGAACATATGCGTACTCCGTGGGGAACTATTTTGAGGCGCCAGCATCGAGCACGACAAAACT
>JNVV01000009.1:534374-788792 GCA_000733355.1 Falciphora oryzae
GAAAACGTGGGCGCGCGTTCTTTGCTCTTGGTTTTAGCGATGACTCGTTACAATCTAGGTGCTGGCCGTGGAGTTGGTGCATATGTTCAAGGGCTAGCCGCCGACCTCCTTGGTGACCTTTTCCTCTCCCTCGTCACCCACTACTATTTACCAGGTTTTGAGTTGCTCCTTTTTCTTTTTGTTTCCTTTTCCTTTTTTGTCCCGTTTCCTTTTGTTTTTCCGTTTTAGTCCGTCTCTTGTGGCCAAAACCCAACCCACCACCAATCCAAACAACCGAAAAAGAAAAATGCACTTCTCCGCCGTTGTAAAGGCCTTCGCCATCCTGGCCCTTTCGGCCGCTCCTTCGCCCGCCCCGGCCTTGAAAACAACGATGTCGCCGCCCGAGACGCTGGCTACAACCACCTCGCCGCGAGGGGTGGCGCGGCCTCCAAGCCCCAGAAGATCCATCCCTATCCCCCGGTCCGGCCCAGGCCCAGGCCCACGGGCAGGCGCTAAGCCTGGCGGGCGTGCTCTCTTTTGCGCAGACTTCCCGCCACCCATACCGGATGCCTTTCCCCCGGCTCGACGAGTTTCCGACAGTAAGCGCGGAGAGTGAAGGGTCCGAGTTGAGCTGCGCCGGCTAGGTAGTCGACTCGGCTTCCGACGCGGTGCAGCAGCAAACTTTTATCTTTTCATCCGGTGCCATGGCAGTTTTGGTTGTCTCTTTGGGTTCCTTTATATATGGAAGGTGTAAAACGGGTGTTAGCTATGTGAATGATCGGTCCAACGGAAATAGGGTACAACAAGCAATCCGACATTCGCTTTCCCCCGCTTAACGCTTTTCATTTCTCTTCTTCTTCTACAGTTCGTAATCCGGACCCGAGCCCTAAATGCCCGTGGCTGTGCCGTCAAGGATGCAAGCGATGGACTGTATGCGAGGAAGGGCTTTGGGAGGAATCGTGCCATGTCTGCACTTGTTTCTCTGCCCCGTATAACGACTGGATGGACCTAGGGGCGTCCTCTTTGGTCAAGGAGGCCGTCGGGTCGTTCGAAGTCCACCACCGTTACGCAGTGTTGCTGGAGTTATAACCGACTCACCAAAGAATTCGGCACGTCCGGCACCGGTGCCAAGTGGTTTAAACGGAGCTCCAACGCGTACGATCAAGCCGGCAACGCCCGTGTTAACATGAAGGGCTCCCCGGACGAGCTGACCCGCGCTGACCCACAACTCCATTGCGTACTCCGCCTCTGTGAGGACGAAACCGATGCTTGAAAAGCAGTCAACTGGATCAGGAGGCTGACCGAGCTGCACGAAACCCACCCAGAAGAGCGGGAGAAACTGTCTGACAAAGAAGCCGGCGCTCTTTCTGATCTCGCCGACATTATCGGGTTCGTCTGGGAGGTCTCGCCCGCCATCTCGAGGCCCCCTCTGTCACGCAAAAAAGGGCCATATCTTTATCTCGCGATCCCAGGAGCTAAAGGTCGAGCTCAACACGGTCGCGAAGGGGGTCGGTCTTCGCGACTATGTGGTTCCCATTAACGGTCTGCTGGAACCCGGAGTGGCGGAAGGAGCCCTGGGAGCGCTTGATCGGTAAACTGGCACCAAGATGGGCTGCCGGGTCTCCAGAACCAATATCAGCATATCAAGGCCCAGACGGAAACGAAGGAGAGCACTCCTCTTCCGGTGCCGATACCGCAGTCGACGGAGAAACTGGTCGAAGCACGGAAGCAAAAAGAGAAAACGCAATCTTCGACTACTTGCACCTTCGAACTCGTGCCCACTCCTGAGCCGTCCCCTCCTCCGCCGGCGTCACCGTTTATAGTGGCACCCTTAACAGCGGAAGTTTTCCTAACCTTGTTCAAAAAGTCAGAATCACGCGGCTCAGTGGGTTGGGCTGCTTTCGAAGCAGCCATGAGCGATTTTGGCTTCTCCATCATACCCAATCTCGGTTCCGTCTACACATTTCGACCGCCCGAGGGAATGGCGGTGCAGAAGCCGCTGACGCAGCACCGACCGCACACATCCCACCGTAACGGGGCCGCCCTTGGGCCTCCGCGACTTGATATACAGTGGTGCCAGAGGGTTCAATCACGAAGTGATTGAACTGTTGGATCTTTTGGCCCATGTGGTCGAGCGGGTAAACTCTGGCACACTCCCTTACACCCACATCGAGGGATACAAAATACTGTTCGTGGCGCGAAGGCTGAATAGGACGTATAGATAGGGCGAGGGCACGGTTACGTTACGCTTGTTTTTTTTTTTTTTTTTTTTTTTTTTTTAAAAAAAAAAAAAAAAAAAGGCTTCCATCGTTATCGGTCCGGTACCGCTCCGGGGCCCGGTTGGTGCACCGTCCCGGGGGACCAATCCGCTTAATTTCGTGCTTATTTTAACCTAACAGGCGGAAAGCGAGAAGTCTTGTTTGCCCAGCACAAGCTCGTAAAGTTTCGTCGAGCTGGAGCTTGTCTTTCTCCATTTCCTCGGAACGGTGCGGTTATCAAGATGCCAAAAACGGATACTGTGCGATGCGATCGATAAACCGGAGGCATTCCACTCCACAGGACAAATCAGCGAGTTGATCCCAAGCCGCCAAGTGTGAGGAGCCAGCATAGCCAGTCTTGTAAGTCTCGCCAATGTCGTCCGTCCAAGGTGCGGTGGTGCGTTGTGGAGGGTTGCGTCTGGCGGTGTAACTGGCCCTGCTGATTGGCCGCTTCCTTGGACCAGTCTTTACCAAGATGACGCAGTGGGGAGGCTTGGCTGGCATGGACTGTGGCACCAGAGAGCAGTGGGGAACGAGGCGATGGGGAAGGGTGCTCCATTGTCAATCCCAGGTGCCGGCGATTAGGTAGCACGGTCGTGCTCTTGCGGGGTCAAGCGTGCCCAGTGTGCCCAGCGGCCCAGCGGCCCAGCGTGCCCAGCGTGCCCAGCGTGCCCAGCGTGCCCAGCGCGCCCAGCCGTCCAGACTCTAGGCTTGGGGTGCAAGGTTTGGCGAGAGCACATGGGTGTGTGTCCGTCTGCTGTCGTCTGGCTCCACGGTGCTGTCCCCCGCCATCAAATTAGCCCAGCCAAGATTGGCAGATGCTGTCAGTGCCTTGGGACCTGGTTCGAGTAAGGTCAGGACGACAATCTGCTCCAAACGTGTTCGGTGTTTCTCTGTAGGCATTCAAGTGATTGATACACAGAGCACGTTATATGTGGCCAACAGTATGGAAATAACACATTTGATCTCCCATCTTTGAGCAGGCGAGTGGCAGAGTGCTTGTTGGCCTGCAATGGAGCACTTGGCTGGCGGTGCCCACAAATACATGGTACTGTGCCGCGAACTGTGGAAGCGCTATTCCCAAGCGGGTTTGGGCCCGGACTTGGCAATCTCCAGTGGTGATTGCTACTTTTGGCTGGTGCAGGCGAATGACGATTTGCGCAGTGACGGGCCACGGGACCATTCACCACTGCGATGCCCAGCCCGTCGCCCCTCCCCCGACAAGCCACTGGTCGATCCCCAGAGCAGGCGCAGGCGGGTGAGGCAGCAGATGCAGGTGAATTGAGCAGGCCCGGGTGTATAAAACATGCCCCCATTCCCATCCGCGCCTCCCATCCGCGCCTCCCGTCCGCGTTCCCGTTTCTGGAAAGCCATCCCCATCCCCAGCCCTCTCGAGGTGCACACCTGTTTGTAGCTGACTGCCCACAGCCACCGCCTACACTCCCTTCACGGACAAAGCAAAAGAGAAACAAAACCCCAGTTCACATCTCTCCAACCGACATTTCTGTCGTCTCATCGTCCTTCCCTTTCACCACCCACCCGCAACGGCTATCGCAGTCCCCCGCGCCCTCTTGAAATTCGATGGGAAAATCCGACACCGTCAGGCATGGTGCAAATCTCGATTCCTCGGAGACCGTCGCCGAGCAAGACGAGCCACCAACTGGTAGTAGTGGCTTTCACGGAGCGCCCCAACAACAAGCAGCAGCAGCCATAGAGAAGCAGCAGCAGCCGTCGACCAAGCCCGCCGCCGCCGCCTCTTCCTCCTCTCACCACACCCCCCCTCTCTCGCTCCCCCAGGCCGCCTCGCCCGCCGCCTCGAGCTCGTCCACCTTCACCAGCGTCAGCAATGGTGCCATCGAGCCCGCGCCTGCCTACGCCAGCAACGGCCCGGCCGCCCACTGCGTCCCTATCTCGGAGCTCGCCGGCCTCTACCAGACGGACCTTGAGGAGGGCCTCAGCGCCGCCGAGGCCGCGCTCCGCTACGGCAGCCATGGCGCCAACAGGATCCGGGGCGCCAAGGGAGTTTCCCTTTGGGAGATTTTCCTAAGGCAGATCTCCAACAGTCTGACAATTGTACTCCTCGTCGTTATGGTGCTCTCGTTCTGCATTGACGACTACATCGAGGGCGGCGTCATCACGGCCGTCATCGTCCTCAACATCGTTGTTGGGTAAGCACTACCTTTTTTTTTCTGCCTCCCTTCTGCTTGCTTCCATTGCCCGCCATTTCCTATCTTTCCTTTCCGCGTTGGGGATCACTGCATACGCCTTGCATAACACTGGGGGTGGCACGTGGTTAGGTATTGGACAGGCGGCATTAGAGGTGGGACCGACGGAGTGGGCGCGGGATCGAATTGAGTTAGGCTGGGCATGCAAGGGGCCTGCCTGGCTTTGGCCAGACTTCCCTGGCGGTGTGCGTCGAGAACCACGCACGCGCTATCCGCCTGTTCCGCCCTGAGCATCGCGCCCTTGCCCGGCCTGCTTTGTCGCCCAATCCGAATGTTCCGGGCCAGGGTTCCCGTCTCCCCCGCCGGATGTCATCCGCGGGCGCCTGTCCACCCCACTCGCACTCACTCCCTGCCCCTCAACTATCGATTCATGGTGTCAACGTCTCAGCCGACAGCTAACAAAAACGCCCGCCGCATACAGATTGGTCCAGGACTACAATGCCGAGAAGACCATCCAGTCCTTGTACGCACTGTCCGCCCCGACCTGCAAGGTGGTCCGCAATGGCCAGGTCGAGACGATCAAGGCCGAGATGCTCGTCAAGGGAGACCTGGTCATGATCAGCGTCGGCGATGTCATCCCGGCCGATCTCCGACTGGTCAGCGGCATTAACCTGTCGGTCGACGAAGCTCTCCTCACCGGAGAGTCCGTCCCCATCAGCAAGCACCCCGAGGCCGTCCTGGACGAGCCCGACGTGCCCCTGGGAGACCGTCTGAACATGGTCTACTCGGCCGCCACGGTGACGCGTGGTCGCGCCACGGGCATTGTCGCCAGCACCGGCATGGACACCGAAGTCGGCAAGATCGCCGGGATGCTGCGCCATAAAAAGGACGTAGCGGCCGACAAGTCGTTCGCGGCCCGCACCCTGATCCGCGCCAAGAATGGCATCCGCCGGATCCTCGGCCTCGAGGGCACGCCCCTCCAGGTCAAGCTGAGCAAGTTCGCTCTGCTTCTCTTCGGCCTCGCCCTGCTCCTCGTCATCATCGTCTTCTCCGTCAGCAGCTGGCGGGTTGGCAACCAGGTGCTCATTTACGGCATCTGTGTCGGGGTTGCCGTTATTCCGGAATCCCTCATTGCCGTTCTGACCATCACCATGGCTGTTGGCTCCAAGGCCATGGCCAAGGGCAACGTCATCGTTCGCAAGATGTCGGCCCTAGAGGCCGTCGGTGGCGTCACCAACATTTGCTCTGACAAGACTGGCACGCTGACCCAGGGCCGCATGATCACGCGCAAGGTGTGGCTCCCCGATGGGACGACGGCCCTGGTGGAGAACACGACCGACTCCCACGACCCTACCAGCGGGACCGTCAAGGTCACGGAAGTCACGGATGGGGAGAAGGCAGCTGAGGCCATTGAGTCCTCGCCCTTCAACAGCTTCGTAGAGTCTATCGCGCTGTGCAACAATGCTACTGTCTCGGATGGCAAGGCCAACGAGTCGGAGAGCGAATCGGTCACCACGGCGACCGCCACGCTCGCCTCGCCCGGCGCCTGGACCGCCGTGGGCGAGCCTACCGAAATCGCGCTGCAGGTCTTCGCCATGCGTTTCGGCAAGGGCAAGCCGGATATCCTGCTGCAAGACCAGCGCAGGCTGGTTTCCGAGTTCCCCTTTGACTCTTCGTGCAAGCTCATGAGCGTCGTTTATGAAACTAAGAATTCTAATCTGCGATGGGTTTACACCAAGGGCGCCGTCGAGACGGTCATGCCCCTTCTCCAGGACTCGGAGAGCCTGAAGCAGACGGTCGCCGCCAAGGCAGACGAGCTCGCTTCTGAAGGCCTCCGTGTTCTCTGTGTCGCTAGCAAGGCCGTCGAAGCAGGCATCGACTTATCGGAGCGGCCCCAGGTCGAGTCTGGTCTTCGCTTCCTCGGTCTGGCTGGACTGTACGATCCCCCTCGCAACGAGACTCGTGAAGCGGTGCAAAAGTGCCTGAAGGCCGGTATCTCGGTCCACATGGTTACTGGAGACCACATCAAGACGGCCACAGCGATTGCATATGAAGTCGGCATCCTGGATCATTCCATGGACCCCCTTCCTGACCACGCGGTCATGGCGGCGGCCAGGTTCGATACCCTCTCCAACGAGGAGGTCGACCGGCTGGAGAAGCTGCCCATTGTGCTTGCGCGATGCAGCCCGCTGACCAAGGTCCGGATGCTCGAGGCCATGCACCGCCGCCGCGCCTTTTGCGTCATGACGGGCGACGGCGTCAACGACTCGCCCGCGCTCAAGAAGGCCGATGTCGGTATTGCTATGGGCGACCGCGGAAGCGACGTCGCCAAAGAGGCTGCCGACATGGTGCTGACGGATGATAACTTTGCCTCCATCGTCACGGCTATCCAGGAGGGACGTCGGCTGTTTGACAATATCCAAAAGGTAAGCAAAGAGATTCGGGCTTACTGCAGAAAGATGTGTAGTTTGGACCGGATTTGCTAACAAGTGTGTTCCTAGTTCCTCCTGCACCTTCTCATCTCGAACATCGCTCAGGTCATCCTTCTCCTGATTGGGCTTGCCTTCAAGGACAAGTCTGGAGTTTCCATCTTCCCTCTGTCACCTATTGAGATTCTATGGGTCAACCTTATCACGTCCTCGTTCCTGGCTCTGGGTCTCGGCATCGAAGAGAGGCAGCCCGACATTCTGACGCGTCCGCCCCACGATGTGCGTGTTGGCGTCTTCACTTGGGATCTGATCCGCGACAAGATGGTCTACGGCACTCTCATGGGTGCTCTATGTCTCGCCGCCTTCTCCTCAGTCGCATACGGTCTCCCTGGCGCTAATGGTCTTGGCCATGGCTGCAATGACGGCTACAACGAAACATGTGGCGTGGTGTTCCGCGCCCGTGCGACTACCTACGCAACGCTCACCTTCCTTCTGCTCGTCACGGCTTGGGAAGTCAAGCACTTCACGCGGTCGCTGTTCAACATGAACCCAGAGCTTTGGCACGGCCCCACGGCCGTGTTCCGCACGGTGATGCGCAACAGGTTCCTGTTCTGGGCCGTGGCCGCGGGCTTTCTCTTCACGTTCCCTGTCATCTACATACCCGTCATCAACCACATGGTCTTCAAGCACGAGGCCATCACGTGGGAATGGGGCGTGGTTATGGCCTGCGTCGTCGTCTACATCGCTTTAGTCGAGTCGTGGAAGGCCGTCAAGCGCAGGTTCAGCATGGGCCTGCAGGCTAAGGCTGGCGAGCCAGCACAGCTGCAGGTCTAGGCCTGACATCTCGTGCATGCCGGTTGAACGGAGCCCGATGGAGGTGGATTGGTGAGGAGGAAAACAAGACATCGCGCTTACAACACACAGGTGTCTAGTGAGACTGGGAAAATATCACCTCGGAAAGGAATCAAAATATCGAGAGGATGACCCGAGGTGAGGAGGGCAATTCAACATGTGCCGGACGCTGCGAAGTATTTTGCGGGTGGTATACGCTTTTTGGCTTTCAGATCCGTTTTGATCTCCTGCATTCACTTCGATACCTTCATTACTTCTTGCAGAAGTATATCTTTTTTTTTTGCTAGCAGCATACATTATATGTTATTATTCCCTGGGGCATATCCCCAGGGCGCAGTATCATCAGATCAAATGTGGAAACGAAGTATGGCATTATCTCAGTTCGCCGTTGATGCATGTTCTCCCCATCGTAACGCCTTGGACCTGTCCTTGTTGCCAATAACCATTTGAGAATCTACCATTACAAGCCAGCAAGCTTTAGAAAGGCAATCAGAACCCAGATGAAACGGAGGACGCCGAGCAGCTCGGTGACGTCCTTGCTCTCGTCGATGGCCGAGTTCCACTCGGCCATCATGGGTACCTTGGGCTTGCCGCGCCAGAAGGAACGCATGTGGCCCGAGGCGTAGTGCTGGGCCGCGGCCACGAGGCCGGCCCAGATGGCGCGGTAGGGGATCCAGCCGTCCGACGGCGGGACGAGGATCTTGAAGAAGAGGAGGTTCAGGGCGGAGAGGAAGGAGATTGCGGACTAAATATTTGCGGTTGGTTGGTGTGTTTTCAGTTCGCCAGGGGAAAGGGAGCGGGAAAAAAAAAACAAGAAAGAGGGGCTTACAGCGACGAGGCCAAACGCAATGGTGGTCCGCGTGTCCCGCACCAGGCGCTCGATCGAGCTGCTCACTTGGCAGCCTTGCAGCCTTTCTCCTCGTACTTGGCCTTGAGCCGCAGCGTCGCCTGCGTGTACTCGACAAAGGCGTAGCCGCTGACGAAGGCGGCCCCGAGGAGCAGGAGGCCCGACGGGAAGGCCATTGCGGGAGAGGCTCAGGAAAATGGAGGTAGTGTGGGTGTGGGTGTTGTGCTGTTGGGTTGTATCGTATCGCCTTTGGTGAGGAGGAGGACAAGGGTGGGAATGTTGCTGTCAATGTTGTTGTTGTTGCTTTTCCAGGATCTAGGGGGGGTCTCACGGACTGGTGTGACAGGTGGTGATGTGGAGGGACGGGAGGGACGGGAGGGACGGGTTTTTTTTTTCTCTTGGCTGGGGGCTGGCGGATGGACATGGGTGAGAGCCGAGTGAAGGACCGCCCATCTCATCGTCAAGCTACGCTCGTGGAGAACGCTGTCACGAGCTTTTGCAAAGGGACCGAGTGCATGTCCAAAACACGAACGCCAAAAAAACACCGAAAACGACCTGGGGATGATGGATGTGCTATTTCTGGGTGATTGATTCACTGACTGTTCAGGGACGAGCTGTGCCCGTAAGAAACGGTTCCGACGACACGGGGCATGAAAGGCGGACGGGACATTCACTGTTCGGATTAGTTTCTATTTCGTACCACAGCTACCTAGAGATCTAGCCATCCTAATCATCTTGATTTGGAGATTTGCCGACAGATCGTTGATCCAACCAATGGAGCTTGATACCCAAAATCAAGTCCTCAGCCGCAAGACAGCAGAGCAAGGCACCGGGGGCTGGGCCTGACGCCGTTATCGGGTTAGGGTTATACACAAGGCAGGGTGACACTTGGCATTTCAGGGGCTGAGGGGCATGCCAGTTGCAATACCGTATCTGCATGGCTACGGGAATCCCTTTTTTTTTTTTTTTTTTGATAGCAGCGGTAGCAGATCTGCATATTCGTGGGGAATCCTCCGGGACCCGGATGCCGTGGTTGCGCACAGCCGCCGCAGCGCGCGGGGTATTTCAGGTTGCCGCGCGCGGGCTAGAACGTTGGGAGGTGTCGGACGGAGACGATGACTTGGACGTCGACCCTGACGGATCACGTTTCAGCACCCTCAGCCAGCCCAAGCGGCAGGCCGCTTTCGTTTTGTTTCCGGTTTCTTACGGAAGCTTACAAACAAGTTCCATCCGATCTTTGCGGGTGGATTGCACGGTGGCGTAGATCACCAGTGAGTGGAAAGCTTGTCATGGCTGGAACGGCTGGGCAACAGCCGTCGCTTGACTGTAGTGTGCATGCCCATTGAATGAGGGTGAAATGCTTGATGGCAAGACGAGATGGCGAAGGAATGTAGAAAGGGTCAAAAGACTATAGACAAAAGAAATTGGAGTGATTGTTAGGTGAATCCTGCAAAAATATCCGCTTAGGGTATCCTCTCCGGGTAGATCTCCGTCGTCCCCTCCTCTGACGAGATGCGGCTTCTAGACCCTTTGTGATTCGAAACAAACGCCTTTCAGAACCGCAGGACTTCCTTTGGCGTTCACTGGCTTTGATCTACATGTTGAATTTCGATCCCGTCCATTCGCCGCACAGCACAATCCCGACCTCGTCGTCGCGTGCAGGGCCGTGCCTTGCTTCTGCCCATACACCATCCCCTTCCACCTCCAGAATCCCTCCCAGTAAGCGTGGTTGCGCACTCGCCATTCCTTTAATATCTTTCAGAGAAACGCAACAGCCCCGTCGTCCCACTCGGTCCCGGCCGGCGGCATGAGCGACTGCATCACAGCATGCGTCATGCTGGCCGCCAGCGGGCCCAGCCAGTGCACCCAGTGCCAGCCGGGGAACCTGCTGCCGACGTAGACGCCAAAGCACCTGGCCGGATTGAGGCTGGCGCCGCCGAAGCCCTCCTTGGTGAACGCAAAGGCGAAGCTCAGCATGCCCATGATGCAGGCGACCATGAACGGCGCCAGGCGCGGGCCGATGACGTCCCTGTTGCGCGGGTCCAGCGCCACTGCGTACGCCAGCGTGATGAAGGCCAGGCAGGCCGCGAACTCGACCGCGAAAGCGGCGCTGACGTCGGCTCCCGCCACCGGGTCGGGAAGGCCCGAGGCCGAGACGCCGACGCCATTGCCTGACATGCTGCCGTCAAAGATGTAGCAGCCGCCGACCTTGAAGTCGCGGCTGCCGCCCCAGCTGGCGCGCAGCATCAGCCCCGCCAGGCCGCCGCCGACGAGCTGGGCGCCGATGTAGAGAACCGCGCGGGGCAGCGACGCCATGCCGACCATGAAGGTCGCCATCGTCATGACCGGGTTCATGTGGCCGCCCGTCAGCGGGCCGAAGCAGTAGATGGCAGCCGTGACAGCCACGATGGTCGTCCCGCCGCCCACCAGGGGCCCCAGGAAAGTCGACGTAGCGAAGGGGCCCGTGACGGCGTCCGGGGGCGGGTTGGGCACGTTGGGCGCCACAGCCACCAGGGTGGTGATGTAGACGAGGAGGAAGGTTCCTTTTTGGGAGGTGGTTAGGTGGTTTGCATTGTCAGTCTATAACTCGGCCTGTGTGGGTGTATAGCAACGGGACGATGCAACGGCGGGATTCGTGTTTGTACCAACACCCTCGAGGAAGGCCTGCTTCCAGAGGGGAACGCTGCGAAAGGCGCTCAGGTTGAACATCTTCTGATACGATATGTGGGACGGACTGCCCGGCGGCTGCGCTAGAAGGGGCAGGCGCTCAGGGTCCTCCTGGAGCGGGGTGTAGGTCGCATAGCCGTTGGACACTCCGCCGAGGCGGAGGGTTGGGTGCGGGAGGGTGGAGTGGTGGTTCTCTGACATGTTTGCTGTTGGATTCTTTCGCGCTTGAGTCTAAAAATCCACTGAAACACCAACAGGGGATGGCTGGGGTTCATAAGGGCTCTCACGGCTGTTGGGGATGGCATGCTCCACCTTAACAATCCTCGCCGACAGCGGTCGTCATATATAGCTCCACCGCTTTATATGTTCACTATCACGAGCAGGCGGCAGAGCTCGGCCACTGGTGACTGCGGATGGCCAATCAGGAGGCGGCTGCGGTTGAGTTTGGTCTTAACGCGTCTCCCTGGGATGTCTTCAAACAGCATCCATCCGTGCCGATGAGGCTATTCGAGCGGGGCTCGAGATTTGCTTTTGGTCATGGTCTCGCTTCCCTGGAGTTGTAGTGGCCGTGGGGATGAGGTACGCCGTTAAGGATCTCCTGCATCCGTTCTGGATCGGTCGCCCTACCCATCTGCCGGGACCATGAACCCAGGATCATGTTTAGTCTGAATAAGGCACCACTTCAGATGGGTGCGGTTGGTAGAACCTTGGAACGGACGTGAGGGGATACACCCTGTTCACGCCGCTTGTTTACTGGTAAGGGGCTTAGCCGCGCCCACGGGAAAGCAGTATCCCAAGCACGACCGGTGCGTGTGCACAAGGAGGTCAGCGAGGCCATCCATAGTCGGACGCAACGGGAGCCGGGAAGTCAAAGCTCATCCCGTTCTACCGGACCGACTCATCAGCCTGGAGGGAAGATGCCAGCACAGGAAGCTTGTCGCGAGGCAATGACCAGGATCAACCCGGCGGAAGTGGTGCGCTTTGATGGTTTTAAATGACCAGTTCGATTTGGATATTAACGTATATTGACTGTTTGTCAACTGGCCATTCTTAGCCATTGCCTCTCAGGTTGACAGCTTGGCACGGTGTGTGCTGGGACTCGAGGAGTTTGTCGATTGGGAACGAACAACAAGACTGTTGATATGGTGTGTGGTGAAGAGAGATATTCGCTGGAATATCTGCGATCCATCCATGGCTGGGGCGACCTCAGACTGGTCGTTATCCCGTTGCTAGAACGATGGGAAGGGGCCACATGGAGAAGAAGAAAAAAAACCAAACCTAAGACCTCGGAAAGTCCAGACTGGAGCCACATCAGGGGCTGCACCACCGGTTGGGTTCGCGCAACTGATACAGTTATCTCAAGATCCAAGGCACTCCGGAGGGTCCGTCCGTGAGGTTACTCGGGGATCACCCCCGGAATGGTCCAAGTTGGCCGCGCACACCGGTTCCAGAGAGCGGAGGCTTGCGCGCCGCGGCAGATACCCTCCTATGATCGCCACCACCAGCGCCGCGGGGTAGATTTCCTGCCTGGAAGCGCTGCTGGCCGTGCTTGCCTAGAGAGTTGAATGTCTGCCGTGGCTCGTTCCGGTGAGTATGAATGGACGCCGTCAGAGCCGCCGCTATGGTGTCGTCTGTGCACTTCTACCGCAAATGGAAGTGAGGGGCAGGCAGAACCGAGAAGGGGAGAGCAGGCCGGGGTTGCTGCCTCGTAAAACAGAGCAAGTGAGTGAGCGGATGCTCACCAAACCCCCGCGGTCTCGTGGTGATGGTTTCTTGATGTGGACGGGATGGTCCGGCCAGGGCAACGAGGGAAACGCGCTGGAAGGAGGGATCGAGGCTCGGTGCGAGTCGTCAGTGGACTTTCTCAGTTGATAAAACTTGTGATATTGGAAGGATGCCCGCCCCTATCTGCAAGCTCGAGGCGTGATGCTCCGACTCTGGCCTCTGTTTCATGCGTGGGCGGAGAAAGTGTTGCCAGGTCGAGTCTTGATTGAAGCTTGCATGCATTGAGGTTGAGCCCCGCTGACAAAAGAAGCTGCTGGGGCTGATGACATAATCGTGCTTTTTCGGGGGCCCGAGATGAAAGTGATATCATCACGCCCACCTAGGTAACCCGGTAGAGCAATCTATTCAGGGCCATCTTATCAAAACGTTGTAGGTGATCGCGGTGAGGTAGTCACTACTGTGGAAGCTGAGTTCTTCTTTTCATAGAATAATGGCCATGCGGCTTGGAAGTGTCGCGTGTCGACAAGACGAAGAAAGAACAACGCGCGGTCTCGACGCTGTTTTGTGTCTTGACTGACGGCATAGTGGGTCCTGCTCGAATTCCTGCATGCTGCTGCACCAGGCGAAGATCGCCGTCCCGTCGCGCCCACGGCTCCTGGGCAAGGGGTCTGGAGGGTCCTGGGGCGGCTGCTCCGTGCCGAGATCCCACGGCAAGAGCGTGCCGATGTCAATTGCACCGGCGCCACACTCGGGTCGAGGTCGTCATCGTGTCGCGCCGGTCGACTTGGCGACTGTGGCTGATGGCTTTCAGGTCCTGTGAGCCAGAAGCTTGTCGGTCATTGATGGAGCCCGGCACAGGACCCAGCCCCACCACAACGGCCACAACGTCCGGAGTACACCACATCATGACGTTTTGCCGACCCCTTCCTTGGTCCGTCGTAGAGGACTTCTAGGCGAAAGATCAGGCTTGGGACGCATGCCCAGCGCGACGGCGGGAGGATGGAGGAGCGTCACCGTAGATGGATGGGAGTCTTGGGCGGGAGGTGGTCGGGTTCCTGTCTATAAAGATATGTCCGTTCTTCTGTTCGTCTCACCTGCTCGCCTTGCTGGATCATACCAACTCAATCCATCTGGATACCACCACACAAAACAACTCTACAAAAGCCTATCACAGACGAACTTGAGTGATCACAGTCACCTCAAGGTACGCCATCTATCCTCTCCCAAGACAGCGACACGAGTATCCGATCTAGGAGCCCACCAGGCGGGATCTTGCTACAACAGTAAACCAGCCGCACGACACAAAAAAAGAAACCTTCACGCCCGCAACAAACCACAATGTGCTTCGGACTCGGCAGCAGCAGGCGTCGCGGGTACGGCGGCGGCGGCATGGGTGCGCGTCCCATGGTCGTCAACCACCATCACGGAGGCGGCGGCATGGGCATGTCGGGCGACCACTGCCACGGCGGCGGTGGCGGCATGGGCATGTCGGGCGGCCACTGCCACGGCGGCGGCGGCGGCATGAGTGGACGCATGGGCGGCGGAGGCCTGATGGGCGGCGGCCGTCGCATGGGAGGAGGCGGCTGGGGCCGCAGGAGACGCTGCTTGGCGTGACACCTGACGATTCGGCACTGGGCCTTCTGTTTCCATTTTATTCAGCGGATCGCAAGCGAATCTCTTTGTTTTCTGTTGTATTCGGGCGGGGTTTAACAGTCCTTTTGCCGCCCATCAGCATAGAAGCATGTTCATGCTATAATAGACAAACCACCGTATTATCAAACAAGAACTTGATCAGAGGCAGAATTGCCCTCCATTATCGAGGAATGACTCAGTGTGGCATTGGCGATGACTCTGTAAGGCAAGAACATGCGCCTGTGCGGCGAGAAAAAGCATCAGTCCGAGTCCCGCGATGCTTCGACCGACGCGTGTGCCAGCAATAACGAATCAGTGCTGCGAGAGTCCAAGGTGAGGAAATCCCAGCGAGCGACAGCCCAGAAAGTGGATCCCATTCCCAGCGCCGTGAAGCTTTGCTGACATAAGGCCCTCATCGCTGCGCGTCTGAAGTCACGAACGCGGCAAACCTTCGGTCCTGAAAATTCCCGACGCAACGGACATCGCTATCAATCCTCTACCAGCACTTGACAGAGTGAGATAAGTCTTGATCGGTGCCGCCGTCGGCGAGAACAATAGCCGCCGCTCCTATTCTTGCATGTGACCGTGGGGCCTCGCAATGGAGCAGCGGTCACTGCGCCACAAGAACTACCGCCATGTCTGGCCCGACGAGCTGCGGAGCCTCACCGTCCGCGCCGATCTGGCCAAGCGGGAGTGGGAGGAGATAGTGCGCACCGGGAACAAGACCACCGAGACCCGTCGCATACTATGCGCCAGGTGGGACGTTGAGTACTCGCTGCTGTGCCGCTGGCTGCGCGGCAGCCGCCTACCCGACTACCGCCGCGCGCCTGTGCCCCCCACCGACCCCGCCATCCTGGCTGCCGGCGCCAGGGCCGCCCGGGTTGTGCTGCCGCCGTATATGCTGAATGCTCACGATGTACCACCATCCCCGCCCTCTCCCCCACCGCCACCAACACCCCCAACCACAACCCTTCCGCCAGCGCCTCGCGGCCCCGGCAGGCCGCCGTCGTGGCCTCCTAAGGGCCCTCGCCGCCTGCCGAGGCCCCGCCCGCCATATTCGGTAATCATGCGCGCTGGGGAGGCTACCGCTGGCCCGCTCGGTAATGCCCGGCCCGGCGACGAGAACGCGCTGCTGAGCGAGAGCGAGGAGGCTACCATCCTTCTCTGGTTCCGCTTCCGGCTCGAGGTCGCCGACCTGGTGACCGTGCCCGAGCTCGTCGACGCTGCAAACGCCGCCATCTCGATCAGCACCAACGGGGGCGAAGCCGCTACCGCCTCCTCCCAAGGCAGCACGCCGACCCCGGGAACGCGCGCGGCCTTCCCACCTTGGGCCCAGGAGTTCATGCTTTGTCGCACGGATCTCTTCTGGAGCACCGTCAAGTACGGCCGCCACAACCAGAAACAACGACCGAACCCTGATACCCACTCTTTCTGGAACTGGTTCTTCGGTCCGTACGGACCACGAGACAAGGCTCTGAAACCCCGCGAGCCGTTGACCACGATTGTCGATACCGACGCCTCCGTCTTCATATCGGCAACTGACACGTGAGCCCCCTGGCTACGCTCTTGAACTCGTTCATGACATCCCGTTTTTTGGATTTTTATACCTAGGTGTGGCCAATTGAGCTGCCCCTGAGCACAAACACCACTACAAGCGTGCTCCATGGCCTATGTCGATAAGCCTCGTCTCTGCAAAGCCTGACTATCAGTTGCTATCACATCTTGGCTGCCTGTTTTGACCCTCCTAAAGCATGGAGGATCAAGCCCTATTGACATCTGATGCTGGTAACATTGGGCCCCCACGCGACGCGTCCTCCCTAGCGGTCGTGTCAGCGAAAGCTGACAACGGCCCGTTGCTACCACCAATACTTCGTCGGGCGGTATCCTCGAAAGTCCGGAGCCAACGCACTGGCTTTTGCCGGGTCTGGCACTTTTAATCACAGCCTATCGGTTATGACGACACTATCATCGATTGCAATGCTACCGGTAATACGCCGCACAGAGAACCTCGTCAATGGACCTGCCTAGGGAGCTTCCTTGGCATTGAACGTGTACAGAATGCACCCGCCAGGGACGAGCCAGTCCTGAATGAAGGACGACCGGGTTCCCCAGCGCTTCGGGTGGCGCGGGTTCTGCTGGCCTGCCACGAAGATTGCCCGCCGAGCTGCTCGCTAGGAGAATCTCAGGGGCCGAACGGTACGATATAGAGATAACAGGTCTATCAGTCAATCTACCTGGTTACCAAGAGACCTGGTGACACATGGCTAAGTGCCGGCCAATGGCTTTGTGATTCACTTGGCCTGTGGCATTCGAACCGCTCCCGAGCCTCTGGTTGACGTCTCGTCCCCGGGTTCGATAGCACGTAGAGGGCGGAACATTTAGATACAGTAGATAGGTATGGCTATAAACACAGCGTTCCCCCTACCAAGCGCCAGGCGGCGACGATGCATGGCGGTCAAGGCGGAGATAACTGCATTCCCCAATTGTGGATGGCCCGGACCGTCACACTGCCAGACCCGCCAATGGGCTATCGTTTGCTGACGCACAGCTACACCATTATTGAGCTTTGGCTGGGGGACTACACGAATACGCGTGTTCGTATCTGTACCGCGACTTTCGCATCGTGGGATGGATGGCGCGCCTCCCCAGCCAAGAAACGCCATATCGGGAATATTATAAAAGGCCGCAAGAACATTTCACCTGGCACTCGAGACAAGGTTTTCGCAAATTTGTTACCGTTTTGAGAACTGTTCCACGAACCAGCAGGCCGCAGACACGAATAATGGATCCCGCTGACGACCTACATGCAGCCCTGACAGACGCCGACTACCCTATCAAAATTGAGGGCAGCCTGCTCGACGGCGACGGCCCAATCAAACGCGAGGACAGCCCGCTTGATGACTACTGGGGCCTGGAGGGAGACTGCAAGCTCAGGGATAGTATCTCAGATGCGACGTCGGCGTCGACCAATACTCTAGCGGTCTTCCCCGCGGTCATGAACGGTTATCTGCAAGGGAAGCAGCTCAGCCGGACGTTCCACCTGGGACCTTCGGCCGACCAAAAGCTCTTCGCTGTCACTGAGCACGTGGGCCTGGCGGGCAACACTCCGATTGAGCTGTTCGATAGGCAGGCCGATGCTGCTGCTGCTGCTGCTGCTGCTGCTGCTGCTGTTGATGACGGTGAGCCGTCTAAGCAGCAGCGGCGGGGCACTGTCATAGGTCGGCTGGATAGGATCCAGGGCATGGGCCGGTTCATGGGCCAGTGCCTCAATATCATCATCCCACACGGCAACAATGGCGGAACGGACACCAAGGAGGCAATAGCATGCTTCAACGTCGCGACGCGCGAATTCGCCGTGCATACTAGCGGCAATGCGACGGCGGCATCGCCATCGCCGGAGGAGCAGCAGTTTCGCTGGCGCAGCGCGAGGGACGGCGGCCGGGCGGGCGCGCTGCCAGGCTCAAGGATGATGTTTGGGTGGGAGCTGGTGCGGGTCGACGGCGGCGGCGGCAGCGAGAACGAGGTGTTTGCGGTGGTGTGTTACAACGCGTCGCTGTCGTGGACCAATGCCTTCGTAATCGCCTTCGTCGGGCCCGGCCTGACGGGCGAGCTGGGCCGCGACTGGGAGGTGGCCGCCGTGGTCAGCGCGCTGTGGTTCTGGGTCGGGCTCAGGCACGGCGACGTGATGCACCTGACAGCCATGTCTGTCTGATGGGTGTCAAGTATAAATGTGGGTTCCTGGGTCTCTGGTTCGTCATATCTATCTGCCTTGGCGAGTGTGGGGGTTGGTTGCATTGGGGAAATCGGCACGGCTCACCTTTGATCATGCTCGTGTCTGCGGCTCAGTGGCCTTCCTTTTTCTCTTCTTTGTTCCCCCATCTGCCAACGATACCAGCTGAATGACGACAAGGAAGCTAACCTTCCCAAGTCAGCTCAGTCTTATCAATCGATATTAACAGATGCCACCCCCCTGTCGGCGCCGACACCACGAGTTTGGCGGGCGATTCGGCCGGTTTTGCCGACCTGAATTACCCTCCCCACCATCTCGCCTTCCCCGCATCTCCCCCAAACCTCCGCTGCCCCGGCCGGGCCCCCGGGGCCAAGCCTGAGCATGACAGGTGGGAATGACGATCCCCGGAATGGGAGCGCATCGCCAATGAGCGCAGCGAGCGCGCGCTTTAATCTAACGGGAACGGCACTTGTCCCAAGACCTCACCAAGGCGGACAGTCTCCACATCTCGACTCGGCCCTGGGAGGGTTGCTAGCAAAAGGCAGCCGAGGAACTTGCTCGGCTCCATGTGTCTCCCTCCTTCGTCATAAGAAGAGCTCGGCTCGCCCGCTCGAGGCACAGATTGGGACTGTGGAACATTCTATTGTCGGGCCATATTCCCCTTTGCGCTTGCCAAGAACCCCTTCCAAGCTTCATAAGCCTCTGGGCGCTCGCCGTGGCGGAGGCCGGATCTCATTATATATAGACTCGCCCAAGCAACCTGCAGATAATCTTCCCCGGGGCCCCCAGCCGCAGGGGTGCTTGGCACTGGCTACTACCGAGTAAACCTAACTCCAACTCAAAAAGTCGTCTGTCCAAAAGTGTGGACAACACCCAAGGTCATTACCATGGCACCGTCCGCGATCGGAAGGACGAATGGCTGGAGCCCAGGCCGCAAGAGCTACAACATCGCCTCCATCGGCGGCGACGGCATCGGGCCCGAGGTCATCTCGGCGGGCATCGAGGTGCTCCAGGCACTAGCACAGTCGCTAGGCACATTCGACCTCCACTTCACAGAATATGACTGGAGCTCAGAGACCTACAAGAGGACCGGGAAGTACATCCCGGAAGGCGGCCTGGACCAGCTGAAGAAGCATGACGCCATCCTCTTTGGTGCCGTCGGTGCCCCCGGTATGTTTGCGTCCACAAGTATCCGGTATACGCATCCTGGTGATGAGGCCTAACCAAGAGATCAAAACAAGACGTGCCCGACCACATCTCCCTCTGGAGCCTCCGGCTGGAGATCTGCCAGACGTTCCAGCAGTACGCCAACGTGCGGCCGACGCGGGTCCTGCGCGGCACGCAGTCCCCCCTACGAGCCTGCCGCCCGCGCGACCTGGACTGGGTCATCGTGCGCGAGAACAGCGAGGGCGAGTACGCGGGCCAGGGCGGGCGGTCGCACCGGGGCCAGCCGTACGAGGTGGCGACCGAAGTGGCCATCTTCACGCGCCAGGGCGTCGAGCGCCTACTGCGCTTCGCCTTCCTGACGGCGCGCTCGCGGCCCCGCCGCCTGCTGACCGTCGTGACCAAGAGCAACGCCCAGCGCAACGGCATGGTGCTGTGGGACGAGGTGGCGGCCGAGGTCGCGCGCGAGTTCCCCGAGGTCACGTGGGACAAGATGCTGGTCGACGCCATGACGGCGCGCATGGTGCTCAAGCCGGAGAGCCTGGACACCATTGTTGCTACGAACCTGGTAGGGTAGCCCCCACCAACCAACCATCATATTCCCTTGATGCCAGCACTGACCCCGCTTGCTTGACGATAACAGCACGCCGACATCCTCTCGGACCTGGCCGCCGCCCTGGCCGGCTCCATCGGCATCGCGCCGACCAGCAACCTGGACCCGACGCGGCGCAACCCGTCCATGTTCGAGCCGATCCACGGCTCGGCCTTCGACATCGTCGGCAAAGGGGTCGCCAACCCGGTCGCCACCTTCTGGACCGCGGCCGAGATGCTGACGTGGCTGGGCGAGAAGGACGCGGCCGCCCAGCTGATGGAGTGCGTCGAGACGGTGTGCGAAGGGCGAGTCGCCACGCCGGACCTGGGCGGCCGCGCCTCCACCCGCCAGGTCACCGCCGCCGTCGTCACCGCCATCAAGGCCCGCGCCGACAGGTCCGCCAAGGTCGCGAATGGTAGCGCCCTGATCCTTGACGGGTATGGGTCCTTGTGCTGATAGGGCGAGCGTTTTGCTGTTTGAGTGCGGGGCGATGTAAGCTGGGAAATATGACAACACCAATACCAAGCACCAACGCGGTAGCGATCCGAAGGGAGTTGGGAATATCTCCGTCTTCCAGCCTGTTCACGATTGTCGTATTATTTTTTGATATCTCAATTTTCCCGCTAGAAACATCCATCATCGTTCTTAGTCCTATTTGACGAAACTGCAGCCCCTTTCCGGTCATAGGTGCTGTGTGCTGTGAGTCTGGCAGACCCGCCCAGTCGCCTTAGCTCCGCGAACAGATATTCCTTTCCAGGATATCAGTGAATCTCTCCCACGAAAAAGACACATCGACCATCCCTACTGGAATTTACGGGATCCGTCCGCTCTCCCCTAGTCAAACCAGTGAGGGCTGATATCCCGAAACTCCCATTTGGGTTGAATCTCTAGCGACTGCGACTCACCTTTGATCAACTTGGCATCACCGCAGCTAAGGCCGGCGCCCGGTCCAGATTTGGAGGGAAAAGATTTTTGGGGAGAATATTCAGGAAGCAATCTCCATAGAGGCCGGAGTGGCCACAGGGTGGATGATGGCGGCAGATATACGCCCTGCCTGCCAGAACATCCCAACCAGTTAGTCAAACTACTATTTGCGCTCGCGGGCAGCCTGCTCCAGCAGCTCCACTACGGCCTTGTCCCCGCCTTCCCTCGCAGCCCACAGGCACGACCTCCCAACCGCGTCCTTGGCCGTCGGGTCCGCGCCCTTCTGGAGCAGGTAGCGCACCACGTCGACCCTCCCCCTGAGCGCGGCGCGATACAGCGACGTCCCGACCCTGTTTATACCGTCGGAGCTGGCCCAGCAGTGCACCGCCGCCTCCAGATCGACGCCCGGGCCCTCCTCGACGAGCACCTTGAGGGCCGGGAGGTGGCCGCCCTCGGCGGCGACGATGTGCGCGCCCTCCTCGCCGGCCCTGGTCCAGCCGCCGCGCAGCAGGGCCCTGAGCACGGGCACGGCCGACTCGGCGCCGGTCCACCGGCTGGGCGGGTGCATGTACTCGTCCTCGCGCGCGCGGGCCGCGTCCTCGTCCTCGTCCTCGTCCCCAAAGTGCTCGTCGTTCGGGTCCCCGACCGCCTCGAGGTCCCGCTTGATGGCGCCGATGGCCGCCGTCTCCTCGCTGTGGATGCTCGAGAAGCCGCTGTTGGGGTCCGCCTTGCCCTGTTCGATCAGGAGCGTCACCAGCTCGGCGTTGCCTTTGATGCCGGCCTGCACCAGCGGGTCGCCGGCCGCTTCGCTGTAGCCTGATGTGCCCGTGAAGCCCTGGTTGGCGATGATGTAGCCGCGCTCCAGCAATAGCTTCCAGACGGCGACGGAGCCGCCCCAACAGGCGTGGTTGTAAAAGTCGTAGGTCGTCAAAGGGTCGACGTCCTTGTCGGTGTGGTCGAGACACCACTCCAGGATGTTGGCTCTGTCGCGGTACGCCGCCTGTTCCGCGATGAACTGCGACATTTTTTTGCGCAGCTCGGCGGGCGATGCGTCGTAGAGCCTTTTGACGGCGCCGAGGTCGCCGGCCTCGATATGCGCCTCCATCTCTTTGGACACGGGCTCGTGGGGGTTGGGCGCCATTGTTGCTGTCAAGGCTGGCTCGCTGGGAGAGCACGATTGACTCAAGGTGCAGTTGTTTGCTGCAGGCGATCTCTCGCGAAAGCTGTCGGCCAATCCCAAATGCGAAGTCGTCTTGGGCTTTTGCGTTTCCCGATATTTGCTGGCAAGTATCTGGCAGTGTTTATGGAAGTTTTGGAGCGAGCTGAAAATTGCCGTGCACCACCAGATCCTCCGACTATATACCACCTGCCTAGGCCACTCTATTGTGTGTTTCGTTCCTCCAATCAGGGTGACTCTCCTGGCGATGGCGGCTTGGAGCAACATAAAATCTCACATAAGCACGGTGCCAGGCCAAGAGTTGCGGCCGCTTACTCGAGCAATTCCAGCCCTCGTCCTCGCCTCGATGGCCCTATCTGCCGAGGCCAGCTTTGCTGCTGCTGGGATCCCGCATTGCATTACAGTAACCACAAAATTATCACATTCCCAAACGCGGGCGGATAGGGCTGAATCGATCTCGTTCAGCCCCCATTCGCTCCCCGCCCTGTGATTATTGGTACCGCTTTTAGCAGCTGCTTCTGGGTCGTCTCAGTCGATAGTAAGTTGGGTGACACAAGAGGGAGCTCAAAATGTATGTATGCTTTACGGGCGGGTGCCCTCTTGCAAGATAAAATGCAGACCTTTTCACCTCCAAGTCCAGGTCAAGTGCAGATTTGCATCATCAGATACACAACATCGCCCCCTCTCAGCAACAGCTTCGTTTATCACTCGCCTTTTTTCTTGACTTTTCCACTTCTTCCATCTTTTTGACCCTGCTCCCCTGGCATCGACGTCCCCACCATGAGCCCGTACAACGGCGCCCGGAGCGCCGGCCTCCTCCGGTTCCTCGCCCTGCTTGGGGCGTTGGCTCTCCTCGTCTCGGCCGTGCCCGCCACGGCCCCAGACGTTGGCGGCCTAGCTGCTGCCACCGACGGCAGCCCCGTTGCTTCTGCCGAAATCGCCGTCGCACCACTTGACACCGGCGAGGCCGACCTGCCCAAGAGGGGTATTTTGGACATCTTTAAGAAGAAGCCCAAGAACCCGACCCCGCCCCCGCCCCCGCAGGGACCACCTCCCTCGGGCCCTGCTCCGGCACCCAAGAAAGGGCTTTTCGATAGTATCAAGAACATTTTTAAGCCCAAGCCCAAGCCAAACCCTAGTCCGGCGCCACCTGCTCCCGCTCCTCCGACTACCAACCCTCCCCCTACCAACCCTCCCCCTACCAACCCTCCCCCTACTAACCCTCCCCCTACTAACAACCCTCCTCCGACTAACAACCCTCCTCCGGCTAACCCGAACTACCCCACCGTTGCGGAGCTGCCCGCCATAGCCGCCAACATCCAGCTGCTCGAGCCCTACCTCAGGGGCAAGCGGCAGCCGAACCCCGACAAGTCCGTCTTCTTCACGGGCACCACGGGCAAGGCAGAGAGCGACAGGATCAAGACCGCCATCCGGGGCAAAGGGCTCACGCACCTGGGCATGGTCTGGAGGGCGGGCGACAGCTTCCTGACCCAGGGCAGCTACAAGGGCGTCACCCAGCCCGCCTTCAACCAGCTCCTCCGGGACATCTCGCAGTTCTTCGCCAACAGGACAAAGGGCAAGAAAACGTACCTGGTGATGCCGCACACGGTGCAGGCTCGCGCGGCCAGCATCTTTTGGAGCGTCGAGCTCGACGAGTTGATCAACGGCAACCAGATCGACACCATCGTCTGGCTTGACAAGGACAGGTGAGTCTCCTCCATTCCCCCGACCCCTCCTTTCCCCCTTTTGGCTCCCATTCCATCACTCGGCCGTAATACACGCAATACTGACCAAACCGCTCTCTCGACTTCTAGGGTGCTTAACGATAAGACTTACGACTGGGATGCCGAAACCATGGTTTACTGGAAGCGTGGTAACCCCAAGCCGCCGGGGGGCCCTTAGGCATGAGAGGTAGGTATGGCACCCACATACGGAGGACGCTGAAAGAAGGAGCCCCCTAGAGGGCCGAACTCGTACTCAGGTGGGTGGCTATTCGGAAATCCTAGGGGATGTATGATTTTTCTTTTGTTAGCCTTTATCTGGATTCTCTTTGCCTCTTGAAATATCGTAAATCGTAGCATCCATGGTACTTTTCAAATTTGTTCCATGCCCTTAGCGGACCGGCTATTCCTAAAAGAAAAAAAACATCTGAACTTCATTTGATGAGCTCTGCACGTCCACGCAATGGATGATCGAAGGTCCCTTTGCCGGCGTCCTCAGACACAATCACGCAGGCATTAGCTTCCAGATTTTAGACACAAGAATGGTGAGAAATTGAATTGCTCCTGTGCCCAAAACTTCTTGATTGTGAACAGGCGAGCCTTTACCGAGCTCAGGTGATCTTGTAATGAACTCACGAACCAACAACGGTACGACAAGAATGTCAGCCTTTGCCGGGTAACTCGGGCTCCGGCTCGTGCTACGAATCCTATCACCCTGTTGGCAGATGAATTTATCGGTTGGGAGCACATTCCTGTTGCGCAAAGTGGACATGTGATGCTGGTCATTCAAGTTACCAACTCCGCGTCACTTCATCTTAACCTGCAACTGCTGCCATGCTGCGAAACGTCTCACAGAGCGGACTCGCCACTCTATTTAGCTAGCACGGAACGTCATTCCTGTAGTTCCTGGCCGGAGCGAGGGTTAAGCCGATTCTGCTTCATTCATCCAACCACGATTTGTTTTCCTTATATCTTTCCTTTTACTATTCTCTTCGGAGACTAGATATATAAAAAAATCTCTGTACGACGCTGCGTAGGAGTCACAGACTTCTTTGGTAATCCTAACATGCAGGATCTGGAACTCTACATTTACGACCGTCGCTGACCTTTGCAGCCACGACCATGCGCTTCCCGGACTACCTAATCCCCCCGCTCTGGCGGACGGGAGGCAGCGCTGTCATCCAAGTCTACCTCACTCGGGCAGTCCATGGAGACCAGTTCCAAATGCTCAACTACGACATCAGCACCCCCTCGGGAATGGTCATCAACAACGTCCACAAGGATCCCGAGTCTCCCATGCACGCTTCCACCTTAATCAGGCACGAGTTTGAGTTCAAGACCCAGACGGGCATCCACAACGTCAGGTTCATCAAGTACCTCACCGTGACCAACAAGTCAGCCCGGAAGGCGGTCAGGAACGCCGTTGGAGCTGCCGGATACACCGCCGGCGGTCGCCACACCTTCTACCCGGGATTCCCCGGCTTCGACGAGGTCGTAGCGAAGAACCCGCTGGCGACTCTGGCCAAGCAGGCGAGCGGCAAGGAGATTTCCAGCGTTGAGGTCGATGGGGCTGCCATGGACACTGCCCAGATGCAGCTTTACTCGATGTTGGTGCGTTTCAGATAGACGGGAGAGACGCTGCTATTCAGTCCCCATCTATGACTCGTTGGTAAGCCGAAGGCCTGTACGGAGTGATAACGATGATGTTAAACGGTAAAAGGGTTGAAGTCCTATAGTTGCCCAAGGTAATACAATACACGAACTTCAGCTTGGTTGTTGCAATTACCGGATTGCACCAACCAACCTTCCTTTGTAACGTGGCCCCTGACCCTGGGTCACGTGCCCTGTGTGCCTCAAGCCCTCCTAAGGTTCAGCCCCTTCAGGGGAAGTTGGGACCTCCCTCTGTGGCGGCCCCCTCTATCTCCACGGCCTCCTTACAGGAAAAATTTGTCGAGGAAGGAAAGGTGGGGTCAGGACATTCGGGTTGACCGTCCTTTTCAAACTCGATGATATGGATATGGCTGGGTCGGGCGCGACGGGCTTCCAACAAGTTAAAAATGGTTTGAAAGAAGATGATGAAAAGTCGGAGGATCCCAGTCGCCAAGTCAAGTGTGGGCTCAAACATTGGCCCAAGGATGTCCGGTTCCGGAGAGGAGCCACGGGAACTCATTCTGGAGGATGGACTTTGCACGTCTTTATTCCGTGACGGCAAAACCAGAACATGCGGGTGCGAGTGGAAGGGGTTATTGTAGTGGTCGTCCTCTTTTGATTCCAGAGCTGAACGCCTCCTTCAAACGGTTCCCCAGAGGGGTGTGAACCCTTAAGCCATAACCCCTAAGGGTTCCGGCTTCTTGTGGCACTTTCGCAAGGTGATGGCGCTGAAGGTTCACAGTAATCTTTGTATCCGACAGGCAGGGTGGAGGTTTGTGGCGTGAGTGTCCACGCGAAGCGGTCGGGTTATGGTCGGGGCTGCTAGCTGGATGGTGGCCAAGAGAGCAGGAGTAGAGGATCGATTCTGATGGAATTGAAAATGGCTGGCGAGCCGTTCGAAAAAAGAGGCGGGAAACCAGAACTATGTACACCAGAGGGTGGTAGCGTTCTTCACCAATTCGCATGTGGAAGAGTGTGGGTGGGGCTGACACGTCGGGCAGCCCCCCAAGCCAAAACGGCTTCCAGGATGGTGGGAGTCGGGTAGCAATGAGTTCAAGGACGTCCCCACATATCCGTCCAGGACCCTTATCCTCTGGAGCCACGCTTCCGCAAAGGCGACCAAGGCGACCACAGCCAGACTCGAACCAGTGCACCCACGAACTGCTTGAACAATGTAAGGGATTGGACCAGACCTCCAGGGCTGCACGCCCTTGTGCCAAGGCGGTACGGCTGGCGCCTACGTTGCCGGCCTATGGGGGGACGATACGGTGCCGCACTGGCGGGGATGTTCAGTGCCGATACTACCTATTTTATGCCTATAATTTCCAAGAAGCGTATCTGCTCAGCGACGATAGCGCAAGCTAGCGCCAGGCCCTCGTGGGTAAATGCTGCGCAAGCCGTAGCCAAGGGCAGAACTAGCAACGCAGGCAGCGCCACCGGGCGCGGGAAATAGAAGACGCGACTGGACGCCACAAAAGAAGAAAAAAAAGCCGCCATCACCGAAACGGACCGCCACATCCGCAACTTCATCAAAGTCGGGTCGAAGCCACGATCCGCAAAAAAAGGATGTGGACCGTCAATTTGCCCGACTGGAATGGGGTTCGGGAGCAGCTGTGTCGGATAGAATCGGGGCTGAAGAGGAAATGGGACCAAGCATCACTCGAAGGGGCTGCGGAGGGCGCGCCGGAGCCGCTTCGCAGAGAAAAAAAAAAAAAAAAAACGAAGGGTTTCGCCGGTACTTCGCCGCTGCCTCCAGGAAAAGCTCCTCCTCGCCGCGGCGAAAAAATCGCAGAGCGTCGTTTCCAGGAAGCCGCCTTCGCTTCCACTCCGGTCGATCCCGGACCGCCAACGCCGCAATCCGCGGCCACCCCGAGGAGCCCGCGCTGCTGAAAGGCATACATGCCTATGCCTGTTCCTAGTTAGCCGACGCCGAAATAGATGGGATCCTTTCTCGTTGCTGCCGGCCGTTTTTTTTTTTTTTTTTTTTTTTTTTTTCACTTGTAAAGTAGATTAGAAGTGGTCGTAGCGCGTCCCATAGGGAGCCCGGATGGCGGGAGGCCATCCCGCCACGACGCACCAGTTATAACAATAGCGCTAGCCTCCCTTTAGAATAATACAGTGTCGTCTCGCGGCTGTCCCGGCTCCGTACCGGGGAACAAACCGTTAAAAATGCAGTGCCATAGCCTTTACCGAATACCAGCCGGGGGCCATCGAATGTGACTGTTCATCAGTCGCGGGCCCTGTTTCTCCAGTCCCAGCTGTAACTTTCTTTTAAGAGTCCCTGAGCCCCTTTGATAGTCAGCCCTCCGCATGCGACAGCGGACAAGGAGATCATGCCGCTCGCTCCCGCCCCACATGTACGTCCCTACTTGCCGTGCCGTGTGGCAGGGTTTCCAATTCGTAATCGGGGCCGGCACCGCTACCGTCGTGAACGGCGTCCGTGCTTCCCAGGCGCGAGGCTTTGGCTGCCGGTGGTATCGGGGATAGCCACGCGGGGTTCCGGTGGTTCGAGCTTGTCGACTGGTGACCAGTCGTAGTGCTGGCCGTCGTCGTTCCCTTTGGCCCGCTCCTTCCCGACGCGGTGGTGGATTCGGGGGATATCATGCGCAAGTACGGTCGGAGTGGCGGCAGGCAGGCGATGATCAGACAAACATAGAGGTCGACGGCGGAATAAAAGTCTTTGGACAAAAAAAAAAAAAAAAAAACAGACTAGTCAGCATGGGAAGGGGGCATTGTGGTTTGGGGGGTGAGGGACTGGGGTTGTGCAACTCTTACCCAAAGATGCCAAGGTGATGGTCGAGAGAGTGAGCTGAACCAGGATGAAGCGCAGTCCTAGGCAGACAGCGAGGTCGATAATGCCAAGGCCAAACGTAACGTAGAGGCCAATTTTCACTCTTGTCGCCATGTGCGTGCCCTGACGCAGAATCAGGAACGGGAGAATAAAAACTGGTTTCCGATCAGAGTCTCGTCGCTGATAGCAGCAGTTTGTTGTAGGAGAAGGGGCCGTCTATACTCAATATGTCGGAGACGAAGTGAATCGACCACAAAATCTCAAATGTCTCGGCCGAAGGGCACGCATCTGCCGGGTCGAGTGACCTGGCGTTGGTTAGCCCGGGGCCGTGGTAAAGCCAAACGAAGACTGGGGAGCGGTATAGGCAGGTAATTACCAGATACGTGATACCGGGAGGCACGACAAGGCGAGCACCAGAATTGTTACAATACACCCGCTGATGGTAAATGCCATGGTCCCATACAGCGCATATCTCTCGTAGATGAATTGCTGAGGAAACATGTTCAAGTAAAGGGCGAGGATGGCGAATTTGCACACGTAGAAGCCGACGTAAAAGGGGAAGCCGGTGTAGTACCAGTACTGTCGACGGGCGTATTAGCCGTCTGCCCTGAAAAGGCGGCGCGGCGCGTGCTTGCATCTCGATCAAACCGGCTGGCGTACCTTGTTGAAAGACACGTAGTCTTCCGGGCTGCCCTCATAATTCGCGAACGACATCAGGAGGTCTGAAGACCAGCCCAGGCGGAGCGCATACACGTCGGCCGACGAGGTGACGATGGCGCATAACCAAGCGAGGAGGATAAAGTAGTCGCTGACTTCGGGCAACTTGCGCTGGATATTAATCCGAAGGTGGAAACGGGCGCAGAGGAGGACCAGGGCAATGAAGGCCAGAGTGCTCTGAAGCGCCTGTGGGATAGAAGATCAGTCGTGGCTATGGCTATTGGAAGACATCCCGTGCGGGCAGAGAAGGAGGGGTAACACAGGCCGCGCAGGTTGGGTACTAACAATGCTTGCCTCGAACGTGAGCGGGGCCATGGTGTGTCGACTGGGACCACACGGTCCGTTTGCTTCCAGATTGCCAAGATCTTTTGCACAAACTGCTCGTAGATATCAAGCAGTCGGTCAGAGCAAGTTGGGAAGAAACTGGAGGCTGGAGATTGTGTGGAGTTGAGTTTATCTACATACCCAGACACGACCTCCCCGGGCAGGAGGGACAGGAGAGGGCGTCGAAGCCTCCTCGCTTCGTCGACACTCAGTCTCAGGATTAGGACCGAGGATGGAAGCCACAACGGCGTCATGTCCCCTAGCACCGACGCCTCGACGACGCCACTGAGGGTTTCCCATCACAGAATGCGGCAGCTGTCAACTCCGCCGCGGAGTCGGATCGTCGCCGGTAATTTCATAGTCCCAGCAGGCAGACACAAGAGGGCAGGGGAACAAAGAAAGAAAAAAAAAGCAAAAGCAGCACGCCGAGCTTGACAGGAACAGCCAAGAGCAGCAGGCTTGCAGGATTGTTCAAGGCGCTAGGCTGCAAAAGCCAGGAGCAGTGAGTGTTGACCGTCGCAATCGGTGGGCAGACCCCTGGCTCATGCTTGCATTGCGCTTGGGGCAGGTCAGCTTTGAACGTGGCCGCGGCAGGAAAAGCAACTCTCTGCCCAGCCGCCGGAGAAGGCAACAAGGTCAAAGCCGCGCGGACCCGGGTCGTCAACCCCTCGCCCATGGCGGCGCCACCAAGTGACAACCAGCAAGCAGGCCTCCGGGGGTGTGGTCCGGCGGCACACAGGTTCAGCCATGGCGCACAGATTGGCAATTAAGCTGTGCAATGGCGTCGATGGGATTGGCCAGTGTGACGTCCTGCAGCTCTCTCACCGGTATTGCCTCTCTCACCTGCTTGCTGTCGTTCTCCGACTTGGGACAAGAGGCTTGGTCATTAGCGCACAGCGCTCAGGAGATTCCGAGCTGAGCCCAACGCCATCCCTTCCACGGCCTAGTAATTTTCGCCCCCAGCGTGATCAAGCGGGGCCAAAGGCGGGCTTGGGCCGGGTCGCCGGGGCCGCGACGTCAAACTAGCCCAAACGGGACGCTTAGCAAAAAATCCTCGGGGGAGACTTGCTAAAGCGAGTCGATCGAGATCCCCCTGGGCCACGAGCCACAAGGTAACTTAAAAGCCTAACCAAAAACCCGGCTCTGGATCACCGCCTGAACCAGATCGCAGACGGACCAGATGGGTCAGCAAAGGCGGTCACAGTCGGGATCAGCGGCCGCCCGTCGAGTGGGAAGACGACGCTCGCCTGGCTTCTGCGGGTCCTCCATGAGGGCTACTTCTGCCGCCCCGAGGCTGACGAAAAGCCCATGGTTCGCCGCCAAGCCCTGTCAACAATGGAGGACCCCCGTTTTGGCAAATCGTATCCGAATAAAACATTCCGTCGTCAGTGATTAGGTAACCCCACGTGCACGTGACTTTGTCACGTGTTCGGACCCTTGGCGTTTCTTGGGAAACCTCCCGGAACCTCGCGATCCCGTGGGGATTTAGATAGGTAACAGAAATTCGAGCACCGTTTATTTGTTGCTCTAGCATCAACGAGATGCGCTTAGTTGCACAGCATACAGAGTCTCGGCTCCTCAACTCGTTTTCCTCAGAAAAGGATTAGAGGCAAAAGAGGGTTAGAAAAAGGTATCCAGCTAACAAGCGAGTCAAAGGGCTTCGGTGAGGTAAAAAAAAAAAAAAAAAAGTTAGCGCTCGGAGAGATTCAACAGCATAACTCGAGTTGCCGCCAGCGTCCGGAGTGAGCATCGACGCGAGAAGTGACTCTGGCAGCTAGCTTCTCATTCTGGAGAGATATCACGAGTTTTTAGGCTTTGGGGAAATGAAAAATTCAGCGGCGGGGAGTATTGTATACATTCTTGACAGCGAAAGGTTCAACGTGTCACGTTCCAAGGCAGGACGTAAAGTTTCATTATACAGACATCCTGGGAATATGTGAGCCATCCCGAGACAAAATCCGTGGTTTCTCATGGTTGATAGCGTGACTTAGGGAGAGGTTTGATTTATCCGAGTCGGTTTCGTCAATCTGTTAGTAGACGTACGTAGTCGCACCAACCGCGGGCGGGAAGGCACTGAGGACGTTGAGTCCAAACCTGCAGAACCACACACACACACACACACACACACACACACACACACACACTTAGCACCTATTCATTGACGCCCTTTACCCCGGGGACGCTGGTAGAACCCAGCATAAAACGGTATCTAGCACTTCCAGCAATGGCGGATGCTGCCTACCTAGGCACATAGGTTGGGTGAAGCGAAGAGAAGAGGGGTCGTTCGTTAGGTGCGTCGGGCAAACGCCGGCTCGCATGCCGGCAGAAAAAAGCAGGTGCATGTGATTGCTTCTCTCATTTGCTCGGATGAGAGGTCGGGCGTCTATGACACTGCCCGTGCCACCGGATATGCGTCAGTCATTCCTTTCTGTCGGCCTGTTGTGTTGGGCCAGCGAAGCTTGTAACCCTAACCCGCATACCATCAAGGTGCGCACATCCAGATTGTGCCACTTCCATCGGGTATCGGCACAGCACACATAGCTTCTGTTCGCACTGCCACTGCTCAGCCCGGCCCTCAACACGAAGCTCTCCCGCCGCAGCGGCTGTGTTCCCCTCCAAGGGTCCAAACGAATAAGGGGCCAAGTGGAAAGCTGACCCAAATGATCGACCGACGGTCGGACCCGAAAGCAGGGTCCACCCAACATTTGGGGTGCTGGATTGGTTCTTAGCGCCTGCTTATGGCGAGGAAGACCATCTTGGCGACGCGTCCGACACAGCTTTCCCCACCAGACGACCGTCTCGTACCTGCGGGCGGTGTGGCGAAGTTTAAGCACTGTTTGCTATTTGTGTCAGGAACCTGCAGCCTTTTGGGTTTCGAACTACCGGAGGGGTATTTATCGAGCCTGGACCCCGCGTTGGGACCCGAGATACCCGACGCCGACCATCTTCCTCATCCTCTCGCATCCAGCATTCATTTTCCATACCTCCACTCGTAAGGCCTCACGAACAGACAGCCAGCAAACATGTCGTACAACCAGGGTGGCTACGGCCAGAACCAGGGCTACGGCCAGAACCAGGGCTACGGCCAGAACCAGGGCTACGGCCAGAACCAAGGGTACGGCCAGCCCCAGCAGAACCAAGGCGGCGGCGCCGCTTCGTCCTACTACTCCCAAGGACAGAACCAAGGCCAGGGCCCGCCGCCCTACCAACAGAACCCCGGCGGCTACGGCGGCCCTCCTCAACAGCAGCAGCAGCAATACGGCGGCGGCGGTGGTTACGGCAACAACGGCCACAACAGGCCCCCCGGGTCGGACTTCAACCCCGGCGGCGGTGACGGCGAGCGTGGCCTTGCCGGAGCCCTCGCTGGCGGTGCTGCCGGCGGGTTCGGTGGACACAAGCTGGGCGGCAAGGCCGGACACGGCGTGCTGGGCACGGTCGCCGGCGTGGCGCTGGGCGCCTTCGCGGGCCACAAGATGCAGGACAAGGCCGAGGAGTGGAAGGACGAGCGTCACGAGCGCAAGGAGGAGGAGAAGCGACGCGAGGAGGAGGAGCGCAGGCGCCGGGAGGAGAACGAGAGGCGTCGTGAAGAGGAGAAGCACCGGCCCCAGCAGCAGCAGCGCGGCGGCGGCGAGGACTACGCCGGCTGCTTCTCGGGCTCGGCCCAAGACATCCGGCTCGACAACCAAAACGGCGACTGGATGCTGCGCGCGTCGTGCCGGCGCGGCGACGGCTCGTGGAACAACAGCTCCATCAGCCTGAGCAGGTACATCGCCAACGAGGGTGGATACCTGCGGTGGCACTCGGGCGGCGGCGGCGGTGGCGGCAACCACAGCTGCAGGCCGACGACGGTGACGGTGAACCAGGGCGACACGCTGCGCGGCATTGCGGCGCGGTTCCCCGGCGTGTCGTTTGAGGACATTGCGAGGAACAACAACATCTCCAACGCCGACATGATCTACCCGGGCCAGGTCCTCGCCATCCCGGGCGCGCAGAGCAGCGGTGGTGGCGGCGGTGATGGCCGTGGCAACTTCGGTGCCTCCGCCAGAGACGTCCGCCTCGCCGACGACGGTAAGAAGCTCGAGTGCGAGCTGGAGCGCGGCGGCAACTGGACGCGGGCCTGGATTGCTCTGGACGAGCGGATCGGCAACCGCAACGGCGAGTTGTACTTCGTCTAAAAGGAGGCAGAAGGGTGTACCTGGCCACGGTCTTCAGATTGAAGTTGCGTCTGTGTATTTTAACAACAGTTGAGGAGGGAAAAGCTGATCCCTCACGCTGCCACCATGTTCCGAATAACGATTGACGTTGAGAAACTCGCCAAAACCTTCCAGTTGGACACAGGCACGTTCCCCAAATAAAAGTCTGCAGTCCGTATAAACTGCACAACCGGCCCTCAGTTATATTTCCTTAGGGTGCAGGAAACAGGAAAGGATACAGGGTAGGAAAGGAGACGTACAGGTTAAATTCGGGTAATAATTAGCGTCGTCGGAACTGCAGTTTTTATTTGGGCGCCGTTACAGGGCAACCATCCGTTGCCTCTCGGAACATTCAACCCGCCGGAACTTGGAGCAAATCCAAGACACCAGACAAATGAGGTACGATCCGCAACAACACGCACTGCCTTCACATTCTCCACCACATAGATCCTATTGAAGCTGCCAATAGGATGGCATTGCATGCCCCCGGAAGCGGTAGAGGGCAGCCACTGAGCGACTATCACACCTAGCTCACCACCACAACGGCGTCGAACAGCACTAGACGCTTTGGTTGTCACGTCCGGCAAAAAAAGTTGGGTCGTGGAATAGGAATTCTACCCCTGTTCTTCCCTTCACTGCACAACCTCGCGGCTTCAATCGACCATATCTCAAGCAAAAACAGCTTATTTTACGAAAAAGAAAACGTATTTATAGAACAAAACTACAGTTTTTTCTTCTATTTCAATTTTGTTCTATCCGGATCCTATTATTCTGTGTTGTTGCAGGTGCATTGTGGGAGAACTTTTTACGACCCATGTTGGATTAGTATTCCAGCACTATTCCGGCGCATGCACTTGAGGGATCTGGAAGCCTGGAAGGCTTGGGAGGCCCGGGCCCTCCGGGGCCCATAGGGCCCACGGGGCCCACAAGGCCCCGTGACCTGGAGGGCCAAGCCCTGATTGGCAATGTATATAAGGGGCTTGGTTGCCCTCCCTCTCTAGCAGATAGATCCCTTTCCTCTTCACGCGCACAATAGAGGATCCAACCAACCAGTAGGATCCGTGTTCGTCACTCCTGGGAGATCTCCGTGCCCGGCCCCCATTGGGGCCAACAGGAGTACCACTCCTACCAACAACCCAACTTTTTTTTTTTTTTTTTTTTTTGGCGAACGTGGCAGTCCAGGACTGAGCATTTGCATTAAAGCCACCCGTGCACGACCCCGCAATCTTTATGTTGGCTCAAGAACCCGTGCTGGAACGCCAACCCCCAGTCTCGCTGATTCTATCAATCGGCGCACCAGTTTTCCTGTCTCGCAGCTACCTAGGTCCCTAGGTATCTATGGAGGATGGCTACCATCTTTCAGGCTATTGAAACCTGTTGCTTTTCAGCCGTGGGCATCGTCCACTTCTCAAACGTGGTGGCTTGCCTATCCCTGATCTTTGATCCAATTGCCAACCCTATCCGCTCCACTGTTGTTTCTTTTCTCCCATCGTCCGTCACGCAGACGCGTGCAGTCACCTGTGGGCCCATCCCTGCAATCCATGTGACGCAGCATTACCAACAATTGATACGTTCTTAGCCGGGAGGGGAAGCTCCTAGGGGCATGCAGCTAGCACCTCGGCGGCGCTCAAAGGGCGACGTGATAGATATCCCAATCATTGGTGCTCTGCCAGTCGGCATCGACGATGTCTGGCTTTGAAGACCACCCGTTTAGGATAGTGCCTACAATCGACGTGCAGCACCCTCAAGGAATTACATACGTCAGGAAGGCCCTCCCACAAAATCCACTTCTTGCCGTGTTTTTAAATGCCCCGAATACTCTCCCACCTTGCTTTTTCCAGGCCAAACCCTCTCCACACTGCCATTTTTGTCGCGGTCGCTATCCCACAGTCCTGCCGTGTAACGAGCCTTGCTGTCCAACGCCCAACATGTCTTTCTTAGGCGTCTCGTGGGCCACCAGCGTATTTTGCGCTGCTGCGATTGCAGGGTGCCGGCGAGCAAAGTTTGATGCAGCGCAAGGACAGGGGGAAAAAATGCACAGCCAAGCTAACGCTGCCATCGTAGACCATCTTGTATGGAGTGTGGGGCGCTTGGTACCAACTATATGCCTCGCCCCTATCCCGATTTCCGGGGCCCATCCTCTGACGGATCTTGAGCGTCCCTCCTACTCCAAGGCCAGGGGCAATCTAACCCACGACTTGCTGCCCTTCCATCAGAAGTATGGCTCAATAGTGCGCGTCGCTCCCAATGAGCTCTCATTTGCCGACGCGAGGGCATGGCGGGACATGATGGGCAGTCTGACCTCGGGCGGACTCGACCTGGGGAAGTGGGATATGGCCTTGTATGCGCATCTTCTCCTTCACCAACACCCAACAAAGCCTATCAAGCAACGCTCCCAATTAACCGCCTCCCGCAGTACCCAGGCTGGCGAAGACATGAGCCACCCCATGATCAGCTCCGCGCCGCGCGACGAGCACAACTGCATGCGCAAGGCCATGGCGCCCGGGTTTGGCGACCGTGCTATGCGTGCCTACGGGCCTACCATCCGCAGATACGTAGATCTGCTCGTCGAGCGCCTCAGAGAGCAGGCCGACGGCAAGACGCTCGTCGACATCATGAACTGGTACAATTGTATGCCATAAATACCACCTCGCAGATTATCTTGAGGCAAGCTGACAAGAATGGTCATCTAGTCATCACATTCGACATCATCGGCCAGGTCGGCTTCGGAGAGGACTTTGGCTGCCTCCAAGACTCGCAGTACCATCCCTGGATCAAGCTCATGTTCGACCACATCGCCGGCACCTTTATGCAGAGCCTGGCGCACTGGTCGCGCATCATGCAGTTCCTGCTGTATCTTGGGTCGAGGAAGTTGGCGGAAATGCGTAGCGTATACGACGCGACGGTCGAGGGCAAGCTGAAGAAGCGTATCAAGGTCGGGCACGGCACCCATGGGGAGAGGAGCGACATGATGGAGGGTCTGCTGAAGGGCATGGAGAGTGGCGAGTTTGTAAGTTCTTTTGGCGGAAAACCCCCAGTCGACATCTCTCTTTTACAGTCCTGTCGCCGACAACATCAACTTTTGGGCACGCCAGACGCACCACTCGGTTTTCCGGAACAGCAATGTGCTCCTGATTGCTGGATCGGAGACCTCAGCGACCCTCCTTTCAGGGGCTACCTATTTGCTCCTTACCAACCCCGGGCTCTCGCCAGGGTCACCGCCGAAGTGCGACGTGCCTTCTCATCCGAGGACGAGATGACGGCATCTGCCCTAGCCGGGCTCCCCTATTCCAACGCCATTATTGAGGAGTCGCTCCGGATATACCCGCCCCTCGCGCACGCCCTGCACAGGATCACCCCCAAGGAGGGAGCTATCATCTGTGGCGAAGCGATCCCTGGCGATGCAAGTTTGAGCCACGCCTCGAGGGTCTCAGAATTCCCGGAACGCACTGCTGACCGGCATCACTCCTTTTTAGACTGCCGTCGCGATTCACCACTGGGCCCTGTACCACAACTCTAGCTTTTTCGCCGACCCCTTCAGCTTCCGCCCAGAGAGGTGGATGGGTCCAGAAGAGGACCCTCAGGGGGTCTTTGCTGCGGATCAGCTTCAAGCGTGCCAGTCGTTCCACGTCGGGCCCCGTAACTGTATAGGGAAACAGTAAGTCGTGTATTTCTCGTACCTTTTCTATAGCATCATCCCCCCGTTTATTGAACTAACCACGATCGGCAATATCCAACTTCATCAGACCTGCATACCTCGAGGTCCGGCACATCCTCGCTCGGATCGTTTGGACATTCGACCTTAAACTGGGACCGTCGGGCAAGGGCTGGACGGAGAAGCAAGTGGCATATATCCTCTGGGAGAAAGGGCTACTGGAAGTGTCACTCAAGCCGGTAGTAGCGTAAGGGATATTATTCCATCACCGAGACATGCAGCAAGCGTCGTTCTTCGGTCAGTACCCAAGGCCTAGCTCAATGTCGGTTTCCAGTCATCATCTCTCGCTTAGTTAAGATAGCCTCACCGAGAACAAGTGTTGTTCGAAAAATTTGCTAAAGTGTGATCTCTTCGGATGGGCTGACGTCAGAATCAGGGGCCGCACGCATTTGTGACGCGGGGGAAACCAGTTGATCTAGGCCGTGACGTCGACCCCGCTGTGCTTATCAATCATCAAAATCTCGAGGATATAAAAACATTCCCTCCTGTCTTGACTTTCGGAATATCTGAACCCCTGAGCCATGGTCTGTCCCTGATATTGATGATATATCCAGCACCTAACAGCCTTCCAACAAGATGTCTGCCGAAACCAGGAACTTTTACCCCCAACTCGAGCGAAACATCACGCCGACGACATCCGGTTCTCGAGTTGTCAGTTACGTGTCTGACCTGGGCCCTAGCCGCCCCATCTTGACACTGATTCATGGCTATCCTCAGTCTTCATTCATGTAAGACACGTTCGAGTTCCACACACATCGAGGTCCTAAGGTGAAATCGCAAATTGACTTCGTGCTAAAAACCTCTAGTTGGCGCCATGTGTGTCACCCATCCCCGTCCGCTGTCACTCGATCAGCCATAGCTGACTTTCCCTGCCAACCAGATGGTCCCACACCTGATGCACAAAGTCTCCCTTTTTATCCCCGAGCTTCCCGGCTACGGAATCAGCACCCCCTCCGAAAAGCACAGCAAGCTCGAAGTCGGCCGCGCGCTGCTCGAGGCGCTGCGCTCGTCCTTTAACCTAGCCCCGGACGCCTCTCCGCGCCCCGTCATCCTGGGCGGGCACGACCGCGGCGCCCGCATCGCGCACCGCCTGGCCGTCTCCCTGTCCCACGACGCGGCCTTCGCCTCCTCGGCCGGCGCATCGATCCGCGTCATCGGCACCGTCCTGCTCGACATCGTGCCGACGCAGGCCCAGTGGGCGGCCTTCGCGAACCCGGCGTCCTCGCGCGCCTACTTTCACTGGCCGCTGCTGGCCAACGTCGCGCTCGCCGTGCCGCTGATCCAGTCGTACGGCGGCGAGCGCTGGTGCCGGCAGTCGCACGCGCTGATCAGCGGGTCCGACGAGGCCGGGCGCGCGCGCGTCGAGGCCGACGGGGCCGTCGATGCGCACGCGGAGCTGTTCTCCAGGGAGGAGACGATCCGGTGCTCGTGCGAGGACTACGCCGCCGGCTCGACCGTCGACGTCGTGGAGCAGGTCGCGGACCAGGTCGCGGGCCGCAAGCTGGACGTGCCGACGCTCGTCATGTTCTCGGCCGCGAACCTCGGCGGCCGGATGGACGTCGCTGGGATCTGGAAGGATTGGGTCGCGCCGGGCGTTGAGCTCGAGACTGTGGCGGTCGGCGAGGGGTATGGGCATTACCTGCCCGAGGAGGCATGCCATGTCGTGGTTGAGCATCTTGCCCAGTTCCTACGTTCGGTGGCATGATTGACTTTGACTCGAGGCAAATACGGCAAATCCCGGATCCTTCCTTTGACGCCTTTCCAGAGCGGCCCGAGGCGGGACTACCACCGTTTGGCCTCTCCATTGGGAATCCCCCTGGCTGCTGCCTGGCTCAGGTTCCGCATTCTTTCAGGTTGCGACCAACAGGAGTTGGTCGATTTTCTTTTGCCTAGGATAATAATTAACAAACCAGAGAATCCCATGTCGAGATATCCGCTTGCCTCGGTTTCAATGGTGCAATCCCAAACTTGGAGTGGACGGACGGGCTGTTGGCTAGGTGCGGACATCCCGGCACCAACAGCTATCGCTGCCGGGTCTCAGCCACTAATCGCCTAGATGCAATCCGCGGGCAAGCGGTGTAATCCCAACCTTCATGGACCAGCTGCTTTCTTTCTTAAGTCTGTTTGGAGCTTGTACCCCCGTGCTCTTCCTCAATTTCCAGCCCGGAGAACATTTTCATCAAGCCAAAGTCTGGCCGCGCATCTGCCATCTAGCGGCCATGCCAAAAAAGACTTAGGAAGTCCATGAAAGTGAAGGTGTCTGGATGGGTCAGAGACACCAAGATCGCCGCCGTTTGCTGCGACAAGGTAGACAGCCAGGCACGTACACTTGCACCGCCCCGCAACCCTATCCTACACGCCCGGATAGCTGCGACACGTCCTGACACTCGATTGCTCCACGACGAAAGACCCTGCGGAAGTTCAGGTTGTGCTCTTCGCCAAGCCCTCCACTGACTCGTCAGTTGTCCTCACGGCGGACTCGGAGGAAGGTGCTTTCGAGGATGTCGGTCCAGTCAAAGTCGAGCCGCACAAGAGGCATTACCCTGGGCCAGAACAAGATTACTATGGTAGCCAGCTTCTTTACCAAAGCTTTGGTTACGATAACGAAGGTGACAGACTTACAATCAGTAGCGTGGCCAAGACCAAGCTAGACGAGTCTGCAGCTAGCGGCAGGGACGGCGTTTGCTTCGTGTATATCAGGGATTATTATGGTGATAGAGGACCGGATCAGGGCGTAGAGACCATAGGATTCCGGTGTGCGTTCTCAGCTGTGCCAGCCGCCGTGGCCGAGCTCGGCGATCTACACGCTTGTTGGTCCGATGGTGAAAGAGTAAAATCTTTACACCTCCACCTCCCCTTCCTCCCCTGGACATCTGATCCGAATGCAAATAATCATATATCCTCACTCTAGGCCCGTCGGGTGCGTAACGAAGCGGTCATGCGCGGTGGCGTGTGGAGTGACCGAACCATCACCTTGGTTTGCGCCCAGGAGGCCTCTAACCCGGAAGTGCTCCGCTGCCACCCGGAGCCCATCTCATTCCCGCCGTTCGGAGGACGGCCTCAACCACCCCGCCCGCTTGGGGGAAGACCATCCTTCTTCCCTTTGATCATTACCGCCGGCAACCTGACGCTTGCGACTCTCAACGAGTTTCTTGTCGCGGCTTACGGCCGCGAGTTCGACCACGGCCCCTGTAAGGATCGGTTTTTTGCATCATTGCAGACGTTCCTCCAGACGGCAGCCCGGACGCGGCCTACTTCTTCACCAACGGGCCGGCAGAGCCGCCACTCGAAGCTCTCCCCGACCTGCCCAACGAGCTCCTGCACGCCAGCCCGGAAGCATGCCTAGCTTTTGCTCGGAGCCGCATTCCCGCGGTGGCCAGCCGGCTCGAGTGGAACAGCATCTTCGTTGTCGACGAGTTTACAGAAGCCAGCAAAACCGGCATCCTCGGGGTCCATGACCGAAACCGTGACCTCAACATGACGCCTATAAGTCTAATCTCGGTTGTGGAAACATACGGTTCTCACAATGGATGGAATAGCTGACGGAGGTTCGAGAACCGCCTCGGGCGTCATCAAGTCGCCTCACAGGGATAAGGACAAGTCCAAAGAAGCCCCTCCGCCCCGTACGCGGCAGCTAGCATGCGAAGGAGCCTGGGTACGAGGACATGCTAGTAACTTTGTAATTATTGGAAAAACGTTTCGGGTATATTCTACTATTCTGGTTGTCATTCTTTACACTCGCGCAAAAAGTTTTCACTTCGACTCAGCCCCACCCTGAACCCGCCGTCGGTTGGCCTTGGCCAGCTGGGCAAACCTGCGATACGCTTCCTCGTCTGCACCTTCCAGGAGCGAGGTGATAGTTGAGGGCGGGTCATCGGTCAACCCCAGGCCGTAATAGTAAGAATACGGGAACACCATCCGCTTGGGGTTCTGGGCCAGCGTTCGAAGAGCAGCAGCGGATTGATCTCTAAGGTTCCCTTCCGGGTCGGTCCAGCGAAGGCTCGCGCCGGCCTGCTCCAGCAGGGAGCAGTCTATGAAAGCACGCCCCCTGACCAGCTCGTCGAAGAAGTCCCTCCACGAGCAGCCGAAGGACATGGCGTGCGGCGCGTCGCCTTTGAGGCACCTCAAGGTCAACGCCAGAGGCCTGGTGGCTATGCCGACCAGGCACCTTGCCAGCTCCGGGGTCAGCAGGGTGTTGCCAATGTCCAGTTCTTCCAGGCACGGCAGGCGGTCCCGTCGGAAATGGACGGGAGGCGAGTCGGTGGGCGTGGGTCGAAGGGCAAGAAGCGCGTTGGTCGAAGAAGGCGGTATGCAGGTTGTCGAGGAAGCCGGCCTCGTGGGTGTCGTCTGGGGCCGGGTGGTTGATCCTGTGCCGGAACGTCGAGAGGATAAAGACGTGGAGGCGCGCGAGGAGGCCCGTCCAGCTCGCAACCTCGGCGGGCGTGGTGAGAAGTTCAAGGGGATTGAAAGGTGGGTAGTTGATCAGTGCGAGGGTGTTGATGGATGTATTGCGGCACAATGCCCTGACAACCGCTTGGGCGACATCCTCCATATTCGAAAACCTTCGGACAGCCGTCGTGAATCCGTGAGTCCCATTCCCATGAGGCACTGACGGGACTCTGTAGTAGAAAGTAGGATGCTTCCCCGTGCTCTGGAACCGCACCTTGACCTTCTCGAGGTGTGGGAAGAGATTCCCCGATAACAGTGCCTCGGCGCTTGGCGGGAGTCCCCTGCCAAAGTTCGAAGCGATGAACGGGGATTTGGCGGGATCCGGGTTGGAGATACAGCGATTATAACTGAAGCAGTCATCGAATGTGATGTTCAATCTGAGCTGCCGAGTGACGGCGCCGTGCCGCTGCGCCCCCAAGTGCGCCGAGTCTGCCGACTGGGAGGTGTCATTGATGACGACGTGCCCGAAGAGACGAGGGACGAGGACGGCGTGGATGGATCGACAGGTCCCGCTCAGCCGCGCCCGATCAGACCTATGCGGTTGGTCCAATATGGTGTCGAAGAGCTCAGGGGGCAGAGAGCCGAGTATGGGCATGATGTGGTAGTGGAAGAGACGAAGGGAGGGTGGTCTGGGTGGAAAGGAGATGGCCTGGAAAGCTTTGGATGTCCAGAGCACAAATATAAAGGCGACTGTGCTGACTTAATGCTGGGGGAGTGGTGGCAGATATCGCCGGGCAGCTGGTGCTGCCTGGGCGTGCGGGCATCGGAGCTGGCCCTCCGAGGCGTCGAGCAACACCAAGGTTGGCGCTACACCAGGCTGGCGGGGGGTCACGGTCTCTGGCCGGGTGCCTAGACCAAGCCGTGCGTTGATACGGGATAGCACCAAAAGCCGCGGGCGGCTCAAGTCGCTTTACGATTGGTGTCAAAATGGTATCGGATGCGCCCCTCCATGCTAGTGCCCGCGTGCGAGGCGTAAAGCAAACACTAGATGCAACCCAAAATGCGTGCACGGCACCAAGCCGCATGAAGAGGAGTGCTGTTGTTTGCTTCTAAAGTCTAAGTCTAGAATCTGGTCTAGTCCGGTCTAGTCTAAAAGGCACACACATGAAGCCTGGTTCTTTCTGATCTTATTATCATTATGCCGTGATGTTCGGCCTGGTTCCCCCGAATACATTTACTCGAGGCGGGCACGCTTGGCGAGGCCGTTGCCATTGGTGGTGCCGTTCTCACCGTTCTGGGCGGCAAAGTACTCGAGGCTGCCCTTGGGGTCGGGCTTCATGGTCTTGGCGCCGCTGTGCCAGCCGGCGGGGCAGACCTCGCCGTGCTCGTCGGTGAACTGGAAGGCCTCGACGAGGCGGATCGTCTCCTCGACGTTGCGGCCGACGGGCAGGTCGTTGACCGTGATCTGGCGCAGGACGCCCTTGGGGTCGATGATGAAGAGGCCGCGCAGCGCGACGCCCTCGTCCTCGAGCAGCACGCCGTAGCTGCGCGAGATCTTCATCGACTTGTCCGCCACCAGCGGCAGCTGCAGGTCCGAGCCGAGGCCGCCCTGCGCGCGCGCGCGCTCCGTCCAGGCCAGGTGCGAGAAGTGGCTGTCGGTCGAGACGCCCAGGACGGTGGTGTTGATGCTGCGGAAGCGCGGCAGGGCATCGTTGTACTGGATGATCTCGGTCGGGCAGACAAAGGTGAAGTCGAGGGGGTAGAACAGGAGGACGACCCTGTTGTGGGCAGAGGCGGCCGTGTTAGCATGTACCTGTCTTTGACCTCTTTCCTGTTTGCCCGGCACTCTAGAGGGACAACATACCACTGGCCCAGGTAGTCAGACAGCGAGATGTCCTTGAACTCGCCTCCCGGGAACACCGTGGTGGCCTTGAAGTCCGGGGCGGGACGCTGAACGAAGGCGGTCGACATTGTGGCTGCTGATGGGGGCGGATCGCGGTTGGTTTGTGGTTGTGCCGGTGGGCTGGAGAGTGGTGAGAGAGCTCGGTGTCGGTGGAGTGAGGCAGGACGTTCTGGCAACGGTCTGGAAATAAAACCTCGTTCGATTTCAGAGAAGCAAAATTTCTCAGCCACCGGTCTCCTTATCTGGCTGGATCCGTTACCCTGCGCAACCCGCCTCTCCCACCGCCGGTGTCGGTGTGATGGCAGAACCATGATCCCCGCCCGTCAAGGGTCCACACCTCGCGTGAGGGCCCACCATGACGCGATTCGCGATATGTTTGACGCGTTTGCACAGCCTGGTCGCGTTAATTATGGTCTCCTTGGGTAGTAGACACACCCTGTCTGCTTGTTCTATCTACCTATCTATCTCCCTATGTATAATAGTATGGGAATAGTAAATGGTAGCCGCCGACACCACAAGTCAGCCTCATGAAAGGTATAGGACTGCAAAATACACACGCATATCTGGATCACGAAAAGAACTTTTTAAAAGGGAGTGCCGCGCCCCGCGGGGGATGCAATAGAACAAATGGCAAAGTACAAATGTAATGCAAAGAGACTAAAGAAATAAAAGTAGACATAACTAGGAAAACGTAAAAGCATAAATAACAACAAGAAGAGAAACAAAAAAAAAAAAAAAAAACGGTGTAAGAATGCAAAAGGCCTCGCCTTGGGTATCCATGAAACACGTCAAGCTAACATTGGAAACCAGAAAATAAAGTGTCGGTGAGAAAAAAGATAGAGACAGCAATATAGAAAGGGGTATCTCGTCTGGTAAAGGCAGTGATAATAGGAAAAGAAATACTCAGGAGATTAAACCTTAGGACCCTTAGGACCCTTTGGACCCTTTGGGCGCCCAGGGGGTCCAGGAGGGCCCGGGGGAGGAGGGCCCGGGGGTGGAGGCGGCGGAGGCGGTCCCGGGGGTGGAGGAGGAGGCGGCGGCGGAGGCGGGCCCGAGGGAGGAGGCGGTGGAGCACCAGGGGGAGGAGGAGGCGGCGAGGGCGGGCCTGGAGGCGGAGGATTACCATGATCGGAAGCGCGGGGGAGATTGGGAGAAGGGGTTATTGGACGAGCACCTGGGGGAGCCGAAGGAACTGGACCAGAAGGAGATCCCTTGGGTCTGTAGGCGACGTATTTCGGGCACGCGTGGCCGACACAACACGTCATTGTGTCCTTCTTGCAGAAGTCCCAGCGGTTAGCGTCGTGGTCGTCCACATAAGTGTAGGACTCGCGTGCGCATTCGTCGAAAAAGGGCGCCGCGACCAGCGTGTTCCCCTTGTCCTTTTTGGTGTTGTCTCGGTTAGGGTTCGCGCAGGCGTTTTCCGCCTTCATCCAGGTCTTCGCATGTTGTTAACACGTCAGCACGAATCTTCCGTAAAAGCCAATGATGAAGAGGAGGGGGGATAAATGGAGTAGACAGAAAAAAAAAAATGCGCACCTTACACTCCTTGGACGGGTTCAGTTTGGCGATCGCGGCTAGGTCGTGACCACAGCCGCTCTCGTATATCGAGCCGTCGGCAGCCTCGCACCTGCATGTCACAGGGACGGTCCATCCCGTGACGTTGCTGACATCGAAACCTTTCTTTCCCTGGGCCATTGAAACCTCGATTTGGGTGGAGTGCTGGCTAGCCGGGAACTTTGCATCGTTGACGAAGACGGACCCGATGTAGCCTGGGCTCACAATGTAGACGGCCTTCGCACCCTTCTCGATCTTGCCCTCCGCGACTTCCTTCTTCTGTAGGTCGACTGGTTTGGGGACGCCTGGGTGGATGGCATGTCGTGTCGTGATGGCAGCCGTGTACTGGTTTGTTACTGTTATTGTTAGCTGGTCTACCGCGCGTTTCACAGCCGCCGGGGACGGCGCGGCTGTGGTTGCCGGCGCCGGCGGCGACGCCTCGCGGTCCCTGGGGGCCTTGGCGGCGGGGCCCTGATCCGGGTAGTTTATCGGCAGGGCGTGAACCGCTGCTACTGCGACGGCGAGCAGCGCGGTGGAACTTATAACCCTCATTAGTCCGCTGTTCCCTTGCCTTCCTTGTCAGCTTGCGAGTTTCTCTCTCGAATGGGGTGCTTCTTTTCCTTCGTTGGTTTCCAGGCGGTAGTCGGCGATCGATCGTATTATGGGCTGATATTCAACAGTCGCTGTCGGGATGTCGAGTGGTGTAAGTCTGGGTGGTGGTGCTTCCTGGCTGTTTAATACCGTCAGGGATTAGGGGGGAGATGGTGTCTTCATTTCGCTTCTGCAGCCACGATCTGGGGGACTCGGCTCCTACAACTTTATATAGGGCATGCAAGGTGAGCCGGTGAAGTCCCGGATGATGGGCGGGATAGACATGGTGGTGGTGGTGGCATCGTTGTGTGTGGGCTGCGCGCAAGCGACAAGACATAAGACGCCCTGTCCCAGTAATCAATAAACGCGACATGCGCCAGAACTCGCTTTCGAAAATCCCCGTTCGGAAAATTCGATCAACGACAGACTGCCAACAGCCGTCCAATGCGGCAGTGCAGGATCCATGCCAGCCCGCACACCCCGCCGGCGTTATTGCTCCTGCCTGCACAACCTGGGATCGTGTGGGACGGCGCTTCCCAAGCTGTTGGTCCCCTCTCGTGGTGTCAGGGAGGGCGGGTGGCGCACATCCTGGTTCTATTCCGGGCCGTTAGGGGGTCAATGCCACCCTTGGTGCCACGCAGCCCAGGCTGCCGGCTGACGGCGCACATGTCGACAGGCAGCCGACAGTTGACGCATCCGATGAGGCTGTTTCCGTTAGCAAGAGCGTTTGCGACTCGTTGTATAATCATTCTAGAGCATAGAGGTCGGTCGCCCAAATAGATGCAATCTGAAAACAGTCGAGGCGCGGAGGCGCGAACCTTGCATCTCAACCTTGGGCTGGGATTGATGTTGTTGGTGCAGGTGCGAGTCCGAGATCGCTGGAAGATCCAGAATTAGGTGGGACTTGTGCTGTGGGGACTTCGCGTGGTTTGTGGGGCCTTCGCTCTTGGGCTCTCCCTGCTTACTGTTGTTCCTCGCTGGATTGCCTTACAACCTTGAGTGTCGGCGCGACGGACGCGACGCGCCACAGCCACCGTGTACCCAAGATAAAGTGCTTGCATAAAGTCCACGTGAGACTGCCCGAGACACAACTTTTATTCACTGCCTGCGTGCTGCGCGCAAAGTTGGGGCTTGATCCCCTCGTGCCACATGCTCTTCTCGGATTTGTGGCTGATTTGCCTTTGGTCGCCACTCCTTCGTCAGCCCTATCATTGTGGCGCAGAACTCACCACGACGACAGCGCCGAATTGTTCCACGAGCAGGCCTGGGAGATCCGAGACAGCCCGCACTTGGACTGGGACTACAAGCACGCAACCCGCTTGAAAGCAACCGAAGGCGTGCCGCCTCGCTCTTGGATCGCATTGTGTTTCGCGATTCCCGTGCTGTGTTTGGCGCGTTGGTTTCGGCAACACCACCTGCCTCTCCGGCCCCCATTGATGCTGACCACCACTTGCGGCCAGACATCGAACGCCAACCGCACCCAGCCCCCGGCCGCATGCGACCCAATAGCCGACTTCATTACTTTTTGCTCCATCTTTTTTCGTTCTCTTCCACATTTTCCGCCACACAACTGCAGGTGCCACGAAGTTGAGCATTATCAGCACGCGGCTAATTTGGCAATGTCTCCCTATCGTGGGGTATACAAATGGCACGGCAAAGTTACTGCAGGCAAATTATAACGACAAAGCTTCAAAATGAATGTCATGATGGACTTGGTGCTATTTGTATAGACAGATCGGTTTAGATGTCCCGGATTGCCTCCACCACCCGAGCCTTGGTTCGCGAACCACTCTCCTTGGCGTCTCACAGAGCCCAGGACTTTGGCTGACTTTGGCCAGAACGTGCTTGATATTGGGACTCTGGGAGGATGGAAAGCATTGTCTTCCACAGCATGCGCGCATATGGGCTTCGCTGGTTGTCCAATGAAACCTCCAAGAGTCGTCAGGTCGTCGGTGCTGACCGCCTAGTTGGGACATAATTCTCACCCACACGCTTTGGTGCTAGCCAACTCACGCTTCAACTTTCGACGTGCTTCAGCGATTGCCCCGCAAAAGGCCGTTTACGGCATCCTTCGCCAAGGTAATGGAAAAAGGAAGTCGCTTTAGCTGTCTAGAGATGTCCAATAGATAAAAGCCTCGGCTTATCCTTTTCGACTCATGTGTGTAAATGACGGCTTTTTACTGAATCAGGACAAAGACGTTATCCTGCAGCCGCGAATCATCCACCTTTTTTTTCAAGCGAAGGCTGCAAATATGGGTCAACTGGTAGTTGATAGGTGAGCCTAACATGTCAGCTTCCCAAGGCGCCAATCGGACTTAACAGGTGGCCGAGCAAGGGGGAGGCCGAGAAGGAGCGATATTTGCTGCCTGGGATACTAAGGACAAAAGGCGGTATAAAATCCCCGCGGTCCCTTGCGCCACGAATGTGCCTGGGCTCGTCTTCCAATATTTAACGGATGCCCCCTCCCCTTTATCACTCACTTTTCTGCTACACGGCGTAATCAGCACCCGCACTCGCGCCAGCTTCGTGCCTTCTCAACCTCCTCCGCCTCCTCCCGGCATCGCAAGATGCATATCCGAGCCCCCCTCTCGCTGGCCTCTGCCCCCGGCCTCGCCGCCGTCCACCCCCTGACCGGCGGCGCGTCCCCGGTCCACTTCCACCTGGTACACGGAGCCTGGCATGGGCCGTCGGCGTTCGACCTGCTCCGCGCCGAGCTCCAGGGCAGGGGGTATTCCACATCGGCCTCGAGCCTCCCCAGCGTCGGCACCGCGGACCCGGAGGTCGGTCTGTACGCCGACGGCGCTGCCGTCCGGGCCGACCTGGAGGGACTCGTCGACGCTGGCAAGGAGGTCGTGCTGGTCGCCCACTCGTACGGAGGGCTGGCTACGTCCAACGGCGTCGAGGGGCTCAGCGTCGAGCAGCGCGAGGCAGACGGGAAGAAAGGCGGGGTTCTCTCGCACGTCTTCCTGGCCGCCATGGCCTTCGACGTTGGCAGCAGCGTGTCAAGCATGCAGCAGGATAGTGGTTTCCCCGAGTGGCTGAACTTTACGGTAAGGAAGGTTTCGTCTCGGTACGCTACAAACCGCAATTTTGCTTCTGCCGAGACTTTGAGTACTAAAGTGAGGTGTGTTCATAGGCCGATGGGAAATTCCACTACCCTTTGCCAGAGAAAGCCAAAGAGCCTTTTGTAAGTAAAGCTTTAAGCACTTTTTTCCCGCTTCAACTTATTTCTCGGAACCCTTTTTAAAAGAATTTTAAGATGTAGTTACATGTTTGATGGATAATGACTACCGCCGGTAATAATAACCAAGTCTGAACATTACAGTACAATGATATCGAGGACGAGACGCTGGTGGCTGAAGCAATCGCCGCACTGCGTCAAATGACGACCAAGGCCTTCCAAGAGCCTTCGCGATATGCCCCTTGGAAAAACGGCTTCAACGTCGCCTACATATTTACCGAAAAGGATAACGCTTTGCCCTTCTCCATCCAACAGGCTATGTTTTCCCAGTTCCCTGCCGGTAGTTTCAACGCTACTATGGACACCGGTCATTCGCCCTTCCTCAACAGGCCCAAAGAGCTGGCGGACAACCTTGTTGCCGCCTACAAGCATGTCAAGGCTTCGTAGAGAGGAGCTTCCGAATGTTTCGATCATGGGGTGGAGCGCTGGTTCAGCAATCTCGCTGCTTCGACAGTGTGGCCAAAGGGAATGTCTCTCAGATTTTCACTCTTGTGGTCATCATCTTCAAAAGGCAGAATGTGGAAGCACTAATGAGGGCATATCCCAGCGGAGAAATTCTCTTTCTCCTGGGACCGTATCCATGTCAATCTCCGGCTTCCATAAGAAGTCTCTCGATACCGATGCGCAACAAAATTGCGTGCGCTACACAACAAGCCGTAGAAATGAATCCACACAAAAAGCAAAGTCTTTGAAGTTTCCAGGGGGGCGCTTCTCCTTGATGCCAGCAAACGGCGTAGGGCGGAACAGTCCTAGGTCCACACTCTCACGCAAGCATCGGGCTTTCGATAGGATGGTGCCCCCGCTTTTATATCCGCTTCAGTAATGGGATCCGGGTCCTCCCAAGGTTTACAAGGTGGCAGCCCTGTTCTCGTGGGCTCGGGCGGGCGCGTTCCGCATCTGGGGTCCATATGATGGCGCGCCCCTATGGCAACATCCCGGACGGGTGTAAGCACGGCAGATGCTGCGAGGGCTAGCGCTGCGAGGGTTAGCGCCGCGAGGGTGAAGGGTGTTGAGAGATGCATTTCTTCCTAGGTACAGGCGCAGCAGGATGGCAAGGCCCCTTTTGGTTGATGCTGTGCCAAAAGGGTATGCCTGAGCAAGCAGGTCGCTCCTTCATGTTAGTTTTGCCTCTTCGACTTGGAACATTTGGGTCAAGTTTACGTGTTTGAGTGTAGTGTTTTGTATTGGGGGGTTGTCAACCGAGACAACCGCACATAAAAGCGCAAAAACAAGAAAGGACTGTGTATAGGTTTTACACACAAATCCAAAAGCCCTGACCTTATTCGCTGAGTGACGTTCCGAGCTGGAAGAGAAAGATATTGCTGAATGATTGTTTCATGAATTCACCGCATTTACATTGGAATAGCTATCGAGCATTGGAGTTGGGATGGCTGATTCCCGCGCCGATTTACGATCAATGATACTGCCGAGACCGATTGTTCGACTGCACCAAGCAGGGACGGCAAGAAAAACTCGAATATGCAATCGCCAATACAGCTAGCTACATCTACCCAGATGGGAAAGGAAAAAGAAAACAACCAAATTCCAACGCCTAAATAAGACAGTCCTGTTCACAAAAGAGGAGCAGCATTGGCTTTCCAGAATGGATCGATACTTTCTCTGCTTTCTCCTTAGTTGCCAATCTAGTTCGCTGGGTTCACTGTCCCCACAGTTCCAATGCGCGGAACGCCGGTATTCTTAGAGGAGTGTTTGAGAGGTCTGTAATCGACAGTTAGCCAATCTTGCCCTTGCAGCTGTACTCGACTGCACAAGGTCGGAAGCAAAGGTAAACAGCTTTAGGTGGGATGGGTCCTTTTGTTGAACGTACCTGGTGTCCCTAAAGCAACCGTCACTGGGGCACGGAGATACGACGCAAACGATCATGCAATTCTTTCCTCCGGATAGTCCGAAGAATGGAATCGGGCTGGAGACGGACACGCCGGCCAGGAGGCCCAGAACAAACACGGCCGAGGAAGGACGCATGGCGGATCGGAGGATAGGGGCGGGTATTCTCGTTCGAGCTGGTGTGGTTAGATTGGAAATTTGGGGCGTGGATTGTTGCGTCTGGGTCTGTGGCTAGGCGGGGCAGGAACAGGACTTCTAGTAAAGAATTTGCTGTGGTTGTCGTTCTGATGGACGCAGGCAGGGAAAAGCTTGGTGGTGGATGCATCAATCGGATATTTCGAGTGTGCAGACAAACCGGCATTTATATAAATCGAGTTCTGAATATCAAAGGATGGATCTTTGTGCAACGGACGAAGTCCATCCCCAATAAAGTTGACTAGACACCAATCCCAACGTAGTAATTAATTTATTTGGTACCGTGTGTTGCTGCTGCATGGACTTTTTTCGCCAGTAAGCCTTCCTACCCTCGAACCCGGCCACATGAGGAATCTCACCAGGGTTTTGTCGGCACGGTCGTGATCGTGGCCTTCAGCCACCGGATTGGCGAGGCCCCTTGCATGATGGGGGCTTAGGCAGCGGCGCCGGGATGACACCCAACTTGTCTGAGCCGACAATACATGGCAACGTGCTGTTATTTTTACAAGACCCCCATGCGTCAACGTGCACCCAAAACCCAATCACCGAACTTCTTACGCATTCTGCCACCATACCAGCTATTACCTGTATCTCGTTTGTTATCCTTTGCAACTCAGCGAGGACCTTCACCAACGTCCTCGACAAGCCATGCGACAAGGCTGGCTTAATGCGCTCGCTATACGAGGGGTCTTGCGTACAACGAAACCTGCTCAGCTCAACGCCATGCGACGCCACACATGCCACCCCCACCCGGCCGCTCCTTGAGGCCATCGACACTAAAAATTTGATTAACCGCCCGTCAAATATTGTTATTGGCGACAGCTCGTCTGCGACCTCCTTCAACGGTGCCGGCCAGCTTTTGGCACATCGCATCCATGATTGGATTGCACGTTGGGTGGTGACTTGAGGCCAAGCGAGCAAGTGTTTCCGCTTGGTCCAGAGATGTGTTGCAAAGGAGACGTGCAAGGCGTTGGCCTCACACCAGTTAGAGATAAGTCCATGGACGGATTCATGACGCTGGAAGCTAAAATTTCCCCATATCCTTGAAATTTGCTGATCATTGCAATTTGAAGCCTTCGAATACGAAAAGGCAGTAACTATACCTTTTCTGAGCATCGCATCCTTAACTCACAGCTCTTCTTCCTCTTCGTCGGCCGCATCGAGTACGACGCCTACGCCCAGCACTTGCTCAACCTGCTGCGGCGCGGCGAGGATAAGACGTGTGCTGTCGATGGGCCGGTGCAAGCCGCAGTTCGAGCTCAGCGAGACAAAGATCCCGGCGGAGCACCATGGAGAATGCCGGAAGATGTGGGATATTATCGAGCTGAGGCGCAATATTGGCTCCTAACAACAGGGAGACGCGTGCAAATTGTGAGTTTTCATTGAAGCAGGCTTCATCGTCCACTCGGGCTATTGTTGACTGTGGCTACGGCAACAACATCGAGTACTTTGAACAAGGCAAGAAGGAAATACTCGAAAATGTCATGGCCAAGTTCGAGGAGTCGCCAGGCACCGATGAGAAGCCAAGGCCCTCGGTCAAGCAGTTCGAAAACTTCCTGAAGCAGTTCAACGGCAAGCACCGGTCCGCGCGAGGCAGAAACATCGACGACGTCGCCTTCTCCAGCCTCGACTATCACTACGACGGCGGGCAAAAGAGCGACGAAGGCGGCGCCGGCTTCTGGACCCCGAGAATGAACAGGGACTCCGAGTCCAGCACCTGGTGGAGGAAGCAAGACCCCAGCGGGCGGGGATGCTGCGGTCGAGAACGTCACAACGGAAGCCGCCATCAAGGGGTGGGTTTCCCCGCGGTGGCTACAGATCGGCAAGAACCTGTCCCAGATGGGGCAGCTGATGGGGATCCAGGGCGACCGGTGGTCTGAGGCCCGGACAGCCTCGCCCCGGATCATCGCCGCCTTCGCCGAGGCCGTGCGGTCGCAGGGCTACCCAGGCACAGCGGGATAAGTTCGATGCGGGATAGACAGCATCATGAAATGGAAGCCCATACCGCGCGCTCTCGAGCTGTATGGAACTTTGAGCTAGGTTATCCACCGATGCGAGGGCGGCAAGTATTACACGGCGAACCCGCTCAACTAGAGCCCGGACGACGCGCAGATCCTCGAGATGCTGAGCCCGGGGTTCGGGTCCGAGAACGAAGATTTTGCCTGGGGCGTTGTGGGACGGAGGTTTGAACAGGGGCCTGGTGATTGGGGCTGCACTCATGGTGGCTGATGAGGGGAAGAGTTTGACTGGTCGTGGCATTTTTGCCGCCGGGTTTTCTTGCTTTCCAGAACCGTATCCTTCCCATGCTTTCTTGAACAATTCCGCCTCGAGGTTGATGTTCTGCTGGAGCTTCATTCCATCCCCCTGCCAAACCGTGGCCCCCCCGAGCGTGGGTAACTTCTTCAGGCCTGCGGCGCCATCAGTGAGGGCCAAGCAAAGCTCGTTACCGCATTGGAGTTTTTATTCCATCCGATCTATCGGAAGAAACGCCACTGGGTTTCTAGCCCGAAATCCCTAGACGTGATCTAATCGTGATTAATTATCGTGGGGGCGCCCCAAGACCGCTTCGAGCACGAAAGCAACAGAGTTTGCCTTGGGGAAACGAGACGAGAACCATCCCGCAAACCGACCCAGACTGCTCAGGTAGGGGGCCTGGTAACTCTAACCCAATCTGTAGGCTATGACGTTTCAAGTCATGGGCCACCCTGACCAAAGTTTGGATGCTCGCGAACCAGGTTGACAATGGGCAGGAAGAGCCTCTCGGTCTCGAGATCCTCGTCTGCCATCTTCTTGATGTCTGCCCAGGACTTCCAGGTCCACCCCTCGCACTTGTCGGGCTCCGTGACCTGTTTTGGATTGCCGACGAGGATTGATTAGCACTCACCAAAAAGGGGGGTCAGGCAAAAGAAACGCCACGGGCATCTGTGCGTTGGGGGAACACTCGAGCAAAGGCGCTCTCACCTGGGGCAGCAGCTCCTCGCTCGGGTCGCGCGCCTCGCACTGCACAAAGAGGGTGACGTAGTGGAGCCGCGCGTCGGTGAAGACGGAGTTGGCCACGCCGGCGATCTTGACGCCCCTGACGTGCAGGCCCGTCTCCTCGAGCGTCTCGCGTTCAGCGCAGTCCAGGATCGACTCGCCGAACTCGAGGTGGCCGCCTGGAAAGGCCCACTGGCCTGGGGAATGGATAAAGAGGAAACACGTCAGCAAGTGGACAAAGGAGAGGGACGTGGGGATGTCATTGTCTTGGGGAAGAAAGTAATGATGGGGAAAAGCGAGTAATGGGGACGCCGGGAGGAGACCGTGGTGAAATGCGTGACTCTTTCTGTTGGACAACTAACCACTTCCGTGAGAACCCTTGCGGCGGCCCAGGATGACTGTCCCGTCCGGCCGGGCGATGACGGCAGCGACACCGACGCGAGGGCGGTTTATTGTGTCTGCACTCATTGTATTGTCTCGTCGCTCGCTTGATCCCGATGTGCAACGCTGTTGTTTATTGGGGAAGGCTCTGCCGGGATCGATCGTCACAGGATGCACAGCGGGGGATGATGCAGCACTGCAATTCCGGGTTCGGACGGATGGGGGATTGCGACACAACAGAACAGACGAACCCATCTTGCGATGTGGAGGGATCACCGGGTCGGCTGGTCGGTATGGTGGGGCGGGCCAGCAGCTCGTTCCAGTAATTTCCACCTTACGTCACTGCTGCTGGTCGAAACCTACCCGTAAAAAAGAGCGCAGTCGAAACGGCGAGAGAACCAGAGGCGCAGTGTCCGGTTTACCGTTGGGATTTTTTGACACATGACTACGGCGGCTACCGGACCTTCTAGCCTCGACGTAGGGGCCGTCGGGAGCGAAGGCCTGCTGTCGTTCGCCCACAGATATGGGCCGGCTGGCTCACCAGTGCCAGAGACATGCGCTGGTGGAACCAAGGCCCGATGGGGTGTCAGCTCGAAGAGGACGGGACCGGATGGTTGGGTTCCGGGAGTTGGTGCGGGCGGGGGTTCCAGGTCTCATCCATTGGAGTTGATGATCTGATCGTGGTCAGCTTCCTAGAGGAGGCAGGCGATGCGGGATGCCTTGCGGGGGTGCTCAAATTCAGGGGCTAGTCTAGGTACTTTCATCGGAAATCATCGCGAGATCGCTGCATGTCTAGTGGTTCTGAGGAAATCAGCAGGTCGGGCCCGTGCGCGCCGTTTGATCGGCTAGCGATCCGTTGGAATAAAGACCGGACCAGATGGCCACCATGTCGCGAAACGACCGCCAAGCGCGCCGTAGCAGGCATGTGCCTGTCGTCTCCCACCGTCCGTCTCATGGCTCCATGTGACGACTGCAAACCCGGGGATAGAGACGTTTGCACAGCCACTGCCAGACGCTGAGAGGAGGCAAGTCCGGTAAGGAGAGGCATTTTCTTGTTACGTTGTTTTTCCTCTTCTCTATTCGTCCATCCTTGCATTTATTGCTTTCTGCCTTGGTCCCTTCTTCCGATGTCTCCGACGGTCGCAATTCGTAGGCCATCAATCTCAGGGGTAAAATGAGACCCAGCACAGACTGTCAGCAGGCTTTTGGTCTTGCTTTTACACGCTTATGCGCCCAGCTCAGTGCCATGCCGGGCATTGGCCGATGTTCTGCAGGGCTGTTGATCAGGTGCTGTAGCGGACGTGCAAGACTCGGAGCGCTGCACGACTCCCGGGGCGGCTGGGCTGGCACAAAGCAACAGAGCACGACGAGCAAAGTTGGGCCAAGCAAGCCAGCCCTCCGTCATCTGCTATACAGGCGACAGACACCTCTCGAAACGTTCGGCCGACGGCCGTGCCAGAATGGGAATATGGAGACCGCCTCCAGTACCAAGACCCGTGATTGATGAGGAGACAGGAAAATTAATTGCTGCCCACATGTGGCGCCCGATGTCCCCCAGGTCCACCCCTGGCCTCGCCTCTTTAACCTTAACTTTTCCGGGAATCAGACCAAGTTCTTGGCCCGCATCAGCAACCCTGTCGTCCCTAGCCCGATATCCCCGCGCCTGGGAGCTGCCCCCCCTGGCGCGGCTCGTAGCAAATAAACGCACAGCAACCCGAAGTGGAAGTTTTGCTCATGGAGTGATCCCCCACCCCGGTCAAGCCTCGTTGGGAGCCGCTCCGACTGCTGCAATGTTCCCCCTGGCGACACGACCTCTCGAGCCGTCTGCCTGTTTCTATCTCTCTCTACCACACGCCTGCTCACCGGGTCCTCTGGCAACCGAGGCGCGAAGACTCCAATGCCTGGCTGGGATATCCCGGGGAAACATGTTCTGATTCTCATATATGTGAATCCGGCGCTATGCTGCAGAATCCGGAAGCCGTGTTCGGGAATCTGTGGAGTGCACGCGCGAGCTTGGCCTTGCGCATCGCCACCTCCAGACCACCGAGCCCGCTCACAGCCATGTCTCCCTGCTTGCTTTACCCCGGACCTGGGAGGGGGTGAGGGGATTGCGTGCGCAGACCAGCTGCAGGAGTGCGAGTTGGACTCTCCTGGAAGAGACAGCGAGACATTTTCCTTCTGTGTCTGATGCGACTGGCCGAGCCCAGCCAGGGTCGGCTCGTCTGCTGCTGTCTCTTGCGGCTTTTTGGGCAGGAAAGACACCAACCCTAGCTAGTCTTCCCGAGTATATATATCTCCGGGCCCGTCCTGCCATCTGATCTCACTTTTCGTTCCCTCTCCTCATCACCACCACAGAGATCAACGAACCGGCCGGGCCTTCCATTCTTTTCAAGTCTACCGCGTAGACTGTACTGTTTTATTTCATCTCAGTCCTTCAGCGGGTTTCTGACTGTCTTCCTTGGACCTGGTGTCTCTTCACACTCTCTGCTGCTGCTGATTCACTTCTTGACGCTCCTTCCGTCCTTTCATACCAAAGCCCCCCTTACCATTCCTTGTGGATATTATTTATCTCACCACTTCCATCCGACCCGACGCAAAAATGTCTCCCTCCACCAAGTCGACCATGTCCTGGCGCCAGCTCGCCCTCACCTCCCTGCTCCTGACCACCACCGTCTCGGCCCACTACATCCAGCCCGGCCCCGCCGGCCTGGCCCGCCGTGGCCTGCTGCGCCGCGAGCCCACCAGCCTGAACCTCGCCGCGCTCCAGGCCCAGCAGCAGGGGAACAACGCCGCCACCAGCGCTAACAACGCTAACGCCGCGAGCCAGGCGAACAACAACGCTAACAACAACGCGAACGCCAACGCTGATGCCGGTGAGTCCAACGACGGCGGTGGTGAGGCAGCCCAGCAGCAAGGCAAGAGGTCCGGACTAACAAGGTGCCGCCGCCGGCAAATCGCTGCAGCCAACAACGCCAACAACAACAAGAATGCCAACCAGGACAACGCGAACAACCAGGACAACGCCAACCAGGACAACGCCAACCAGGACAACGCCAACCAGGACAACGCCAACCAGGACAACACCAACCAGGACAACGCCAACCAGGACAACGCCAACAAGGACAACGCCAACCAGGACAACGCCAACAAGGACAACGCCAACGCCCAGGGCGTCGACGCCGCCTGCGAGGCCGCCATCCAGAGCCTGATCCTCGCCGCGCAGCAGGCAAACGATGCCGCCATCGCCGCCGCCGAGGCCAACGCCGCCGCCCACCCGCCGCCGCCGCCCGCCAAAGCCAACGACCCGGCCGGAGCGGCGGCAAAGGCCAAGGCGGCGGCCGACGCGGCGGCGGCCCACGAGGCCAAGGCGGCGGCCGACGCGGCGGCGGCCCACGAGGCCAAGGCGGCGGCCGACGCGGCGGCGGCCCACGAGGCCAAGGCGGACCAGGCGGCAGCTAAAGCCAAGGAGGCCAAGGACCGGGCCGCCAAGGACGCAAAGGCGAAGGAGGCCAAGGCCAAGGCCAAGGACGCAAAGGCCAAGGACGCAAAGGCCAAGGACAAGAACAAGGCCGTCGACCAGGAGGCTGCCAAGGCCGCCCAGGCGCTCGCCGAGGCCAACGCGCAGGCCATCCTGGGCGTCCAGAAGGCTTGCGGCATCCAGGTCGACCAGGCCGTGCTCGACGCGGCGCAGGCGGCGCTGGATAAGGCGAACGCCAACCAGAAGGCCGGTGAGCAGGCGAACCGGGATCAGGCGAACCAGGACCAGGCCAACCAGGACCGGAACAACGCCGACCAGGCGAACCAGGACCAGAACAACGCCAACAACAATGCGAACGGCACCGCGAACGCGAACAACAACGCCAACAACGCCAACGCCAACGCCAACGCGAATGCCAACGCACAGGCCGTGGCCCGCAGCCGCAAGCGCTTCCTCTTCTAAGCCAGCCGGCCGGCAAAGGCCGGCAAAAGGCTTTTGGACGAGAGATCGTGGGTAACAACACGATTCTTTTTCCTGAAAGGCGAGCGAGCTTCTTCTCTCTCTCTCTGGCTTGTGAAACGATTCGAGGAGAGGGGAATGAGGGGGAGGTTGGATATATGAAGGATTACGCCATCCTTTTTAACTCATATGGATTCTTACGTCTACCTAGGCATGGTGGTCTCTGTGCCTTTTCACTCGTTTAGCCCTTTTAACAATTCAATGTATTAAGACTGTTATGCTACGATCTTCTTTTTTTCCCTCCTTCTCGCGGCTTTTTCTTCCATCTCTTTGCGTCGCTATTCTTCAGTCTGGAAACAAGCCAGGGGCAAAGTTTCTTGTTTGTATCTGCAATCCTCGAGTTCTAGGATGATCGGTCAACGGGTGGGTTTCATAGCACTGCAGAGAACGAGACCGTATGCGTGCGTCTATTCTTGTTGGAAATCTGAACATCAACAGGCTAATTAAACCGCTCCATACCGGAGAGTGGATTATGTGGAAGAAATTTTCTCCACCCAAGGCGTGGGCTGATTACGCGACTGCCAAAAACTCAGCAGACACCCCTTTGAAAAAGAACCACATCCCGAGGTTTTCATCATTAACCAAGCCCATTCTCTACAGCCATGAACCTAAACTCCGAAACCAAGAATGGGAAGTGTGCCAAAATCAGGTAGGTGAGGAGAGCGTTCGGTCGAGTGCAGGGCGAGCAAGTCGAGCAAGTCGAGCAAGAGGGGCGATGAACGGCCCACGTGCTCAAGATATCGTAAGTAGCTAGCTTTCTCTGTTCTCTCCCAGTTCCGACCTGGCTTAGCCCATATGACAACCCAGTCGAGGTAGCCTTGGGGCTTGGCATTGCCGGCGGCGTTGCCGCTCGAGCACGTGATGCTGACGGCGACCTCGAGCTCGGTGGTGCCGGCAGGGATGCCGCTGTAGCCACCCGTGATGACTGTCCAGCCGCTGGTGGAGGAGAGGCCTGTCTTGTCACCGCAGTGGTTGGTTCCGCCGATGCAGACGGAGCCCTTGCAGGTGCCCACGGCGGCGAGAATGTAGGCTGAGACCTCGATCTCGGACGTCCCGGCGCAGGTCTGAACCTTCTGGGTGAGGGTGACGGCGCCGCCCTGCACCGGCACCATCTTGCTGCCCTGGATGGGGCTGTTGGCGCCCTGGGGCCCGTTCACGACGACGGCGTTGCTGGCGCCGGCACCCGAGGGCGTCCAGTTAGCCGGATCGCCCGACTCGAAGCCGTAGTTCTTGACGGAGTTGCAAAGGGCGGTTGAGACGACGAGGGACGTAGTCGTGGTGCTAGTGCTGTAGGTCTTAGTGGTGCTCGTGCTGAAGGCGCTCGTGCTGAAAGTCTTGGTGGTGCTGGTGGTGGTCGACGAGGTCGCCGTGCCGGTGGTGGTCGTCGACGAGGTCGCAGTGCCGGTCGTCGTTGTCGAAGACGTCTCAGTGCCCGTGGTGTGGCGGACGAGGTCTCGGTCGTAGAGGTGGTTGCCGTGCCGGTGGTGGTGGTGGAGGTAGTCTCTGTACCGGTCGTGGTTGTCGAAGTGATTTCGGTGCCGGTAGTGGTGGTTGAGGTAACCTCGGTACCGGTGGTAGTTGTGGAGGTCGTTTCGGTTCCAGTAGTTGTAGCTGAGGTAGTTTCCGTGCCGGTAGCTGTGGTAGACTCGGTGCCAGTTGTGGTCGTCGACTCGGCGCCAGTCGTAGTAGTAGATGTTGTTTCAGTGCCAGTCGTGGTGGTAGAAGTGGTCTCCGTACCAGTTGTCGTCGTGGAGGTGGTCTCCGTGCCGGTGGTAGTGGTCGACTCGGTGCTAGTTGTGGTTGTCGATTGGGTTTCAGTACCAGTCGTGATGGTAGAGGTGGTCTCAGTACCAGTCGTGGTGGTCAACTCCGTGCCAGTCGTGGTAGTAGAGTACGTCTCGGTAGTCGAGGTCGTTTCCGTACCAGTTGTGGTGGTCGATTGGGTCTCGGTGCCCGTTGTGGTCGTGGATGTCGTCTCAGTGCCAGTCGTGGTGGTTGATTCCGTGCTGGTAGTCGTGGTAGACTGGGTCTCCGTCGTGGAAGTTGTCTCGGTGCCGGTGGTGGTGGTGGACTCCGTTCCGGTCGTGGTGGTAGAGACCGTCTCCGTAGTAGAGGTGGTCTCCGTCCCAGTAGTGGTGGTCGACTCAGTGGCGGTGGTAGTCGTGGTGGTGGCTGAGCAAAAATGTCAGTCTGTATTCAATCGTTCCAAGGCCAAATCATGCCAAGGCTTTGTTTCAACTTACAGGTCGTGGACGCGTCAGTCTCGGCGGTGTAGAACGTCGAGGTCCCGGCCAGGCCGGTGACGTAGGTGCTCGTGCCGATCACCGTGACGCCCGTGACGACGGTGGTGGTGCCCTCGACGGTCGTGAGGACCTGGTACGTGCTCGTGCCCGACGTAACCACCGTGACGGTGGCGATGACAATTGCGGTCGACGAGAGCGTCTGGACATCGACCGGCTGCGTGGGGGCCGTTGTGGTGGCGGTCCTCGTTGCCATGAAGATGTTGTTACACTGGCAGGCCGTGGTGATCCGGGCTGGTGTGTCGGAGCGTTTGCTAATGAAGGTCGGCAGCGGAGCAGGAACGGGGCCGCCAGCGCCCGTGTACTGGGCGCAGAAGGCCGAGGCCGACGTGAGGATGCTCTCCTTCGCGTTGGTGCCCAGACGGCGCGCGCACAGTCGTCGTTACACGCGTTGGCGTTTTTGCCGGCGGCCATGACAGCCGAGGCTCCGAAGAGCCCGGCCAGGGAGGCCAGAGCAGCGAAGCGCATCTTGACTTGGTGGGCTATTATTAAGACTAGAGGCAGGGATCTGCTGACAAAGGGGGCTGCAAAAACGAGTGTGGATAGCGAGCGGGTGCCTGCTAAAACGAATGTGAGGTGCCTAGAGCGGCGAAGCAAGAAAGAGCGACTGCTGGCGAGCGCGAAACGAGTGTCGGGAGTCAGGAGATCCCTTGAGCCGATGCCGAGTGAGGAGGAAGGGATCGAACGGCACCGAGGACTGGTTGACTCGACCGCGTTATATAGGTCATCGACTCGACTTCCCTGTCCCCTGGATGCCTTCTCCCGCTCGGCCGCGCGGCCGTATACGAGAGCCCGCCGGTGTGCTCGACGACGCTGTGATGCTAACTGTGATTACATCTTGGCGCAGCTGAAAGCGCATCGCTTTCCGGCCATAGAGCTCAGGGGCGCCACTTTCCAGGCGACCATGCCCATCTCGTCCGCCACGCGGTGCTCATTTCGAGACTATCGTGGGCTCCTTTGTTTTGTTTTTGCCGCCTCCGCTGCCCGCTAAGAGGGCAAGGAGGCACTCCGACAAGCGTAGTCAGTAGTGTACTCAGGAGAGTGTACTTGGTATGCCGTCGTGAGCACAACTGTTAAGATGCAAGGGCAGCGAGGCAGCTAGCCAGGCACTCAGACGCGTGCATCATGGCACCCAAGTCCTCGGCTCAAATCTTGTCCTGGATAAGCAAGACAGCGCGGTCGTCATGTATTCTACGTGCGATCGCACTAGCATCGCTAAGAAATCCACTAGTTGGCTTTTATCGATGGCCTAGATGTATGTCCGCCATCCGGATGAACAGCCCGAACCCCAGACTTGAGCCGCTGCGCACAACGTATTGTGTGCGGCTGAGAAATAGGGATTGAGGGGGCTGGGCCGAAATTAGCTAGTCTCAGCCTAGCAGTGACAGTCGGTCCAGGACGGTCCAGACCATTGAGGCGCCGAGTGTCCTGACTCCTGTGTCTGTTGGTACTGGGCCCGGGCGTGGCAGACGCAGGTACAACTTGTGACAAATGCAGGTACGGCTTGGTGAAATAATACAAGTTAGTTTAGTGTGGAAGAAAACAGCGCGACGCCCGACGAGACGGCCTAGGGGCTTACCGGTATCTGACTCTTCCGCTGGAAGATTGGCCTCCTTACTACCCAGCCCCTTTATCCGGCGGATCGTGTCTTCTCACAGCCGGGAGACTGGGTGTTGGGGCCCCCCGGATTGTTGTCTCTGCTTCGACGGGGTGGGAAGAAGCCGCAGGTCACCGGATAGGGGGGCTGCGTGATAAATCTTGCGGAAAGAAGCACAGCCGCCCGATAGCGGAAGCCGCGTGATGAATCCGGCGTGTAGAAGACACTATCCGCCAGATAGCGGAAGCTGCGCGAGTAAAGGGGCCAATCAGCAGGCCCATCATCTCCGCTCGATGTCAGCCGACGCGAACTTGACGCTCTTCCGCCTTTCGCGCTCGCCCCCAGCCTGCCCACCACCACCACCCCCTCCTCCCCCTCCTCCTCCCAGGATACCCCCTCCCATCCTACCGGGGCTCGAGCTCAGCGACGGCGCGCCGGTGGACCGGCCACCGCCGCCACCACCTCCCCTAGCAGGAGCAATAGTGCTCCCACCAGCTCCAACGCCCAGGGCGTCGCGGACGCCCTCGACGGCCCTGCTCTGCGCCACCTCGTTCGCGTCGCAGTGCACCTGGAGGCCGTAAGGCGACTCGCCGCCCTGCTGGTGGTGCTGCGAGGCCATGGCCAGTAGCAGAGGCGCGGGCAGGCCCGCGGATGTGAGCAGGTTGTTACCGTTGTGGTTGCCAGGCAGGAGCACCGGCGACCCGCGGGAGCTGGCAGCTAGTGAGCGCGACGCCTCGCGCATTACTGCCCGACTGACCTCCTCGGTGCGCGCCACCGTGCTCTCGGTTCTCCACCGACCCGGCAGGCAGGCGTGCCCGCACCCGTCGACGGGGCAGCACCCTTCCGATAGCATGCGACCCCCTGATGATGTGCTCGATCCGCTGTTGTCGCCCGCTGGCAGCATGCTGACGCCGTGCCATTGTGACAGACAGGTCGAGTGTCCGCCGTGCGCGCAGCCCGCGCAGTACCACCAGGTCGCCATGACCGAGTCGCTTTCTCCCAGGGCTGCCGCAGTTGACCCCTTTTCCTCCCCGTCATCATCCTTTTCTTCTGGGCAAGCTGGCGGAAAATCAGGACCCTCCTCAAAGATAGGTGTGTCCTCGTGGTGCCTACACACGGCGCAAGGCCCCACGACGGTCTTACAACGTTTGCAGCGATGCCAGACCGAGTCCGTAGACGCCGACGATCGATCGATTTCGCGAGGCTTCTTGCACTCGGAACATAGAAACGAGGCCACCACCCCTTGCTGCCCCTGGCTGAGGACGGCTGGGTACCGGTCGGTCCAATAGCCCTCTAGGACGCCGCGAGGCCACCCCTGAACGCACAGATTGCGCAAAAGGGCGGCCTCAACGAAGAGTTTCATGCCCATCAGCCGTGAGTGGTGTTGTCGGAGGATCGAGGCGGCCCTGAAGTCGTCCACCAGGCCCTCCGGTACGAGGGGCTTGAGCAGGAGAATCATGGCCGAGGCATTGAGCGCTGAGTGCCGTGCCTCGAAATCGAGCGCGCGTGTTAAAAGGGTGTATGGCTGTAGTGGTGTTTTCGGCTCGTAGCTACTATCTGCCGCTGGTGCCGACGCAGATGCAGTGGCTGCCGACGTCGGAAACGGATAGTCCGGATCGTCCTGCCAGGGGAGATAGTCGCCTTCTATGAAATCGGGACTGCTCTCGTCCTCAGGTGAGATGTTGATCCTGGGCTGAGGTGGCCTGTTATTTTGCACCGAGGGAGAGGCAGCGCGGCTCGTGGCCTGATGTTGCTGCTGGCTAGACAGGTAAGGATCATACTCTCCATTCGGCTGGGACGTCTGGCTGTCGGCCGTCGTCTGCGTGTCGTAAAAGCGATGCATATAATCGTCCTCAGAAATTTGTGTATCCAAAGCCCCTGTCAACCGTAAGGTATGCTGCTGGTGGATGCGATTGCGCAACGAGGAGGCAGGCGAATCCTCCAAGTCCAAATTCCTGCCCCTGATGCGGCTCTGGAATTCCCCGTCCTCGTCCGTCTCGCTAGCCCTCCTCATGATATGCTCCGATGGGGCGCTCGTCACAGGTGGTGGTCTTCTGGGCGAGCCGCGTGTCCGGATCGGTGAGCCGGTGGTACTGTCGCTCGCCTGCGATATCGAAAACATGTGGGCGAAGCTCTCGTCCGAATCGTGCCGGAAGACAGGCGGCTTCCTCCTCTCTGGAGAAGTCGGATGCATGTAGTCGTCTGGAGTCGGCAGCTCTCTCTGCCTAGGTTGAGGCACGTCTACGGCCTTGGCCATGGCCTCCATGTCGTAGAAGTCGTATCCTTCTGTGCTCGAAAATTGTGTGTTGTCACTGTCATGGCTCGCATCGGAGAAAGGGGTAGAGTCAAGTCGCCGGCGCTGTTGGGTGAATTGAGGATGCGCCGCCGGGGGGAGACTAAAGTTATCAACATCAGGCATCATGTCCTGCCGTTCGTGGCCAAGCGGGCCGCTGTCTGGCTGCCCACCAGTCATTACAGCGCCAACTGGCCGAGCGAGCGGGGTTGGTACATTGGAAGTACTTTCAAATTCCTCGGCCAGCAGGGACCGCGCCATGAGATGCTTGTCCGAGAGAGTGACTGAGGACTGGAGCCGGCGCGGGGTCGTCTGGCCGCCTCCCGAGGACCGGCCAACGGACAAGAGGCCGGCGTCCTTGAATTTGGCCCGCTGTTCTCTGGTCAGGTCTAGTCCGAGTCTTGCTCGGTTCATGCGTCTACCGTGATGGTACTGGGCGCGACCTTTCAGAAGCATCTCCATGGCAAAAGCCAGAATACGCCATGTCTGGGCCAGCCGGAATTGGCTGACACAGTCGGCAGCCCGCGCGAAATGCTGCAAGATCAGTAAGACACGGTCCACCATGGGCTTCCCGCCGGGCGTGTGCGGGAACTCCCTGTCAAGAGTCTCAAGGTACTGTGACGCGAGAAAATGATAGACTTCGACTCTTGGGGCAGCTGGTAAGGGACCCACGCCCATGGCCTGATGTGTCCTGAAGACTCCCGTAATCTTCAGGGACTGGTCGAGTGATGCGGCGGGTTGGTCGTCGGGTGCTGAGGGGGGCGTCGTACTTAAAGCGTGCGCTGCTGACCTCAAGCTTGCCCGTCTACTCCGGCCGACCTTGCGCGTACCCAAGAAGCTGCCGGCAACGTCGTCTTCCGAGTCGCTGCGGCTGACACTGAACATGTTACCAGGGCTGGGAGCGGGATACGAGGGAGAGGTGGAGGGCACGTGGTGGCGCGTCTCGGCGGCATGCAACGAGGCCGGCGCACGGCGCGGGGGCTTAGCCCTCTCGTCTAGGAACATTGCTAGCTCGCCGCGGGAGGAGAAAGCCATGGTTGATACAGGGGTGCGGTCAAGGACCCTAGGAGCGAAGGCGGCGTCGCATTGGCTAAAGATGCCGTCCTGGCCGGCGGTCCACAGCATGTCGCGGTCATGCCACAGCAGGGCCATAGGCGAGAGGTCGAAGCGGTCGATCTCTTTGTAGGGCATCGTGGGGCGGGCAAAGTCCCAGAGGTGGACGACGCCGTTAGCCAGGCGGCGGCCACCCGTCTCACCATACGACACGGCCAGCTGGGCAGCGCGGCGTCCTTGGGCGGTGGCGGACCACTGGCCAGGCCGCCAAGCAACCGAGGCTACGGGCGCAGGTGCCGAAATGGTCATCTTGGGCTTCTGGCGCTTGTCGGCGCGGCTCGAGATGTCCCAGACGTGCAAGCGCGCATCAGTGCCGGCAGACACGATGTGCTCACCGTCGTGGTGCCAGGCCAGAGCGGTGCAGGCACTGTTGGCGTCGTGGGCGTTGATGCGCAGCAGAGGGCTAGTGGCCTTGCGCAGGTCCCACTTGAGCACGGCGCCGCTATCGGTGCCGCAGGCGAAAAAGAAGGCCTCCTTAGGCGACCACTGGACGCGGCGGACACCGTCGTTGCACTTGAAAGGCGGCTTCAGAGCGGGGAAAGACACGAAGCCGGCGCGGTTAGTGGCGGGGTCACGGATGTCGAAGCCGCGCACGAAGCCGTCCTGACTTCCAGAGAGCAAGAAGGTGCCGCGGTGTGGGTTGACGTCGAGCGTGTTGACCTGGCGCGAGTCCTCGCGCATGGTGATGATGTCGAGGGCGCCGCCGGCCAGGCGCGAGATGTCCGAGTGGAAGATCTTGCCGTTGGCGCAGGCAGTGAAGATGGCGGGGGCGCCGCTGCTCGGGGGCGCCCACTTGACATCCTTGATGGACAGCTGGTCCGAGATGGAGGCGGTGGTGCTTGGCTTGGCGGCGTTGATGGCGGCGCGCAGGTCGACGCGCTCCTCGACCGTCAGGTGGTCGAAGCTGACGATCTTGAGGACATGGCGGCCGGCGAGCACGGCAGAGCGTCCGTCGGCGGAGCGGTCGAGGCAGGCGATCGGGGCGCCGGCCTGGAAGACGGCATTCTGGGCGGCGCTAGGGCGGTATACAGCGGGGGTCGAGGCGCTGGGCGAGCTCGTTGAGGGCAGACCCGGGTCGGTCGCGTGGTCGATGCTGGGCTTTCCGAGGAACTTGCGCATTTTGGGCGGTCAAGGAGGTCCTGTTGGCGCAGGTGCGCCCTGCGTCATGGTGTAGACGAGTCTCCCAGGCCAGCAGACAGCATCAATGCCTGCTGGAGAATCGAATGGATGGCGATGTGATGGGTGTCTGTGCTGGAGGTCGGCTAGGCTGAACGTGCTTCTGAAGCCCGCTTGACCGCGCACGCATGTGCACGGTAATTCTGCCGCCTATCAGCCCCCACACCGCCCAACCCCAGGGCTCAGGGGTCTGGACCAGCAGCTGGGGGCCGCTGCAAGGATCCCACGTGCAGCCCCAGCCATGAACCGCAGCCTTTGAATTGATCCTTGACATCAGCACGGTGAATGACGAGCGCATCAAAGCACGGGCTCATGTCAACGGCCTTGCATCATCGACTCAATTGAATTCTCCCGAACCCCTGCTCATAATTGAACTCATTCGTCAGTCATGCCCAGCTCCTCCCCAATTCCCATCGTCGACTTCGCCGGATGGTACGGCAGCTCGCTTGAAGAACAGCGACGAATCGCGCACGAGATTGCCGATGCTTGTCGCCATGTCGGCTTCGTCCAGATCAGCAACCACCGCGTGCCAGACCAGCTGGTGACCCAAGCATTCGCGTGGTCTGCCGGGTTCTTTGGCCTGCCACTGGAAAGGAAGAAGATGGCGCCTCACCTTGAGGGTGAGCATAACACTCTGTGCTTGATTCATCCCCTGCTCGGCGATGCGCACCGTGATGATGCGAGATGTGGGCTGAGTAATCCCACTTTTACACCTGCGAAGGTGCCCCCAGCCCGAGAGGCTACTCTTGGCCCGGGCTCGAAAAGGTATCGCAGGCCGGCTTCACCGGGCAAGTTCACACAGACGATGAGGCGGCAGCGCTTCGGCAGACCCCTGATGTCAAAGAGAGCTTTGATGTCGGCAGCGATAGACTGCCGGGCCACGCCAACGTCTGGCCGCCTGAGGAAGCCGGTGGCCATGACGACACGGACCTGACTGGCTTCAGCGCCTTCATGACCCGCTTCTACGGCGAATGCGCCATCGTCGGGCGGGAGCTGATGCGTGCTCTGGCCATGGGCGTCGGCCTGTCGCCGGACGAGGAGGCGCGCCTGCTGGAGTCGCACACCGACGGGCTCAACAACCAGCTCCGCCTGCTTCATTACCCTCCCGTGGCTGCCGCGGCGCTCGAGCGGGGAGAGGTTTCGCGCATGCCTGCCCACACGGACTGGGGGACTCTGACCATGCTGTTCCAGGATGACTGCGGCGGCTTACAGGTTGAGGATCCCTCGGCGCCAGGCACGTTTGTCGACGCGATCCCTACAAAAGGCGCGATGGTCCTGAATGTGGGCGACAGCTTGATGAGGTGGACCAACAGTGAGCTTCTACCCGATCTCCTGTTGCTGGCGGCAGAAAAGGTTTGTTCCTGACAAGCATGCGCTCATTGGATAGATCGCCTCAAATCAACGCTCCACCGTGTCGTCAAACCGGCTGCAAAGGCCGGTAGCTCCTCCGCCGACGGCGCCGGCCTTACTCCATCCCGCTACTCTATCGTGTATTTCAACTGCCCAGACCCAGATGCAACGGTCGAGTGCTTCCCCTCATGCACCAGCACCGACAATCCGGCCAGGTACCCGCCAATGCTTTACGGCGACTACATGCTCTTACGATCCAAGGGGCAGTATTAAAATACCCCTATTGCGGCCACGTTGCCCTAAGCAGGCTCAGTGACGGGACACCAAACTTGACATTCAGATCGACGGTTTCTATCTCGACTGTATCGTGTATTCGGAGAAGAATGTATTCCCGTTGAATACAACAGGCTTTCAAAACCGCACACGGCTTATAGCTCCTGGAGGGGCCGCCTCACAACTACTTCTCCAGGCGCGAGAACGTCCAGGATGCTTCCCAGGTGTACTTCTCGCCGGGGCCAGTGATTTGAGCCTCGGCGCGCTTCCATTCAGGGCTGCGGATTGACCCGGGGGTGAACCAGGTTAGTTGAAGGCTGCACCTTGGCAAAATAGAGAAACAAAGGTTAAAATGGGGAACTCAACTGGTTAATGCCATCAACATAGTCGTGCGCCTCGATGGCGACGCAGGAGCTCCGCCCGACAGTCTTCATATCCGCAGTGCCCTGGGTGCTCTTAAGCGGACTGGCGCCGTCGAACCAATTGCACGTATAAACCTGTAGCCCCAGCTGGTCCGTCCGCAGCTCGGCCTTCACCCCTGAAAAGCTACTCGCCAGCGTCGCCACCACGGCACCCTTGGGCGCATTGTCGATCAGCCAGAACCCGTTGTAGCCCTCGCAGGCCCCGCCAGCGCCGCAGTTGCCCGGGAACTGCGCGCTGCCGCTCGAGTGGCCCAGCTGCAAGCCCGGGCGGGATGCAAAGTCGTTGATGGATCCCGGCTTGGCGACCAGGATCTCGCCCGTCGGCAGCGCGCCGTCATCGTTCTCGAGGTACCGGCGCGAGTAAGGCAGGTGCAGGGTGTGGTTCCAGATCTTGACCGGGCCGCGGTATGCGTCGAGGTTGAAGTAGGTGTGCTGCGTCAGCATGAGCGGCGTCTTGGCCTGCGGCGAGGCGGCCTCCATGTTGATGTTCCAGACGCCGCCGTCGCCGACGCTGTAGGTCACGCTGGCGCGCACGTCGCCCGGCATGCCCTGGGACGAGTTGGACTTGTCCAGGATGGAGAAGGTGATGGAGTCGGACGTGAAGGCCGACACGTCCCAGAACCGGAAGGACCAGTTGTTGGTCCCGCTGTGCAGCGTGTTCTCGCCGTCGTTCTTCTCGGTGTGGAACTCCTTGCCGTCGATGGTGTATTTGGCTCCGCCGATCCGGTTTACGTACCGGCCCGGGATCGCGTTGAGGACCGGGTGGCCCGGGTCGACGGCTACGGGTTGGATTCCGCTGTAAGTGGCCGTGCTTTTCCCGTCGCTCATTCTTTATGCCTCTTCCACCTTCACTTTCCACTTACGATAGTAAGATGTGTTGTCATAGCCAAGCACGACATCGACGTCTTTTCCATTCTTGTCCTTTACGAAAAGGTTGGTGAGCGTAGCACCGTAGGGGATGAACTGCAGGGGACATCAGTCAGAACCTTTGTATTTTCCTGCCATTTCCCAGCCCTCACAACTAAACCTCATCATCCCTCACCTGTGCCTTGATCCCCTCAGCCTTGATTGTGTAGCGGCCATCCGCATCGGGGGGAGCTATGGCTTGGCCAGAAGTAATGACTCCGTTCCCCAGCAGGGCAAGGATCGCCGCCGAGAATCGCATATTGAAGGGAACAAGGTGTTCGAGGCTACTATCAGCTCTTCTTTCGACTCAATTCGAAGCTCAAGAACAGGCCACAAAACTCGGACATCTCATTTCATCAAACGAAAGTCTTGGGACGGCACGGAAGCCGCTCCCCTTTTTATCGAAAACCAATCCTGTTCCAATTCTTCTCCCCAAGGCAACGGATATATACGAAGACACCAATAGGAATGCCGAAGCTGCCCAGTCGCGTCATCTTCACCCTCCCCTCTTCACACCTACAGCCGACGACACTGGGGGAAAATAACAAGCGAGGCCGGCTGTCAGCTTCGCCGTGATTGCGTCGCCGCCATCTCCGTGGTGGGCTTTCTTTGTGCCATCTTGGTGCGGAGGGAGGTTCCGGCGCTAGGGGCTCAGCAAGATTTCTCTTGATTGCTCTGCAGATCAGGCTGAGTGATCCCCACTTGTGCCTGTGTGCTCTGGACCAGTCGGCGAATCTGCCAGCATCCGTATGTGGATATGCAGGTGCCAGGAACAGCCCGTACGTATGGGGCATCTGGGGTAATCTATGCAACAGCGGCACCGAGCCCTGGGATCTGCGTCTGGGCGTTGTTCATGGAAGCTCTCCGTTCTGCGGCGGTTCCCATGCGTTCATACCGCCGGTGTCAGCTGTTGCTCGGCCATGCAGCCCGAACGGATGCCTCAGTCGCAGTATACCCTGCCCATCCAATGTCCAGATGGGCAACACGGCTCCCAACTTGATCTCAGATTTGGTACTGGTTCCAATCGCAGCCTATGATAAACATGTCTCTTGGGTAAAAGGATGGGCGAACCAACAGTGACGTGACGACGACAGTCATGAAGCGGCTAAAACCAACGAAAAGAAAAAAGAGAGGCCAGTGCGACAAGCCCGATGACACTACCGCCACGATCGTTCCTATTTTAGCCTTTTCTTCTTGGGAAAGCGCCGACCTCATTGTATGCAATTTGATATTTCAGGGGCAAGCCCCAGAACCCCTCACTTCACGCCACCAATTTTGCCGGCTAAGAAAAGAGTCTTCTTTCCTGACCTTTTTTTTTTTTTTTTTTTTTCGGTGCCAGCCCATTGCTGTGTATTTGGAGCCTCTAGGCATCCGTTCTATCTAGGTACTAATAAGCTACCATGAGTGCGATAGGACTGACAATTTGCAAGTAATGATTCGTATGCATCTAAATAGTAGCTAACTTACTATCACTTTCTTTACAGACGCTCGGGACATGTCGGCAATCGGCCAGGCAATTAGAGCACCGACCGGACGGAGCTGTGGATCTCAACCTTCTCGGATCCGTTGATCCAGGCACCCGGGCAAAAGCGGCTCGGTAGCGCGTCTACGGGAAGACCAGCATTAGCACATGGATCGGCGCCCCGGTGTGATCCCGTACTTCTACGCAACCGGCAGGGTGCCAAGGCCTGTGGCATCTATTGTTCAAACACCTGGCCCAACCAACCCCTCCCCGACGTCGCGCCATCTCGCCTCCTCCCCGAAGCAGCGTCCAGGCTGGGCCATGTTGCCTCAGGAAACAGCAGGGAGGGAATCCAACAGAAAAACCTTCTCAATGGCCTAGAATCCTAGATCCCAAACCCCTCACCGTCCCCAATCTTCCTTCCTCATCTGCTCTGCGGGCATTTGAGCAAGTTTCCCGCCCGCTCGCGCTTACCCCACACCCAGCCGCCGCCCCTCATTGCCTATTCGGTCGACCTCGCTGCGTCGTGATTGGCTGCGGCGCCCCTAGCGTCGAGCCAGCACACCCCTGTCCCAGCCAACAAACAATACCGCCTGGACTCCATCGAGAAAAACGTGCTCTCGACGACACCTTTTTTTCTTCACAGTTTGCCCGCCACCAGGGACCTGTCGCCAGAGCACATAGGAGCAGCGAGAGAAAACTTGCTCTTTTGGAGCCAGTTACCAGCCCATCGGGCGTCGCCATGGCCGTTTTCCAAGCCTTTTAGCGCGGGGAGGGGGAGGGTCTCCGCTCTCCGGAGCAGACACCGAGTCGGTCCAGTTCGTATCACCACCGACAGACCGCACATTCTTGTCGCCCTCGCTCTCCCCAGAAGAAGCTTGCCGCTTGTGCATCGTTACCCAGCATAGGAGAGGTCTCGGAGTCGAGTTCGGGGAGAATACCCAAACCACGTCTTTGGAGGTATTTGGCCACGAAAGCTCCTGGGTTGTGGTCCATGCATTTATCACAGCTAAACGTGGGAATCATATCCCCGTTACGTTGCAAGGCAGGCTCGATTGGCCGGGACCTGGCGCTATCAACGTACCTACGTTCCCGTATAGCCCCCACTGCCAAAGCGCTCTCAAGGATATGAGGAAGGTTGGTTGCGGCTGGAAAGCCCGCATACCGACCGCGTGTTAGCTTGCTGTCGCCTTGCAGATGGGGCGGGGGGCCGGGGGGATGGAAAGTGCTCTAGCGCGTATGCGCCATGATGTTGTTCGATGCGATTTTGAGCACGTTTGGCAGCAAAGGCAACCTGCCCAGGGGTCCTTGGATGCACCACCACCACCCACGCTGCAGAGTACCTAGACGCGGCCGACGGTGTTTAAATACGTCGATACCTCCTCCCACCCAGCCTTCCCGTCCCCCCTTTCCTTCTGTACCAGCCATCCAGGTATCGTGCTGCGGTCGGCCGAGACAGGAGTTACACACTTGACGGAGAAAAGCAAAAACAAGGGGACAAATACGTACCCATTTCACTATCCTCCCTTCTACATCCCGTGCTCGTCCTGTCCCATACCAAGCCAGCAACAATGGTCACCGCCCCCCTCCTCGCCCTCGCGGCGCTGACCCCCCTGGCAGCCGCCCACTTCGGCCTGACCCAGCCCGCCTGGCGCGCCGACACGCTCTCCGACTCCGCGCCGGCCCGCTACTCGCAGTGGACGTACCCGTGCGCGGGCGTGCTGTCCAACGACACGGGCGTCAACGTGACCGACTGGCCGCTCGACGGCGGCTCCGTCGTGCTGGACCTGCACCACGAGTGGAGCTACCTGTACATCAACCTGGGCCTGCTCGTCGGCGACGACCCCAAGGCCACCGTCACCAACTTTAATATTTCACTGACCGGCCCGACGTTTTGGAACGTCACCGGCAAGGGCACCTTCTTCATCGAGAAGCTCAGGCTGCCGGCTGGCCTCACGCCCAAGGACGGCCAGAGGGCGAGTATCCAAGTCGTCACGCCGGGGGCTGCTGGTTCTGCGCTTTACAACGTGAGTTTTTTTTTTCTCCCTTCTTTTTTTCCTACCCAGAAAGATTTGAGGAAAATGTGGGATTAGTCGGTCTGGCAGAAAGGAAGAAGTCTGACATGACGAAAATTCTCAGTGCGCCGACATCCGCTTCAAGAGCAACGCTACCACGCTCTCCTCAAGCCGGTACAAGACGTCCGATGGCATTTCCTTCTACCAGGTTAGGTCCGGCCCGGGGGGTAACTCAACTAGCGGCAGCGGTAGCACAACCACGTCCCCGGCCGCTGGAGCCGCCACCTCCAGGCCGGCGGGGCTTGGAGCTAGCCTCGGCGTCAATGGTGCCGTCCTCGGCTCTGTCGTCGGCATGGCTGGTGTCTTCGTCTACGGCCTGGGTTGGTAGACAATCATCTTCACACACGGACGGAGAAGCGGGTTAGAGGAAAGGATTCTATCTACCTAGCTATCTATCTCTAGTTGAGACGGAGCATTGGTGTGGCATCCTCATATGAGAGAGGACTAATGTCGTGAGAAACAAGACACCAAGTGGCCAGGTGACCCGTCAAGGAAACAAAAAAAAAAAAACAATACAAAATTGTTCTTCATCGCTGCCATGCGATTCTTTGTCTTGCTCTTGTTTCTCTCTACCATTTATTCTAATGCTCGGCGTGATAGCCGTTCCACAAGGAAGAAACGCACAAGTGACCAGCGTAGGAAAAAGAGGCTTCGCGAAAATGCACACAGTATGACCAATCGAAGCAGGCGACCTGCCCCGAGCAAAGGGTAACTGCGCCAAACAATAAAAAGCAAAACAGACAATGGTAATCACCCGAGGTATATAACAAAGATTAATCATGCAACGAAGAACCCCAAGAACTCCAGGCGCAAGGAGAGCTTCAACTCCGCAAATCATGCCCGAATCAACCATGACGCTCCGCCGCCTACATGTTTCCATATCCATTCCACCCATCCGTCATCTATATCATAAGTAAATGTTGTTTAGGCCGGTGTCGGCTGCTGTTGTGGCTGAGGAGCCTGCTCCGCAAACAGCTCCGTCATGATGCGCCTGGCCGGGATCCTTTGGTTCGGGTTCGGTGCCAGCATCTTGGCCACCAGGCCTTGGAGTTTGTCTAGGGGGTCCAGCTTGTCCCTGGCCTCCTTGACTTCGTTGAGCCAAGTCTGCATCTGGACCACAGCTGAGGGCGGTCCTTGCGATCCAACACCGGCCCTGCCGCCCATGACTGCTTGTGGGCCCCCACGCGTTGGGGCAGCCGGTTTGTGCAAATCTGCGATCAGCCAGAACAGCGGTCGCTGGTTTTCCCTTCTCCTCATCCGCGACTCGGGCCAGGGCAGCTTTCGAAGGACGTAGAGCATTGTGACTCCCAGCGCCCACACGTCTCCGGCCGGGCCCCGCTGCTTGTTTCCAATGTACTCGGGCGGAACGTAGTATGGAGTACCTCCGGCTGTGGGCGGGTTACGCGTATGCGCCGACAGACCGAAATCGCACAGCACGGCGCCTCGCTCCGGAGAGAACAGGATGTTGGAGGGCTTGATGTCGTTGTGTACCAGATTGCGCGAATGAATGTAGTTGAGCGCGCCCGAGATATCGCGTAGGATTCGCACAGCGTCGGCCTTGGTGCCCACAAAGTAGTCGTTGTTCGTTCCCCGCCATGTTCCCTGGATCGTGAGGTCATGCGCATCCACGTGTTCCATATACAACGAGAGATAACGCGCGTCACCACCATACAGTTTAGGGATGTGGTCATGCTGCAGGTACTCATGTGACTGGAACTCGCGCTGCCACCCCTCCGCCTGTCGGATTATGTTCCTCTCATTCTCAAGTGGCTTGATGAGCCCATTGTAGGATGGGGCAGCGCGCGTCTTGAGGACTTTGACCGTTATGATGCTGTTTGGTGGAATGTTGAGGTGCTCGGCAGTGCCTTTAAACACACTGGAGAGAGTCGTCGATGCAATGAGGTCCCTTTTGGTAATGCGGTACTGGTCCAATTCGCACCCGCCGGGGATTTGCACCGTGTCACCTTGTTGCATGTCGAGCAATGGCTGTCCATTGAATGGTACAAGTTCCTGGTTCTTGCTGTTACTGGCGGTTGGGAGCGTGAAAACTAGCCTGTCGGCATTGGACGGCAGGAACTCGATAACACCGTCCTGTTTTCTCGAAGAAGGCGAGCCGTCCGTTCCGCGGATCCGCCTGGCATCGGGGCCGGTGGGGTCATCCTCGTCTGCGACGAAGGAGCGCTTTCCTGATGAGTTGACCATTTCGCTAAGCGACGAGCCGGTGTCGGACGATGAAGTGGTCGCGATCCGCATCAGCGCGGGCCGCTTCTCCACTATCCTGAAGTCCAGGACGTCGATATCATCGACTTTGATCCTCCATGTTCCAGGAGGCAGCTTTTTAATGGTGTGTGGAAGGACATTGTGTTCGGTGCCGGGGCTCATGGGCGGAAGTTGAGAAACCCTGGTGAGCGATATGGGCAGGTCTGACTTGTTGACAAAGATCTGGTGGTCGCTGTCGGTGTCGTAGTACATCTCGCACCACAGTGTTGGTCCGTGCGCATCGCTCCCCGAGGAATCGCCAGTGCGACTTCCACCGCCGGGAACTCGGACGGAGAATTTGATGTCTTTGGACGTTTGGGTGACGGCTAGAACCGTGTGCTGAGGCCTGCTGGGCGACTCGGGCGAGGCGACTTCGGCGTGCAGGGCCAACCATTCACAGTTGTCGTGGTTCGCGGGGCTCACGGACCGACTCCTAAGCGGCCGCACAAGGATGCGAATGCCCTTGTCTGGTGGAACGACCAGCTCGTCCAGGTGCACGGGCGCAGCATCGTCGGCCTTGAAGGATTCTCTTTGCATGCGTATGCTCTGCATGCGCGCGTCCATCTCTGACTCCGGGAACGGCTCTGTCTTCTCGGTGAAGGACTGCGTCGGATCCGATACCGCCGCCGGCTCGGCTCGGGCTGCCATCGCTCGCGGAACTTGGTCTGGGTTGGCGGCGGGTAGCCACTGACCCGAGATGGCGGAAGCCGGCGCGAACTAAGGCCACCGGGCAGGCCGCCAGACCCCCGACGCAAGTCCACTCGGCGAGCCGCTGGAAGGCAATGCGCGCGCTGAAGTGTCCAAGCAACGGTGGCCAGCGAGGACGACCCGGGCGCAAAGGCAGCTGAGTGCGCGGGGTGCGGCAAACCTCTCAAGCGCCGATGACAAGCGAGTGAATAGGCAACGACTGTTGGAGCTGACTGTTTTTGACCAAGAGGGGATATGAATTTCACAGTCAAGTAATGTGGTAAGGGGTGGTATGTGGTTGGCGATGACGCGATGATGGGATGACAGGCAGACGCTCGCCGCTGGCTAATGGCGGCAAGGGGGCCGTGGGCTGAACGAGGGTGGGGAGCGAAAGAGCTTCGCTCCGATGCGAGGTTCCCCTGGCCGCGATGCACAGGCAAGGAAATATGCGTAGGGCGGACGGGCGGGCGGGGTGGGCGGGATATATTTGTGCACTGGCGGCTTGCGACAGCCAGCACAGCAAACGAAATGAAATCCAAATGGAGAGATCGTTTCGACCGGCCAAAGCCACGACAGAAAACGAGCGAGTGGGGAGAGGACGAAAATATGGGCACGCAGGCGCGCCTTGCAGTTCCTCCACTAGCCTCGAAATCTCGATTCCGGACAGGTGGCCGCCGGTATCTCGCGCGCAATGGAACAGGGAATCGAAAAGAAGGAGTCAGATGGGAAGAGAAGCAGGACGGGATTGAGTGAACGCCGGGCCCTGCTGACGGGGGTTTCTCGCTGAAGAACCCTAGAGTCGCGGGGGCTCAGCCTCAGCAGTGGGCAGATGGGCCACAGCACACACACAGAGTCATCGCCTGCCGGCAACAGCGAGCTGCACGGGTGCCTGGGGACTGAGGTCCTGCTCGAGGGAGCCAATGAGGCTGCGCAATGCAGGGGAGGCCACCCCGGCACGCGGCGCGGGGAGTCTCGCGGATAGGAGAAGAGAGACAGACTGCGGAAGCGGGAACGCCCAGCAGGGCAGTCTGGTCTTGGGAAGACGAGGAGCGGACGTCATGACAATGATGGCAGCCCGGGAAATGGTGAGCATACCGAGCATACCGAGTTGGACTCGGCCGCAGAGGGTGCCATGTCATGGGGAGTTCTCGGTCAGAGTCTCAGAGTGCCGCGGACCTGGTGGTCGTCTGCCACCAGACTGCGCCCAGTGGGCATTGCAAAAGCGCCAGGTGCCTAGAGGGAGGAAAGAGTGAGGGGAAAGAGACGCTTTGTCAGCGAGGGTTACCCTCCAGCTGGCGACGGGTGGCAGCCAGCTGTGGATGGGAAGCCAAGAAATGAAGATCACGGGATACCGTACCCGGAACGGAGCGAGACGGATTGTTCTCCGTTGGCAAAACGTGCCGTTTGAAGCTCCGTCGCAAAAACCGAAGGCTCGTTGAATTGACGGAGATATTTGCATCGGAGCGTCGGGTTACTGTGCTCGGCGGTGATGAAAAGGGTGCAATGGGTGATGGGTGGTCAGCTGGGGAATAATGCCCAGGCGAACAGACGATCTGTGCTGTCCGTAATTGGCTGAAAAAATGGGTGGCTGACTCCGTGTGCGTGGCGTTGGTGCTGCGGCACGAAGAGGAAGCAGGAGCACCCGCCGGACTCAGCCGATCCACACTGAAACCCGAGCGAGGGCTGGAAGCGGCCATCGATGCATTCCGTCCTTTCGCGACACTGAAGCCATTGAAGCACTGGGCTTTGAGAGCTTGCGAACGAAGTCGAAAAGCTGCCGCTGTTTGCACTTGCCGGTCGATGGGATGTTATCGCTGGGTAAAAATGCCTCCGCCCGGTTCTGCTTGGTTTTGGTTGCAGCCTTTTCGAACGTCACGTCCCACCACCTTCGGCTCCCACCTGGTCAGACCTCTGGCCTGCGTGGGCAAGGGTCAAGTGGAAATGAGCATGATGCTGGTTAAATCGGCTGGCCGAGAGTCTCGGACACGGATGGAATTGTGGGAATGAAGGGTGCATTCGCCGCCGATTGGCCGTTGGTCGTCGCTTGGGGCAAAATCTCTGCATGCGGCTCAATTCGATTGGCTGGCTCGTGGTGGTGGGTGGGACCACAACCACCCCTGCTCCTGCACCATGCATCCGTGCATGGCGCTAGTTGGGGACTTGCATTAGCCGTAGGGCTCGGGCGGTCAATCTCATTGGACCACCGTGCCTGGGCAGAGATCAGGCTTTGTGACGCTGATTTTCGGTATCTAGCACAACGCCCACCTTTCGACCGGATGCTCAGGGGGGTCTTGTTGTCGCCGTCGCCGTCCTCTCTCCCCACAACATCACCACAACAACTCCAACAGGCAAAACAGACCATACCCATCCCCCAGACCACAGCACTGCTCGCCGCCAAAATGATCGCCCTCATATGAATGTTGTTGTCTCGATGCCTCTCTTAGCCTTACAGGACCCAGCCCAACCGACTCGCGACTGCCCACCGGCTCACGCTACACGGACCAACCCGACCCTATCTGCCTTTCTCGATCTTCTCGACCAACCCGCCCCGACCCGACCGACGCCCTTCGCGTTTGACCCTAGCCTTGAACACAATCAGCAAGCATCCTCGCTCAGGATATGGACGATCCCGGCACAGCATGGCCATTCTGGAAGTTTGGGCTGAAGAAGGATGACCTCGTCACGACGCTTCAGGACCAATACAACACTATTCCCTCCTCGATCCAAGACCCCGAAGCCTTCCACCACGATGTCTTCGAGCTCTCCCACGCGGCGACCTCCGCCGCCGAGTTTCACAGCCTGATGTCGGAACGCAAGCAGCAACGCCTTCGAGAGCTTAACGATACCCTTCAGTCGGCCTCGTGCGAGATCATCGCCAACCCTTCGCTCATCGGCACAGACCAGTGGCAGCACGCCATCCAGCTGTTTCGCACACGAAGCCTCGACTCGCTCGTTCGCTATTTTGCGGCCTACCTTCCCGACAATCACCCTTGGTACACTTCGAACGAGTCTTCGTCTTCCTCCTCGATCGACTCTGACGGCGCCGATATCGACTCCCTCAACCCCTCAGAGCACATCGACGACTACGAAAAGCTCGGCTCGATGCCTGATGAGTCCTATCTCCAAGCCTATCCACTTTCGCCGCGGTCCATGACCACATACTCGACTGTCCCGTCGCAGCACGACTTCGACCAGGCCGAATTCTCCCTCGGGCCCTCCCGCACGATGTCATTCTCGTCGGCGTCGGAGGTCGACGATGTGTTCGCCATTCAAGAATCGTGCCCTTCTCTCCTCCCAGACGACGCCTCAACCCAAAGCACTTCCGACGAGGAGGGCTCTGATTCTGGCGAGTCGGACACGTCCGGCAATCGCCAGAAGCAGGGTGTCAAGACCGAGGAGATCAGGATCGTCGACTGGGCCAAGAACAAAGACGCGATGACCGAGCTGCCAACTTCACCCATGCCAGCAGACGAGACGCCCGGATCAGAAACGCCGACGCCAAAGACTGAAGCTATTCGCACGCGCGCCAGCTGTGGCGCCGGCTCATTCTTCCCAGAGCTGCGGCCGTCGCGATCTTTGTCCGCGACGCCACGTCTTCGTCATCGCGACACGGCCATCGCCTGCCATCTATCTCTGCACGCGGCAGAATTGGACTCGGACCACTTCTCATCGACAGTTTTGGCTGACCGTCATCGCAGCAAGCATCTTCTCAAACACACCTTCCCGCCGTCCCGTCTTCGTCGTCGAGATCTCAGTCCATCTGAAAACTGTAGGAGTCGTCCCCGTGGATCGGCTTGTAGCAACAGCAGCAGCAACCTTGGTGGTTGTAGCAAGGTGCAGAAGTCCTCGTCAGAACCGTTGCGTTCTAAGCCGAGGGGCAGGAGGCGGGAGGGTTGCTAGCCGGAGGAGAGCGACAACAACGATCACGTCGATGCCATGTTACCATCGTCGCCGTCGTCGTCGTTGTCGTTGCCCCCGCGATCGGAACGATGGAGGAGGATACTGTGGAGGATTTTTCGCAGACCACGGCTCGAGACGCCTGGCCTGCTGGGCGCAAACTGTACGGAACCAGCTGCCCGCTGTAAATATGTCTCAATACCCTGTCTATATTGCTTTCAATCAGCGTTCAGTTTTTTCTCTCGGAATTTTGCTTCTTTCCTCATCTCGAACTCGTCGATGCTAATGCTCACATCGCAAGGCCGATGCTCTCCTCCGTTCAGGTTGCCGTCGGATCGCTGAACTCTTCCGTTCATTGCTGGTCGCTGCGTCCTCCATTCACGGCCTGCCGTTGGCTCGTGACGAGACGCTCAGCTTACGTTGGTCGCATCAAATCATTCCGTCGCCTTTTCTTCCGTTCTCGTAACGCCACTTGAACTCTTCCTACCCGTTTTCGTCCTACCGTTTGATTCTCTTCCGTTGGCACCCCACCGCCATTCGCAAGCGCGATCGCTCAACTCGGCCTTGACCGGCTTCACCTCTCGACCCCTCTCCGTCCACCTGCTTCGCACGCACCTTTCTTCGAGATCGTTACAAGTCCCTCGCCTCCAAGCATCTTAGCGCAGGAACGATGGCTTGCCCGCGTGTGGTCCGAACATACTCACGTCCAACACCAGATTTGCTATATTGCCCATTTTGACGATGCTAACGACTCCAGAAATGTCTACACCCACTCATGATAATCCAGAATACCATTTCAACAGAACAAGGCTCAAGGTAATGTCTAATCTCTCTCATTCTGCTAACACTCTTGAGGCAGTTCAGCCCGCGGTTGCTCTGATGGATGCAGATACCCCGTGATCACTTGGTCGGATGGGCGCGTACCCTACCCTCGACAGAGCGGGGTCCCAGCCCCGTCTAGGCTGCAAAGGTAGGTGATGTCTCCCAGTCTGCGCACCAGGCCTGAACGCGAGACCACCTTGCTGCCATTTTCAGTCACGTAACTCAGTCACGCGTAATATGACATACTGTTTCGCATCTGTGTAGCAACAGTAGCCTAGTTCTACTATCAATTCAATCGAAATGAATGCCACTCATCTTCCACCCGCCTGGTCTATGTGCTGTTGGTCATTCCTGTGATTTCATGCTTGCCAGCACAGTCCCTGTTTCCCAAGCCAGGCAAAGTTCACACCCTGTTGGTTCCCTCCCGAAAGCGGAGGCCCATCTATACCAGCCTCCAACCGTCCCAGGCCTCCAGCATAACACATCACTCAGCCGCCGCCCTCCTCGCCTCCACGACCCGCAGCGTCGCCCTCGGTCCACGGTACCATTTCCGCGCGCTAACCGCAAAATACAGCGACGCGCCCAACCAGACCGCGCCGCCCACAACGGCCGTGTAGTTCATCTGGTCAGGCGCCGGGTCGGGCCCGGTTTGCGGGAACATGCAAAGCGCGACGACGAAGGCGCAGAACGCCGTCGCGACCGCCGCGATGGGCTTCGACAGGCGCCGGCCCGTGTAGAAGGCCCCCGGCTGGAACTTTTCGCCGCCGCCCCAGACGACGCGCGCCGCGATGGGCACGCCAAAGGCCACGTACTGGCCCGCCACGCCGAGCGAGAAGAGGGCCGCGGCGGCGGCGGGCGCGATCAGGCAGAGCAGGCCCATCAGCAGGGCGGCGAGGATGACGCCCCATATTACGCGGAGGGGGATGTAGCCAAAGGTCTTGGACTGTTTGTGTGTGTGTGTGGTTGTGCCATCCATGTCAGGTCGTTGCCGTGTTTAGACGTTTTCCCTTAAGGACCGACAAGACTTACAATCTGCCTTAAAAATGTGGAAAAAGGAAGGGCCCCGTCGCGCGAAAAGGCCCAGGCCTGGCGGGAGGCGACAACCAACACCGCCAGTCCCATAAAGAACTGAGCCACCAGGAGGAAGGACATGAACGCCAGCGTGCCCTGCTTACCGAGGGCGTCGTAGTATACCTGCGCCATCTGTGTTTGCTTCACTTAGTTCCCGAGGTCAATGGGTGACTAACTCACTGTCTGCCTGGTGTCTTGGGAGATCTACCTGGGCAGACAGGCAATGTGGCAAAGGAGATGGTGTACGCACCGGCTGGCCAAACGGTGTCTTGAGAACGGCGTCGACGTCAGTAATACAGACAGCAATCACGGTAACAATGACGAAGCCCAACACCCCTTTGCAACTTGGTGTCAGTCCATTAGTGAGAAGTTGACTGGGGCAAACAGCTCAGTACTTACCGCTCAGCCCTATCGACAGCATAATCGCGAGCGGAACTGCCCTCGAGGCGTTGGAAGCTTCCTCTGACACTTTCCCATTTGCTTCGTGAGCTTTCACCAGCGTCTTTGATCCCCAGGGGCTCCAGCCAACGTACTGTGAACCTGGCATTGCAAATGTGGTGTCAGTACACGCCCGTTCTCTCTTCCTGTCCTTCCCCCACTCCCGTTTTTGGTTCCCGCTTCCACAAAACCTACACAAGAGTCATAGCCAGCAACCGTCCAGATAGGCGACATGAAAGCGAGAATAAAGGACCAGCCAGTAGGCCAGCCCGTGAGGTTCTGGAGCTCGACGAAGACGACCTTGGCATCGTTTCCGCCGCCGCTGTTCCTGGTGCCCAGCGGCAGCGCCACGACGGTCGCCACTATCAGCGCCAGGTTGAGCACCACGACCGCGGTCTGCAGCCGGCCGATGACGCGCGACAGCGTTGATGCCAGGGCTGCGTGCGCCAGCACCGCGGCCATGAAGACGGCGTAGACGATGCCGTTGCTCGGCGTCCAGGCGCCGTCGGTCCCGATGACGATGCTTTTGTTCGGGAGGGCGGTCCCATGAGCGGTAGATCGGATCGGCTGTCAGCCCCTGAACTGCAGGACGAACGACAGAGACTCATCAACAACTCACACGGAGCAAAACATCAGCGCAAACCCATAGTCGACACTGCACACGCCGCCGATCAGGCCCAGGGTGTTGCTGTAGCCAACGATGAAGGAGAGGTAGTCGCGCAGGGACTCGCTGGCGAAGTGGTGGGTCCAGTAGTAGAGCCCGCCGGCCGTCGGCATGGCGCTCCCCATGTCGGCCATGGCGAGGCCGACGAAGAAGATGCAGCAGCTGGCCAGCAGCCATGACCACACCATGCCGGCCGGGCCCGCGGGTAGCGAGAAGGCAAGTGTGCTCGCGATGGACGGCATGATCCCCATGGCTGAAAACGCGATGCCGAAAACCTCGAGCGTCGAGAAGTTGCGCTTCAGTTCTTGCTTGTAGCCCATCGTCGCTGGTGACGGACAGCGGGATACGTTGTGATGGGAATGTTCGTTAGCGCCATGTCAATTCAAATGATGAATAAAGAGCACCATAAACATCTTCACTTACCCAGCAGCTCGGCATCGGCACCACTTGATAGCACCACGCCGTTGTCCGTGGTGGGCGGCGGCGACTGTGGCTGCCCGCCAGCCGGGGCTCCGACGTCGGGACTCTTCTCAGTCATTTTTGTTGCTTTTTTTTTTCCTAGCGACGACTTGATTTTCTAGCTGGAATAATCGCGAGTTTGGTTGAAAGGGCTGGAGTATCATAGCAGGCTAGCAGGCCAGAACTGAGCACCTATTGATACCATATTCCCGTGTGATGATCGGAACACAGGCGTCAATCCTTCATGCTGTGTTTTTCCGATACATCTTTCCATTTTGTCAGAAAAGTGAGGTGTAATCCGGTTGTTACTTCGGAGGAGTGTACGTGCCTCCGTGTCCCCGTCCATTGCAATATATGGTCCGTTTCACGTCATAGACCCCCTGCAACCACGGCCTGAGAGTGATCGGCACACGGTCAGCGGGTTAAGCTTGGATTTGTATGTTGTAGCTTATTTTGGCGGGCAGGCAAGGGGCTCCTGGCCGAGGGTTTGGCTGCGCACGCGGCCCGGGACTCGACCTCGTTGGGACAGAAAGGGTGGTGCGAGCTGATATCGGGCCTTGCTGCTTGATTGCATGGGCTGCCTCAAGAGTCTGGGAGGATTGAGCCGTATGTGGCGCAGATTGGCTGGCAATTTATAATGGCTTACGCTGCAGGAACCTACTCTGGACATTCTGGGTGGCCAGCGGGGTTTTCCGTCTCTTCTCTCACCAAAGCTTGTCGCTATATTGCCCGAGAATAGTCTTCTTCAAGAAGTTGCGTGTCTGCCAAGGGATCATCTTGCAAGCCGAGCGGGTAAACTTAAAGCCTAGATCGTCGAACGAAGCTATTAGCTTTTTTCAAGGGCCCTTTGATCGAATAGTATGGCCTCCCATGGATTCCATTTGAACTTCTCGAACATCAAATACAGGAAGCGGAAGCTCCATATCGCACATGAGGTCTGGTGCCATGCACCCAGCTATCACCGTATCTTAGCCCACCCCTACAAAGGCCGGTCAGAACTTTCCTTTCCCTAAGTTGGGATTTCCGTTGGACTCACACCTACTCGTCTGGGTAACCTGCGGACTGTTGTCTGTTGTTGTATTCGCGTCTGAATTCGTACCTAGATTCACGCTACTGGGCTTGGATTCGCGCTATCAGGCTTTGGGTTTGCACTTGAACTCGCTGAGATTGGATTCACAGCTGGATCGATTTCCCGTCGCATTTGGGTTCACATTTAAATTCGCACTTGCACTGCTTTCTATTGGAGCGTAGCCCGTCAACCCCGCACGTCTTCCCATCACCGCTCTACGGATCCTTCCCCGGGGACCGAAGGTTTCACCTCCTGGATCCGGGGTGGCATGTATACCTAGTCGAGATGGACTGGTACTTTGTACCGCATCGAAAGTGCAGTTCTGTGCGACAGCTTGGGGAAGCGAATCAGGAGCCAAAAGCTATCCCGCCTTTCCTTTAGCTTTGCCTTCAATCCATCTTTACTTCTCCATCCCCGACACGACTCGGGCGAAAACAGACAGTCAGCCCAGGCTGCAAGCCATCGCCAGAACCACTTACAAGACAAACATCATGGCCCCCATTACGCGTTCTTCATCGGACTCCAAGGGCAATGGCGGCCCTCTCCTCGGAGACGTAGTGGTCACGGGCGGCAGCGGCTTCCTGGGCTACCACCTTGTCGGCCAGCTCCTCGCCGACCCCGAGTGCGGCGCCGTGCACGTGCTGGACCGCGTCGCCGGCGGATGCAACAACAACCACCACGCCGGCGCGACCTACCACATCTGTAGCGTCGAGGACGCGCCCGGCGTGCGCGCGCTGCTGTCCTCGGTGCGGCCGCGCGCCGTCTTCCACTGCTCGTCGCCCAACTTCTCGTTCCCGGACGAGGCCGGGCGCAGGCGAGGCCGCAGGACGGCGGCGGACCAGTTCGAGAGCAACGTTGAGGGCACACGGGTCCTTCTGGACGAGGCGCGGCGCTGCGGCTCCGTCGCCGCCCTCGTCTTCGCCGCCACCATCGACATGTACCGCGACCCGCCGCACGTCGACGGCGACGAGACGCTGCCGACCTGGGCCGACGGCGTCGACGACGGGCCTGGCTTCCCCGAGGAGGCGTACGCGCGCAGCAAGGCCGCCGCGCACAAGCTGGTCCTCGCCGCCAACGAGCCCGATGCCCCCGCTGATAGTTCCCGCCCGCCCCTGAAGACGGCGTCCCTGGTGCTGGCGCACGCCTACGGCGAGCGCGACTCGCAGATGCTGCGGTCCGTGCTGGACACGACGGCCAAGCCGGGGGCGCCGTTCGTGCGGCTTGGCGACGGCACCAACCTGATCGAGGTCGTCGACGTGGCCAACAGTGCCGCCGCCCTGCGCCTGGCCGCCAAGGCGCTGCTGGACCCTTCCCGCGCCGCGGGGCGCGTCGACGGCGAGGCCTTCAACGTGTCCGACAACCACCCGGTGCTGTTCTGGCACCACGTGCGCGTCATGTACGACGCGGCGCAGCGCCACTACGGCGTGCAGGGCGAGCCGCGGGTCTTTGTGCTGCCCGGCTGGGTCATGCGGGCGATCGTGTGGATCGTCGACTGGGCGTTGGGGATTTTCACGCTGGGGCGTGTTAGGCCGCCCTTGTCGTTGAGCAGATTGGCGTTGATGTATACATTGCATACGCATACCTACAGCACACGCAAGATTCGGGAGAGGCTTGGGTTCAAGCCCGTCGCGGATCATGACGCGGTGGTCGCGGCGGCGGTGGCCTGGGAGCTAAAACGCAGGGACGCGGAGAAAGAGGCAGTGAAGAAGGTTACCTAAATGCCCGGCTTGTGGCTTTGGGGTCTGGGTGCCCAACCCATCATAGGTAGCGCAGCAAGAGAATGTCAAGCGGGCGAGAGGTGGTCGTCCGCGGAAACCAGAACGAAAACATAATGACAGAAATGCTAATGGAGCAGTATCACGCAAACGGCGCCAACATAATTTACCCTCCCACTTGGGCTTGAACTGCATCCACTGGCTGATGTCTTCCCTCCCCAGTGCGCACTCAGAGTATGAAGTTCGCTAGAGTCCCTACCTGATATTCAATAGGTTGTAGTTTCTCAACGATAGGACGGTGCCAACCAATGCACACACGAGGCCGCAGGCCCGAACACGCGGAGCTTTCGATGCCAGCCCGCCGTCCCCTTACCCGTCACGCCCACGGGATTGGTTGTCTGCCTTTTGGCAAAAATCTCATGGCCAGCGCGAGGAGTAGGGGCTGGAGAAGGTAAATTTACAGCTGAACCGCGGCCAGGGCGACAACGGCATTACCATACCCGGTGCCGTGAACCATGAGTCAAAGCTCTGGGTTGACGTCGTGGGGGGATAGTGACGGTGACGCCTTTCGGGATCGCCCACTCGCTGGCCTGGGCAAGTGCCTTGTCCCACCGAACTACCGTAAGAATCAGGCTGGTGATGCGGAGAAAGAGGTTGGAGAGGGCGCAAAGGATGGCAACGCCGGGAGTCGATCTTTCGAGAAGACCGGTATCTCCCAAGGTTGCAGAGACAAGGGACCGGTTTGTGCAGAGAAAGCTATAGTTAGCTCAATAATATACCGACACTTCGCGGCCAGGGCAACAAAGCCACCAGAGATTCAAGAACAGAAGGCTGCTCAAGGTGGTGAGGAGGGGCATAATAGCCCGGCGGAACCCGGGAATTGGAATAGGGGAACAGAGGAAGATGATGCAAAAGATGAAGATGCAAGCACCGCTGTGGCGAGCCGGGCGGAAGCGGGACTCCATCTCGTGACAGTTTGGCGAGTTAGGGCGAAAAGAGCTGTTGCTGAGGAAAGGTGTCGACTGGGGAAGCGAAGAGTCTGGGGGCGATGCCTTCACCTAGACATGCTAAAAGCATAAGATGCAGGTAGTATTTATCTTGGGTGTGCAAGGTCTCCTTCGTTACGCATGGCATCAAAAAGACCCTTTGTTTGGGGATACTCGATTCCATGGCGCAGCCAGCCAGCTGCTGGAAGGGGCATGTTGACTTGGACTTGGTTTCGCACCCATTAGGGGCAGAATTGGAGGTATTCACGCGTAATCTAGCACACTTTTCCCATGGACACCCGGTTCTCGCCGTCTGAGCCTCTCCAAGTCGTAGATGCAAGTGAGTTATGTTGGCGGCCAAAGCCTGCTTTGGCACCGGACACCACAGTGGTAATATGTAGTAGACCTAGTCCATGTAGAGAAAATAATAAAAAGCCAACCAATACTCCGCCTAATCCAAAAACTCCTTTACCGACTAGCTCTGATCTTACAAATCCCTCTCAAAATCCAACAATACCCCAGAATCCCACACATCCTCCTAGTCCGTGTTCACGACCACGCTTCCATCAGATCATCTCCGAGTTTCTTGAAGATAATGACACAGGCTAGGCTGACCGCCGCCTTGATAATAATAGTTGCGCTGGTGTGCATTTTCCCTCCGTCAGCATCATGTCCACATGATCTCAAAGCGTTCAGGGCGTTGCTCGTGTCCTATTGCCGGGCCGGAAGCGAAGATGTGCAAGGATGACACTTACAGCTGCAGCGCGGCAAGGGCAATGACGGCATTCCCATACCGAGTGCCATGGACCAGCACCCACAGCTCCGGGTTGACGCCCTCGGGGATCGAGATCTTGATGTTGTCTCTCGGGATCGCCCACTCGTCTGACCTGGAGAGGGCTAGGTTCCAGTTCATGCATGCAAGTACCAATGCGGCCGTGGCGAATGCAATGCAGATGACGGCCGCTACCGCTCCTGGGACATTGCTTTTGACACGGCGGAGCAGACCGGTGGCGGCCTGCGACACCAGGGACTGCGTATCGGGACGAAGCCGTTTAGACACGCAGATCATGAATGTTGCCGTGGCTGAAAATGTCAAGTATGAAGGACTATCAAAGGAATAGAAACTTACAGAGACCAAAAGAACGACGACGGCCGTCCGGAACTCAGGGACCGGGATGCCGGCACAGAGGAGGATGACTGTGAAGATGAAGGTGCCAAGATCGGCAATGACCAGCAGGCCAGACGCATATTGGACCGCCTCAAAGAGCCGTAGACCACCATCCTCCATCTCAACCCCCATTTTGGGGTACATGTCCGGGACCGTTTTCGGTAACACGAGGAGTGTGCTATGTAGCTTATGGTTGGCGTGTTCGAGTCCGCTTGTGAAAAAAAGGATACTTGTCGAGCTCGCGCCTCTCTGCCCGATGGCTCGTCGTCATCCATTTTATAGAGGATGTCTCCAAAGCAGTAACTCGACCCTCTCCGAATGGTCTTGTCCAACAACCCACCCCATCGATTTTCAAATCGTGAAAGTGATCTGCCTCGCCGGGTCCAATCCGGCCCAGCACCAGGGACAGCCGCTCCATGATGCTATCCGACCTGAGATTCCGTAGTCGCGCTCTTGGGGATCACTGTTGGCCATGTTTTGGTCTACTTCCTTCTCTTCTAATTCCGCTATATGCGTGGGCGTTGCGGAGAAAGCTCACCTTCGAGGAGGCTGCAGGCCATATTTGCTGGCCAATGACTGCGCCCAAGGCTGATGACAACGGCCGACTACGAGGTCTTGCTGTTGGCCACTAGGGTCGGCCATACTCGAACAGAATCCCTGGGCCTTCGTTTCGAGAGGCGGAGGGATGGTCAGGGGTGATGGTGAATGTTGGCTGCGACGCGCGCCCAAATGGGGGGCGTTTCCACCACGCAACCAAGACAGACAAAGTACAAAAATTTTCAGAGAAATCTCTTTCAATGTTGGATATCAAAAGTGAGACGCCACAGTATCGGAATCGTACACAGCTCCTCGCTCCTTGCTAAAATCATACAGCTTTACCCTTGCGGGCCCCCCATCCCTTGGCGCGTGGCCTCCATCATAATACAGTGAAACTCCAAGCGAATTTGGTATCATATCCAGCTAACTCCCAACCCCCGCCGCCCTAGCATGTGTCAACATGTATAAAAGATAAGAAGAAGATAATAGTGGTATCAATAATTGAACAAAAGAAATCATCGTTTGCTTCCTCGTCGCGAACCCCAGGTCGTGCGTCCACCAGGGACGATGGCCGAGGGCGGCTTGGTGATCCCGTCATCCGTCTTGCCGCCCTTCTTAATGATGCGCTCCAGATCGCCGGACAGGGCGCTCATGTCCCCGCCAGGGGAAATAGGCGGCAGGTGTGGATAGACGCCCCCTGTGTTGATTTCTTCATCGTATCCGTATCCGTAGCCGGAGTCGTACTCGCCGCGGTCGCTGCTGCCGCTTCTGCGGTGGGACTGCAGCAACGCCATCTGGTGCTGGTCGACAACGCCGCCACTGCCAGCGCCGCGCGGGAAGACGACCGAAGGCAACCTGTTGGCCAGGGCGGCCTCGCGTTTCTCGCGGATGCGGCGCGGCACCACTTTCGACCACATGTACTCGCGCAGCGTCTTGGTAGTGCCGAAGACGATGAAGACGAGCAAGCTGGCCGAGACGCCGGGCATGAAGAGGAGGAAGACCTGCCTGGCCGACTCGATGGTGAAGTCCGGGGTGCCGGCTATGATTTTGGCGTTGGCTGCAGAGGCGGTCGTCTCAAAGTGGACATTAAGGACCTCGAAAATTCTGGTTATCGCGTCAGTACGACCGATTTTGGACATATTTCATTTGTTGGATCCGAGATAGCTTACGCAAGGGCAGTAAACGCTATGGTGAACCGGACCATGAGCCAGTTGTCGTGGATGCTTTGGCGAGGCACAATCGCGGCGCGGAGAGCCTGGTTGGGGTTGGCGGCTTGCGACGTGGGCGAGGTCAAGTCACCGTAGTCCACGTGCCAGGACAGGAAAGCCACCCGCATGCGGATATACTTGAACAGTATCAAAAGGAGGAGAACAGCTCCAGTAGATAAAGAGATGGCCACTGCAGGCAAGTGCGGTATGTCAGCTTTGGAGGATTCTATGGGGTATATAACTGGATGCAGGATGATCCAGACTTACTGATGATGTTGGCGATCACGTAGTAAAGTGGCCTGATCGTTTGGGCGGCACGAAGTCGCAAAAGGCCCATTTGGATCGCGGGAAGGATGAAAGCAGATGCCTTGGCAATCAGGCTGCTACGCTTCCCCCTCAGGTTCGTCCATTTGAACACGGAAGCGGCCAACTCGAAAGCCCTGCCTTTTGTTAGCTATTTCTGAACAGGATACACTGGGGACGGAGGGCAGAGATGGAGTTAAGCAAGTACCAGAAGAGGGTCATCATCGCCATTGCGTTGTAAGAGTAATATTCTAAGATGACGGGTTAGACAGCGGAAGATATGACAGCAGCGGGGGCATGGACAAGGAAGACATACGAATATAAAAAAGTACAAGATCAAAGCCTCCAGACGCTCCAGAGACAGACAGTTCCGGGTTCCGGGGATCGGCGAGGATGCGTTCGAGCTTCCGCCGCGCGATATTCCGCCAGTCTATTATGGTGTGGAACTGCTGAATGATGGAGGCCGTGGTGGAGATGGTAGTAAGAAGTGAAAGACAGGCAACATCTACAGGGACGGTCAGCAGTCTGGACAGGATGTGTCCGGCAGATGCTCTGGGGGTTGGACCTACAGCTTGTGCGCTCGTGCTGGGCCCATACCAGGACGATCATTAGAATACCGGCGGAGAGACAGACGAAGCTGAAGGCCATGACGCCCGCAGCGGTCCCGAGGACCTCCTGGGGGAGTTGAACGGCCATTTGCGTTCCTTCTGTGTCAAGCCAAGTGACATTATCACCTATTCCGCCAGAGCCTGGCCATGTTTGGTGGTCGGTCGTGGGAGGGAGGTCGTCGTCGGGGGACGAAGAGAACGGGCTCGAGAGTCGGGAGGGTAGGCCAGGTGGGCTTCCCCAGAGAAATGGAAGATCAGCCTGGTTTTGACAGGCAGCCGCTGCGAGACCAAGGCGTGCCATGGAAACAGACGCAGGGGAGGCGGGCCATATTTAGGATGCAAATGTGCGACTGCGCCCTGTCGATCCACGCTGGTGGGTTGTGGGGCGTTGCAGCCGAAGAGGAGACTCATGGCCCAGAGTCGCGGTCCCGCGCGCTCCGCAGCTTCTTTTTTCTCGCCGGCAGAAACAGTCCTTTCGGCGCGAGACGTCCCCTGGCGGCAGGGGACCATACAAACGAATGGACAACGCATCCTCGTCGTCGTGCCGCCTCCGGCTTGCCGCCAAGTCTTCCGCGGGCCCAAACTGGAAAAACACCAGTTTGAGCCCCAGAGCCAGCGGCCGGGAAGACCCTTCGACGACGACAGCGACTCGAAGGGCCTCTCAGCCGGCTGATTGATTCCCCGGAGTGGGTTGATTGAGATCTGCCACTGGGCAGGGAGGGCTCTGAGTCGCAAGCGACACGAGCCACACGAGACGATGGAAGCTGCATTCTCCACGAATAAGGATCAGAAGGGGCAATCTTCAACGCCCATCCAGTCGGTCCCCCCGTAGCGCGCAGCGACGACGGCGAGAGCGAAGCTGAGGGTTCTGGTGGGCGTCGTGAGGTGCCACTCGTGCCTGTTTTCAAACTGGGGCGAGCAGCGCCATGGAGTCGGCAGGTCGGCAGCACTGAGTCGTGTCCAAGGTTTTTAGCGACAGAACAAGCTGAAACCAGGACAGAAAGGGGCAGCCCACCAAACTGCCGATTTTCCCACGCCTCCTGCGGCGCCTGTGCGACGACGCTGTCACTTGCCACCGAGCCAGCACGGTCCAAGTCGTCGGCGACTGCGCCCGAAGAGGCAGACAGCTAGAGGATAAAGTTTTTTCAGTAGTAGGGCTGTGGTGGCAAATGAGATTGGTCTCAAGTACTGGTAGGAGCAGCCACCAAATAACCCTAATCAAGGGAATAATGCCTCGAGCGAGACGTGATGGGTTGATGGGTTCACGGCCGCGACTCGTGCCCCCGTCGATGGTTCAGAGTCCTGCCAGGAACTCCGACAGCGGACTGAGAATGCACGCATCCGACAGGACGGTGCCGTCGGGGAAATGAGGCGGAAGATACGCCATCTGGTCAGGTTGCGCCCGGTTCCTGGCGATCGCTTCTCGGGCGGCAGTTTTTGTTCCATTTTGCAGTGGGAAAAGCAACATAAGCGACAGGGACATGAGGTGACACGATATGTGGGGCCCATGCACGACACCACAGGCAGTTGGGGTTACAGCTGGGTTGCAACGGCGGCGCCTGGGATTGGAGGAGGGTGCCTGAAGTGAGCCGTGCGTGCTTGCCGTGCCGCCCTCCACCAAAGCACAGGCGCGTCTCAAATCCAATTAACCTAATCCGCTGAGACGCGCAAAGCACACGGCCTGGCAGCGAATCTCCGCAGGGACCACGATCAGAGACAGACAACGCTCCCTCCTCCCTCACTCGCCGGTCGGGGCTGCGGCCGACGACGACGCCAACATGTCCTGGGACCCGCCGGTGCCGCCCGAATGGCACGACGCGCATCGCGCCTTCTTGCAGGCGCTGATGGCGCGGGGCAGCATGACGCTCGACGAGGCCCGGCCCGTGCTGGCGAGCATCCTTAACCAGGCGCACGACAACCCGGCCCCCATCGCCTCCGACGAGCTCCTAGCCGAGGACGTCGAAAAGTTTGTGCGCCTGGCCCGCGAGGCCGTGTCGCCGCTCGACTTTGATATCCGCAAGCTCCGCCACCAGAAGACCAAGGAGCCCGTGTGGGTTTTCGTCAACGTCACGAGCGACCCGAGCACACAACTGGCGACCACCCACACCGCCGACGAGATCTCGTTCGTTAAGCGCTTGCTGGACGCCATATTTGACACATATAACAAGCCGCGCCTCGAGCTCATGTGCCTGACAGAGGACCAGGCCCTGAAGCTGTCGCGCCCCTCGCCACCGCGGAACGGCCGCGTCAGCCTCGGCGTCGACAACGGTGAGGCATCACCATCCCAAGCTACAGACAAGGGTCTCAAGCACAGCGAAGTGCTGGCACTACTAGCGTCTCTAGTGGCCGAGGGCTGGCTGGAGAAGAGCCGGGCGGGCTTCTACAGCCTGACGCCCCGCGCGCTGATGGAGCTGTGGTCGTGGATGAACGAGTCCTACAACGACCCGGACGCCGAGGGCCACGAGTGGCAGCGCATCAAGAACTGCGAGGCCTGCAAGGACGTTGTCACGGTTGGCCAGCGGTGCGCGCGCCCCGAGTGCAACGTGCGCATTCACGATATCTGCGAGGAGGCCTTCTGGCGATCTAGGAGAGACCGCGCCTGCCCCAAGTGCCGCACGCCGTGGGACGGGGAGCACTTTGTCGGCGAGAGGGCCGTCACCGAGGCCGCGGCCCACCGCCAGAGCAATGGTAGGGGCGGTGGTGGGAGGAGGAGCGATGTGGGGAGGTCCATCGTCGAGGAGGCGGAAGAAGACGATGCTAAGGATGATGATGAATGAAACAGAAGGGCGTTCGTTTCATTCTGCCTTCACAATCACTTGGGGCCTGGCGTTTATCTTGCTGAGCCGTCCATTTAGTTTGATGGAACGTTTCTGCGGCTTAAATACTTGCTATGAAGAGAAAAGGTGTACAAAGGAGGATGATACCCCACGGCTAATCAGTCGACATCCAGGGCGGCAGGTTTATGGTGGCTTACGGCGGACATGGTACAAACAGTCTACACACGATATTTAGGCATTGCTGCTACGAAGAAGTTCTTGTCACGCTTGTATTCACTGTGAGGGGTGATTAGCCACAAAGGAATGGTGCTGTCTGGACATTGATATTCACATGACTCCGGCAGCTGCCATTATCCCTTCGAGGGTCTCAGTCGGATGCACGACGACAAGGGGATCTGAAGGCGATCTCTCTGAAGTTTCCGTGGTAGGTGATCTGATTGCACACCTGAAGAACGCGGCGCAAACCTCAGCACGGCACTTGCCTCCCCCACAATTGCCCGTCCACATGGCGGCTTGGCGTGCATCAATCCCAGCCGACTGGGACGGTCGCATGATGTCACAAGTGGCTGGGCTCCGTTTGCGCAGCCCAGGTCAATGCTTTGGGGGGCGTGGCGTATGCACTCGTCACCCGCCGCCACCCTCTGGCCTGGGCTGCCTCCCAGCGTCTCATCGGTCGGGCGTCACTTGAGAAATCAGGAAGTGCGACACGTGTCGGGCATGGCTTGTGCTTTTGAGACGCCACTGCAATCAACCTGCTTGGCTGCCTCAGTTGAGGGTCAATGTTGCCTGGACAGTCGTAATCATTGAAAACCATTATCAAGCGCAACCATTTACAAAGGAACAACTTCATACTTCCAATCACACACCAACGTCCGTTTGCGCCAACAGCGCCAACAAACGACGACAATGCTCGAATACTTTGCATACAAAAAGGTCAAGAAGCACCAGGCAAAAAAGAAGGAGCAGGAGACGGCACAACGGCTCTCCAAGGATGAGGCCACCCCATCCTCCAGCGTCCCCGCCAGCCCCGGCGTGCCGCACGTCGTCGAGCCGGGCCCCGCCAGCCCATCAGAGGCGCACACCACGGTCTCGCCGCTGCTGAAGGATGAGGACGAGCGCTTCCTGAGGCTGCTGACGTCGGGCTCGCGCCCCTCGTCCGCCCGGCGGCTCAACAGCAACAACGACGGCGTCCATGACGACGAGGGTCCCCGGCCTCCGCTCCCGCCGCGCGTCAAGACGCCCGAGATCGGCTGGGACAGCGACGCCGACTCGTTCATGGGCAAGGGCAAGGCCGCCGAGACGGCAGTGGCGGAGAGGCCCAAGGATGGTGAGGCCAGCGGCGGCAAGTTCACCGACCGTATCGGGCGGCGCATCTCAGTACTAGTCCGGCGCCCCGGCAAGAAGCAGCCGGACGTGCACCCCAACGCCAAGCTGGGCGTGCCCGACGCCGAGGCGGAGCGCGAGAAGGACGACCTGACGCGCGTCCTCAACGACCTGAACCTCTCCGCGCAGAACAACCGCGTCTTCTCGCTCTCGCCGCAGAGCGCCGAGCTGGTCGGCAAGTTCACGCTGGTCCTCAAGGACCTGGTCAACGGCGTCCCCACGGCCGCCAACGACCTCAAGCAGCTCGTCGAGGACCCGGACGGCCACCTCGCCAAGAACTTCGACCGCCTGCCCGCGTCGCTGCGCAAGCTGGTCGAGACGCTGCCCGACAAGGTCACGGCCAGCATGGCGCCCGAGCTGGTGCGCGCGGCCGCCGAGTCGCAGGGGCTCAAGCACGAGGACAACTCAAAGGGCGGGCTCAAGGACACGGCCATGCGCCTGCTCATGCCGGGCAACCTGCAGGAGCTCATCACCAAGCCGAGTGCTATTGTCGGCATGCTCAAGGCCATCATGAACGCGCTCAAGCTGCGCTGGCCGGCGTTTATTGGGACGAATGTACTGTGGAGTGTTGCCATATTCCGTAAGTAACTTCTCGAGTGTCGACCAACTACTAGTAGTTGAGCTGCGAGGTACTAATCCTACCCGTGAAAACAGTTCTCCTGTTCGTCCTCTGGTACTGCCACAAGCGTGGCCGCGAGGTCAGGCTCGAGGCCGAGCGCACCACCGAAGCCGGCGACAGGATCGAGGAGCTCCCCGACGACCCGCAGCTGCCAGAGCCTCGCGCCGAAGCCAGTGGCTCGGCCTCTGCATCCGGGGCCACTGCTACCAAGAGGATAACAAAGTAGTCCGTTTCGGCCCGGGGGATCTGAACTGTCTTCGTTCTTATTTGCTAGGAAATGGGGCAAGGTAATCGTCATGCACGACAGGATGTAATACTTGATTTGTATAAAACGGCGGCAGCCCGCCCTGATGAGGATACGATAATAGCATACGCACAGCATGGATTTATGGCTGTTTCTTGTTTTAACATGGCCTATATGACGGCTATCTAGGCGCAAACCCGAAGTTTACGTATCTCCGAGCTCGCTAGCATGGGTATTCTTTCCCGGTCCTCCCTTTCCGAGTCGCCAAAGTCGCTCAGACGCCACGGGGCCACATGGAGGAAACGGTCCACCCTAATCCTCCTGCATGGGCTCCCGCCCCTCGACATCTTCAACGGTCTTGTTCACAACCTTCCCTCCGTCTTGCATCCAAAAGTCGACCTCGTCGACAATATCATAGAGCACGTCCTCGACGATCTGCTCGTCGAACCGATCCGCCACGGGGCGCAGACTCACCGACGGGGCGGGGGGTTCCTGCACGCCGGCGCCGTCTGCATCGACCATGTCCACGTCACCGTCCGGCGGGGCCGTCGCCTGGAATCCCGGGGGCGGATACCAAAAGTCAGGGCCAAAGTTGACCTCGGCAGCGCCGCCCCGGAAGACGCTGACGGCCGGGTAGTAGCCCAGGGTGCCGTCGTCAAAGCCCTCGCGCGCGCCCTCTTGGAGCTTCGAGTTTGGCGTAGAGGCTGGCGGCAGGAAGCTCAGCAGGTTTTCAAAGGCGGTGCCCATGGGCACGCCGTTCTTGTATATTTTGATGTAGGAGCCTGGGAGGGTGCGCAGGCAGGGGACCGGGTGATTCGGGTTCGGCTTCTCGGACAGGTGGCTGCCGTGCGCGGCGGCGGCGGCCATGGGCGAGGGGTTCATCAGGTCCTCGAGCTCCTTGGTCGGATGGTAGTCGAACTTCTCAAAGTAGATCATGTGCGTCTTGCCGCGGAAGGGCACGCGGTCGCGCACAATATTCGCGCCCGCCGTGGCCTCGTCGCCGCCGCCGCCGTTGCTCCGGTCGCCCCCGGTCAAGTGGTGGTCGACATCGACGACGGGGTTGTAGTGACCCAACACCACCTTCCGGTGCAGCTGCTCCGACGGCAAGGAGATCTCGAGACCTATAACGTCGCCTTCGCGTACGTCCTCGCCCGCGGGGAAGAAGTCGCGCGGCCGCGACATGTGCACCTTCTGGCCGCCGACGTCGCGGAGGCCGTAGCTGTAGGCGTCGAGGCCGACGGGGGCATCGCGCGATGCCTCCCTGCGGGCCCAGCCCATGCGCACGTGGCCACGTGACGTCGGGGCGGTGGCAGCCTTGGTGTCACCATTGGTGCCGTCGGTGCCGGCTGGTTGTGGCTGGAGGACGCCGCGGACAACCTTGCACTCCCAGTACCAGCGGCCTTCGCGCACGGCGACGTTGGCGCGCGCCATGCGGAAGCCGTGCTCGCCTGTTATGTGCAGGGCCTCGCGGTCGAAGAAGACGCCCTGCGGGGCATCCTCAAGGGAAAGGTGTGCCGTGTACGGCGGTGGCTCGGTCTGGCGGTAGTAGAGTGATGAGGGGAAGCGGGGGTCGGCGATGCAGTAGTTGTAGACGTAGTTTTTCCTGTTGAGAGCCCTATACGGGGAGAAGCGCAACAGCCATTGCGTCAGCAATCCGAAAAATCGTGTGTATCTGAAGGTCCATGTTGAGAAATGCTGGAGGGCAGCTCACTGCTCAGAGGTGTCGAAGAACTCGATCTCCTCCCCGTCGAGCCCGGGGACCTTGTGGTGGCTGATGAGGACAGGGTCGCGGGTGGGCTCAAAGTCGGAGCGCTTCAGCGGCCCATTGGGTTTATATCGGATCGGCGAGGCTTTGGGGTGGTCAGGTTGTTGGTCCTTCAGCTTCGGGTCCGGTGTGGCCCTGGCGCTGTCGCCGCCCGAGGAGACGCCAGCAGCGCTGGCCTTGGATTCGCGCTTCTTGAGCGACTCCTTCTTTGTCCGCTTCTCGCGGGCCAGCACGGGCGACTCGTCACGGGTCTGCGACTGCGCTCGCGTAGCGGTAGCCTGGGTCCGGGCGGCGTCGGGGTTCAGCGGTGACCGTACGGCTGGAGCGTGGTCGTCCTCTACCAGGGCGCGCTTTTGCGGGATGGAAGACGCGGGGGGTGTGCCGGCCCGGGCAGTCGGCGACGCCGCGGCGGCCACGGCCGGTGCTGGCGCGGAGGAGGTCGCCTCCCTATTTGGTGTCTCGCCGTTTGTCGCCATATTCCCGAGAGGCTACCTGGACGTTGACGTGTGGTAATGCATGCAGGCGTGGGCTCCGACGCCAGCAGGAATGGGCGGCACGAGGACTGATGCTTGCTCTGTTGCACCAGCTCCGACGCCGAATTCGATCTCAATTCAGTTGGATGATTTCACGCTGGCCAGACGTAAGGAGCTCCACAATGTACGCTAGCGGCGCCCGTCTGCCTGCACGTTGCCCCATACTTAATTGCCTGAGCCAATCATCGCGTGCCTCACGGTTCCCAAACCTTCGCGGCTCCAAGCTGGTTTTCTTGGCCCAGAAAACGAATGGCGAGACAGACAAGCTTCAGTTCCTGAGCACCTTGTCCAGCAACCCAACAGCCCCCATCGCATCACGACGACAGCGAATCTCCCCGCCGCATCAGCCCCCAGGGCCGTCGCCAGCCAAGATGCCCGTCGTCAAGGGAGGAGTGTGGACCAACATCGAGGACGAAATCCTCAAGGCGTCCGTCTCCAAGTATGGGCTGAACCAGTGGGCTCGCGTATCGTCGCTGCTGGCGCGCAAGACGCCCAAACAGTGCAAGGCGCGATGGAACGAGTGGCTGGACCCGAGCATCCGCAAGATCGAGTGGAGCAAAGATGAGGACGAGAAGCTGCTGCATCTGGCCAAGCTGATGCCCACCCAGTGGCGCACCATCGCCCCCATCGTCGGCCGCACCGCGAACCAGTGCCTCGAGCGCTACCAGAAGCTCCTGGATGAGGCCGAGCAGAAGGAGGCCGGTGCCCTGGGCCTGACGGGGTCTGGCGGCGAGGCCCGCGCCCCGACCGCCGACTCGGTCCGCCGCCTGCGCCCCGGCGAGATCGATCCGGACCCGGAAACAAAGCCGGCAAAGGCCGATACAGTCGATCTAGACGAAGACGAGAAGGAGATGCTGAGCGAGGCTCGTGCCCGTCTGGCCAACACGCAGGGTAAAAAGGCAAAGCGCAAGGCCCGCGAGCGCCAGCAGGAGGAGTCGCGCCGCCTGGCGGGCCTGCAGAAGCGTCGCGAGCTCAAGACGGCCGGCATCAACATCAAGGTCACGACGCGCAAGGCCGGACAGATGGACTACAACGCCGACATCCCCTTCGAGCAGAAGCCCGTACCGGGTTTCTACGACACAAGCGAGGAGCACCAGCGCAACGAACGCGAGCGCGCCGCCTTCGACCCCAAGAAGATCCAGCTGGCCACCAAGCGCAAGGGCGACCAGGACGAGGACCCGGACCGGAAGAGGAGGAAGAATGACAATGAGGACGCCTCGCTACAGGCCGCGCTCAAGGCCGGCCGCATGCAGAAGATGCGCGAGGCCGAGCAGAGCAGCAAGCGCCGCGCCCTGGTGCTGCCCGCGCCACAGATCAGCGAGGGCGAGCTCGAGGACATTGTCAAGATGGGCATGTTGGGCGAGCGCGCCAGCGAGATGGCCCGCGAGAGCGACAACAACGCGACTAAGGGCCTAGTCGGATCTTACTCGCAACTCAATAGCGGCGCCCCGATCCGCACCCCCCTGGCTCCAGCCCAGGAGGACCACATCGCCAACGAGATCAGGAACATCCGCGCCCTCACCGAGACGCAGTCGTCGCTGCTCGGCGGCGAGAACACGCCGCTCCACGAAGGGTCCGCCTCGACCGGGTTCGACGGTGTCGCGCCCCGTAAGCAGGTTATGTCCACGCCGAACCCCCTCGCCACCCCTCTACGGTCGGGCATGGCGGGCATGACACCCGGCGGGCCCGGTATGACCCCACGGGCCCCCGGCCAGACACCGCTCCGCACACCACGAGACGGGTTCGCGCTCAACTCGGTCAGTGACGAGGTGGCGGCAAGACAGAAGCTCCTCAAAGGGCTATCAGCGCTTCCGAAACCCAAGGAGACTGAGTGGGACCTCGAGCTGCCTGAGGAGCAGATGGAGGTGGACTCTGTGGAGAAACAGGAAGAAGACGCAGCCGAGCGGGATCGGAGAGAACGCGACAGGAGGGAAGCCGAGGAGGCACTAGAGCGCAGGCGGCGGACTCAAGCAGTGCAGCGCGGCCTCCCCAGGCCGGCGGCTGTGGACGTTGACCACCTACTCAAACGCGCTGACGAGTTCGAGGACCCGGCCGCGGTCATGGTGGCGAGGGAAGTGGCTCTCCTCATGGCCAACGACGCAGTCAAATTCCTGGCCCCAGGTAGCCGGCCAGTGTCGAAACCGGCAGAACTGGAGCGGATCAGCGATGAAGACCTGGATGAGGCGCGGTTACAGATTCTGGTTGAGCTCAGCGGCGCCCAAAAACCGGACGATGTGCAGAAGGTTTGGGACCGAGAGAAGAGCAAGTCTCTGCTCCTGGGGCTTGGCTGCTACGATGACGACGACGAGGAAGAGCAGGTAGTGGCCATGCAGGCTGCTCTAAGGGTATGTCGTTGCATGTCTCCTACTGCAGCAAACTCCCTGCTTGAGCATGTGCTAACAGAAAGTTCAATTACCCCTATTGCAGGAAGTCCAAGAAGCCATCCTGTCGTCGGCAGAAAAAGGCAATAAGCTGGAGAAGAAGCTCAACCTCCACCACGGCGGCTACAAGAACCGGGCGGAGATGCTGCGCAAGAAGATTGGGGAGGCGTCCGAGGCGCTGAACAAGGCCAACAACGCGCTCGGCGCGTTTGAGATGCTCTCGGTGTCGGAAGAGGTCGCGGTCAGACGACGACTCGAGGCCCTCCGCGAGGAGGTCGGATATGTCAGCCGGCGCGAGCGCGAGGCGCAGGAGCTGTACAGGCGGATCAGGGAGGAGTCAGACGTCGTACCGCAGGCTGCTGTGGTGACCAACGGGTATCATCAGTGAGATGGGGTAAGGCGATTCCGACGGCCTCCGTTGGGACTTTCCTTCCCCGTTGTCCTTTTTTTTGATCACGACCAAAATTGTCTTGTACCATACATATTTACACATCACTTAGTTTCCTTGGGCTTTCAGCATTGTCTGCGTACGTGCTATGGCAGAGTTGGTTCAGGCTGGGATAAGCAGTCGAAATAAAAGAGTCAAAGAAGCGGACTGGCTGGTTCGTATAATCACGCGAGACACCACTGTGCGCCGACCAGCCGGCTCGTATAAAGAACCGAGCATCCCGCGTCGTCCAAAGGACCGGCTGGCTATGTTGTGGCCAGCAAAGGGAAATTCCCTGCTCTGAGCGTGTTTGTTTGCCGTTTCGGACTCATCATGTGCAATGCGGCGGCGCTCGACCCAAAACTGGTCCGAGAAAAGCCCACGTGGTGGATGTAATGTCCGTAATGCAAAAGAAGCTTGCCGTCTCCTCACCGACATCGGTAGGGCTCGGTCTCGCTCACCTTGGACCACCAGCCTTACACACTTTGGGGGACAAAAAGGCAAAAGAGTCATGGCAGGAATGGGCGGCTGTGTGCGGCACTGGCATGGCATTTTGACATTTCGCTTGTTAGCGTGGGGAGATTGGGACGACTGCGCCCGCGCCATGTGATGGGATCAATTGAAGGGGAGGAACAAAAAGGCAGACAGCGAGGCTCCAGGGCTCGTTGCATGTGGTCGACTAACATGCGGCCAGCCCACGCAACCAAAGCCTAGCAAAAGAACGTGGTGGGCCCGCCGCCGATTTGTTCCAGAGCGAACGGCCCTCAACCCCCACATCGTGGCCGGTGAGGTTGTCTTCATGCGTCTTGTCCTCCGTGGGGCCAGCAGCCATCACAGAAGATCAGCTCCTGCGAGAATCGGTAGTGTCGGCTGCCGCTGAGGGTCCCCCAGGTCCTACCCCAACCCAACAGCCAGGGACCCTGTGGGCCGCCAATATCTGACCGCTTCCTCATCGGGCTGAGCGAACTCCATGTGGAAGGACGCATCTCCCTGACGACCTTTCTTTCTTCGCATCCCCTTACGAGACCCCCACTCACTAACAAACTAGTAGGCGCGCGACAATGAAGCACTGCCCGAGAGGTAACAAAGGCCGAGACCGGGCTGGGGCGTTTTTGGAAACTTCATTTAGGCATCTTTGTTAGATGGCTTGTTGAGGGCGCATTTGAGGCTCGCTTTCAGGAGATGGGGAAGAAAAATAAATACCGGATGGATGGGCCTTTCTGCCCGCTGTCTCGGATGGACGCATCATCCATCCTCAACCCATCGACTCGTGCGTCAAGCTTAAAAAAAAAAGTTTCGGGCTTGGAGAAAAGAACTGGGGAGCTGAGAGCTTGTGCATATTACGTTTTAGAAGGCAAACGGGTTTGTGGCTTGCTATTGGCCGGGAGACAAGAGGCAAAAGCAGCCAAAGATCCAACGCCATCCGTACCGGGTCCTCCCTTCGATCTTCACCTTTTACAACCTCGCCTGACGTCCCGAGACAGTTGACGAGAAAATATCTCAATGCAACAACTACACCACATAAACGGGACCGCCCCGATCCGGAGGCGCTCCTCAGTGGACGAGGCGATCGACGAGCAGACGCCCTTATTACCGGGGAGCCCACCCAGCCACACCGATGAGGCCGATATCGACACCTCCGCCGTGGCGGTGAGGGCGTCACGGAATGGTGGCGTTGACACCCCGCCGTCGCCCTCGTCGCCGCTACTACCCCCACGGGGCCGGACTCCAACGGCAGACTCGGATGGTCCACTACCAGACGCGGTGGCGGGGGACAAGGAAACCTCCCCGTTCATGGGCGGCGTGACGGCGCGGCAGTTCACCGCCATCTTCGGCTGCATCATGTTCACCTACTTCGTGGTCCTGTTCGACAGCACCATCCTGGCGTCGTCGCACCCGGTCATCACGTCCTACTTTGGCGCCTCGCACTCGGCCTCGTGGCTGTCGACCGCCTACCTGCTGACCAGCACCGCCGTCCAGCCCGTCGTGGGGCGCGCCTCGGACTCGCTGGGCCGGAAGCCGCCCTTCGTCGCCAGCCTGATAATCTTCTGCCTCGCCACCCTCGGCTGCGCCCTCGCCCCCTCCATTGGCTTCTTCATCGCCGCCCGCGCCGTCTGCGGCGTCGGCGGCGGCGGCATGATGACCATGGCCGCCGTGTGCATCGGCGACATCGTCCCCGTCGAGCGCCGCGGCCCCTACCAGTCGTGCCTCAACGTCTCGTACGGCCTGGCCTCCATGGCGGGGGCCGCCCTCGGCGGGGTCATGGCCGACAACCTGGGCTGGCGCTGGGAGTTTGGCTGCCAGATCCCCGCCCTGCTGCTCTGCCTCGCCGTGATCCTCCTTGCGCTTCCCAACGACCTGGGCCTGCACCGCAACGGCGGGCGCCGCGAGACGCTTTCCGAGGCGATGCGGAACTTCGACGCCAAGGGGTCCGCCCTGCTCGTCGCCTCCGTCACGGGCCTCATCCTCGGGCTCGACCTGGGCGGCACCGTCCTGCCCTGGTCGCACCCCTTCATCATCGGCTGCCTGGCGGGCACCGCCTCCGTCCTCTTCCCGCTCTTCCTGCGCGTCGAGTCGCGCGCCGAGCGGCCCGTCATGCCGCTGGAGCTCATCCGGCGCGCGCCCGTCATGAACCTCATCTTCGCCAACCACATCGCCGCCTTCCTGACAAACGCCGTCCTCTTCAACGCGCCCCTCTTCTTCCAGGCCGTCCTCCTCGCCTCGGCCACCAGCTCGGGCGCCCGCCTGGCCGTGCCCTCCTTCGTCTCGTCCGTCGCGGGGATAGCGACCGGCTTCCTGGTCTCGTACACCCGCGGCCTCAAGTGGGCCCCCGTCCTGGGCGCCTGCATGTTCCTGGCGGGCACCGGCATGCTCAGCGCCATGCGCCGCGGCCTGCCGGAAGCCGTCTACGTGCTGTGCCTGGTCCCCGCGGCGCTCGGCCAGGGCCTCCAGTTCCCGGGGACGTTCCTCGCCGTCCTGGGCGCGACCGAGCAGCGCGAGCAGGCCGTCGTCACCACCACCCTGCAGCTCTGGCGCAGCCTGGGCGCCGTCGGCGGCATCGCGGGGTCCAGCCTGGCCCTGCAGACCGCGCTGTCGGCCTTCCTGGACTCTATGGTCGAGGGCCCGGACAAGGAGGACGTGGTCCGGAGCGTCCGCAGGTCGGTCGGTGCCATCGCGGCGCTGCCGGAGCCCTACAGGACGCAGGTTGTCCGCAGCTACGAGGCCGCTCTGTCGCTGACCTTTGCCTGCTGCGCCGCTCTGGCCATGGTCTCGCTGCTGCTGCTGCTGCCCATCAAGCTGCCCAAGCTCAAGCCCAGCACGCCCAGCAAGCCCGAGCCGCAGCCTGAGGAGGCTTGAAGTAGTGCGCTTCTATACTCTGAATTTCCTTGTTATGTGCTTCTCTTCTTCGTACATGTATTTGGGGTTTCTTGTTTTCTATAGACTAGGGAGGGGGCCAAGACTCGTAGACTGGTCAGTGGGCTTGGTCGGTTTAGAAAAAGGCTGATAGGTCATTGTACCATCACCATCGGCATCCAGAATGAAATCATCGATGTATCAGCCCCTGAAAGAGGCATCGCATCTCTCGATATGATCGTTCCCTCTAATCCATCGCCGTAGCATGACTAAAAGTACACAGAATGGTTGGCGCTCGCCCTTCAGAACCTGATGGGAAAAAAAAGGTCGCGAAATCATTGTATCCCCTTCTATTCTAGGTGCCATGTCAAGACCAACGCCTCTAGGCCGCCCAGTACTCCATCTCTAGATGCCCGAGGCGACGGCGGCAGGGACCAAGATTCCTGCGCCGTCTACTCCACCATCATGACAGGGCTCCAAGACGATGCGCACACGTGGCGTGCCCCTTCCGCTGCTTCCATACTCGCGCTCGATGAGCTCGTCCAGGAGCTCCTGGCAGTGGTGCAGGTAGTCCTGGAAGTTGGTGATGCAGCCTCCCGTGTAGCCTACTCCCAGATGCAGCTCGCTGGCCGACATGGCCGCCAGCTGGGGACCGGAGGGGAGCGCGCCCGAGCATTTGAGGAGTCCGATCGTGGATGCTGCTATGATTCCAGCAGCGCGGAACTCAATGGCCCGGGCGATGTGATACAGGGCCTGTGCCATATCCTCGGTCCAGCGAAACTCGGCCGCCGGGCGATTCTCGATGGCTTCTAGTGGCCTCTGCGCGCCGCCTGTAGGAAACTCATCGTTCAGACGGTCCACCAAGCCCGACCAGTTTCCGCCCTGGCCGGGACTGAAGTGGCTGAGGAACGTGGTGTTCCGAGGCTCGAAATGCCTCAGCAGCTTCTCTGGGAAGGTCTTTGGGTCCTTTCCAAGGATATTCGCCATGTAGTCCACAAGCGCGAGACGCCCAATCTCCCCTAGATAGAGACCGGCCGTCATGTATTCGAGTGGCTGGAAGCCCGGCTTCTCGGCGGCGGCACTGACCATGTCGTCCCAGCGGTTGACAAGCCCGTTGTTGCGCAGAGGGCCGGCTGATCCGTTGATCGACCACTCCGTGTTGACGGCAATACTTAGGTGTCCGTCGCCGCCGCTTCCGCTGCCCTCGCCCGGCAGAGTCTGCACCTTCTTAGGGTGCTTGCTCTCCTTGAGGCCGCCGAGACCCATGAACACAGTCGCATTACAGCCGGTACCGCAAATGAGACCCATGACAGGGCGCCGTTGGATCGCCGCTGCTGTTGCCGCCTGTGTTGAGGACGCAGAAAACTGGTGCACAAACGACAGCAAGGTGGCAACGGCGTCGTTGGTAATGGCAGCGATGCGGATGCGAGGCAGCTTGCCGCGGCTAGACTCGTAGCCATCGAGTAGATGTTGGCCCAGATCTAGGCGAGACGTTATGGCGAACCCTTTGCCCATCTGACGCAACGAGGCCGTGTTAAGGGTTTCTTGGTCCATAGGGAAGCTGAAGGTGACGCCGAGCGGGAGTTCGGCAGCGGCAGCGATGCCGGGCAGCTGCTGGTCACATGCCTTGGCGACGACTTCGGCGATGCGGGCGCCGATCCAAGCAAACAGGCCCTTTGCGTTCTCGTTCTTCAGGTGCTCGCCGATCGGCCAGCTGTGCTCGAGATGCCTGCGCAGGGGCCGGTTCTCCTTGCTGTCCTGGGGCGCATGATGGGCCAGCTCCACGAAGGCAACGCGAAGATTTGTACCACCGCTGAAGAGATCGGTTAGCGCCAAGAGACGGACTGGGCTTATTTTTCTTGAGAAAGACTGATAAATACGGGTTGGTAAAGGACCACGTGATATCAGAAGGGCACTTACATATCAATGGCCAAGTGTCTGTAAGATATATGGATTCGATTAGCAGGCTGCCCTCGTCAAACACCCATCACCTCTGTATACGATTCATGCCGCCAGGGCACAGGTCTTCACAGGAACCGCCCGAAGCGGCATCGTGAATCGGCTCAATCCCTGCATGAGATCCCGCGTGCTTCGAGCCTGAGAGCTTGGGTTGGCCGCCCAGAGCCACCCGGCCCGTGACGCATCCCTCCCCCACATAGGCATGCGACCCCCATAAAGAGGAAGGGCAGAATTTTTGCCTTTGCGCAATGACCAAGGCTCCAGTAGGCCGCAAAACCGATGACGCAGGGTGTCCTGTCGAGTTTGGTGGGCGTCGAGCAGGCGGGTTGGGTGAATTTCGTGCAGGCTAGGCTGAGCGGGGGATGAGGGGTGCATGGGTAGGCAGGTGCCTGACTGGGCACGTAGGCTGGGGAAAACTCACGGGCCCGAAGTGGTGTCGTCGACGGGGTGTGATAATATCGACTGCGAGATGGGCGTGGGCAGGAACTGGTCGTCCGACTTGGCGGCGAGCTCGACAAAGGTTTCGCTCAGGTCCTGCGCGAGCTTGTGAACGAGGACGGCGTCGATGTGCAGCGGCTGCAGGAAGTCGGCCAGGGGCTTTGGCGGAGGAGCCACGGCGGGAGCCTGGCCGTTGATTGCGAGGGCAGCTTGAGATGGCATTTTGTCTGGGAGGTTTCAAGGCTGGCGGCGCATGGCTCATAGCAGAGGGTATCCCAAGCAGCAGCGACTGCAGCACTAAAAGCCAGCTGTGCCTTTTTATTTTCCTTTCTCCTGCAAGCCCAGGACGGGGCGACCCACCGCCACGGCGCTGCAGTGCTGGAATTAAACGCCCCCAGCGCGGCTCTTGAATGGAGGCCTCGAGGCAGGCGGCGCCAGTGGCTGGGTGGGAATTTCAGGGTCTAATGCCTGCCAGCGAAGCACCCGGGCCGGCTAAGGTTGTGGAAGGGTGGCTGTGACGAGACGGCGACTGACAGAGCACGGCACTGGGGCTGGGGCACAAGAGGATGCCGGCTCGATATGGAGTCTAAAAGGAAGCCCTCACTCGCACACTCGTATCCATGGAAAGCACGGCACATAAGCATCATGGCACCATGGGCCCGTCTTCCCACATGGAACACCAGGCCGATCCGGCGGGATTGGCGCCAGGATCAAGCACCCGATTTGGCGCTGGATGCAGTCGTCGGTGGCATCGATGGGGCGTGCATTCCAGATTCTCTGGTGTCGCTGCTGAGGACGGGAACGTTACAGCGGCCCAGGGGCGAATTACAAGGCAGCATGCGGGAGCATTGGGGGCGGCTACCCCACATGCGGAACTGCTGCACGCACGTGTGGGTATCTTGATGCCACTGCAACGCAGACAGGCAGGTCCAGGCCACGCTGCGTGCAGCGCCTGCCTCCCGGGCCAAATTCGTGTCCCTGCGCGAGATGCAATCTCTCCGCTGCCCGAGGCCAACGGCAGTGCACAGGCGCGCTGCGTCATCCTTGCCGGTCCCACTTCTTGATTCGTTCGTGCCCAGTGAGCCGTGAGGACCTGACACAAGAGACAGCCGCAAGAACTCAGCGCCCCAACATTCGAAAGAGCCCCTTTCTCCGAAAACGAACCGACAGCGGCAGCGGCGACTTCCCAACCGACGAGCCTCCCTCCGACAAACCTCTTTCCCAGGCCCCCTCGAATGGAAGAATCCCGACAGGCTGCAGGCCATCTCCCGCGCGCAGACGAAAAGATGGGCGACATCAAAAGATACCCGACGCCGTCCAGGGGCCGGTCCCTTTCGGCGACGCGACGAAGCCGCTCGTGCATCACCATGGCCATCGTCGGAGTCTGCTTCTTCATGTTCCTCATCCACATCCGTCCCCTCGGGAGCGTCCAAGTGCCAGTGCAGACGGGCCCGAAGGCGTCCGCGCCCGCGACTACGAATCCTCCAGCACCAAAGGTCGCCAGCCTGGTGCCGCTCGAGGCCCACATCATGAGCAAATGCCCAGATGCGAGGGTATGTTTTGTTTCCCGTCCTGCCCCAGGGGCATCCAATCCCAGGCCGCCGACTAAACTATCTTGCGAATCAAGGACTGCTTGAAGCAGATGGTGCTCCCAGTCATGGAAAAGGTCCACGACAAGGTCAACTTCACCCTTTCTTTTATTGGGACGTAAGTTATGTCTGCTGCTGAATCTCCGCCCCCGCTCTCAAATTGTATCGATACTGACCCGCCTGCAATAGTCCCGACGGCGACAGCGGCGTCGCCTGCAAACACGGCCCGGCCGAATGTGCGCTATCCTACCCCGATCTAGTCCCAGCTGGTGCGATAGCAACGTCTAGATCCAACTAACATCCTCTCTTGGACAGGCATGGGCAACATCCTCGAGCTCTGCGCCGCCGAACTCTACCCGGACCCCAAGACCTACCTCGGCTTCACCATGTGCATCTCCAACGATTACCGCAATATCCCCAAGAAGGAACTCGTCGAGGAGTGTGCCCTCGAGCACGCCCTCGACCTCAAAGCCCTCAACGACTGCGCGACCAAGGACAACGGCGCGTACGGGACCGATATGCTCAGGGAGAGCGTTCAAAGGACTGAAAAGGTACGCATTTCTATGGGGTATCTACCTCATCATCGTTTCCCTTGGAACGACCTATCTAACTGGAAATTCAAAACGAACAAATAGGCTGGCGTGACACTGAGCTGTACCGTGAGGCTGGCCGGCGAGGTCTGGTGCATCCGCGACGGAGGGGAATGGGTCGAGTGCCCGCAGGGAGCAGGGGTTAGCGAACTGGTGGCGGCTATCGAGAAGAAGTACCAGTCCTCTTGAGGGGCCCGAAGACCTCGGTCCACAGCTCGCTCGCCTCGCCGAGCGTGTAGCTCAGCGGCACCGAATCCATACCCGCGTCCTCCCCACCCTGCATGCTCTCCAGCTGCGCGATGATGCTCTCGAGCCCGATGGCCTTGCCCGTAGCCTGCGTGGCGCCCGCCTCGAGCTGCACGTGCACAATGTGGATGTGGAAGTGGTAGTAGGTCGGCTGGTAGTGCACGTACAGCTTGATCTGGTCCGCCTCGAGCCTGCCCGGGTACGCGCCCGTGGTGGCGCCCAGCAGCTTGGCCTGCATATGCCGCAGCCAGGGCACGTGACGGCGCCGCAGGTCGCGCAGGCTCCAGATGTCGCGCCGCTCCACGATGGCCAGGAGGTGCAGCGCCTCGGCGGTCTTGCGGTCCCAGTTGAGGTCGGGCAGCAGCAGGAACCCTTCGTCGCCGGCCTCGCCCAGCTTGGTCCGGTAGATGACGTCCTCGGCCTCCTTGCGGCCCTCGATGATGTTGTAGACCCAGTTGAGCCGGCCGGCCTCGCGCTTGGCCTGCATGAAGGGCTTGACCTTCTCCCTGTAGATGTCGGGCGTCTCGGTCACGAGGCGGACGCCCTGCTTGCTGTACTTCTTGACGTGCTGCTCGGTGCAGGGGCAGATCAGATTGATCTTGAGGTCGGCGTGCTGGTCGTCTGTGGCGCCGCTGCTAGCCATGAACCAGTAGTAGACGTCGTTGTTGCCCAGGTTCTTGAGCGTCGAGAGCGTGCCCGTGATGGAGGCGAGGTAGTCGGGCGACGTGGGGAAGGGCGCGCGCTCGACGACCAGCAGCGCGGGCTGGCCGTCGACGGAGCCGAGGAGGGATGTGCGCCGGCCGGCTTGGTCTTTTGTTGCCGTCCGTTTGTGTTAGCTCTCTTTGTGTTGCTTGTGGGTATATCGCCATTCGGGGCCACGCGCCTTGGTTCAGCTGGCGCTCAAACTTGAACTTGGGCACGAGGGCCTCGGCGGCGGCGGCCATGTTGGTATAGGAAGTTGAAGGGTCGGTTTCGAAGTTCACGGTTATTTTCGCGGCATGAGCTGCCCGAGACAGAGGTGTTTTTGTAGACTGCCGAATCCCTTGCTTCGGTCTGGGCTGTGTCCGTTTGTCGACACGCAAGTCTGCCCCAAGCAAGAAAAAACAAGCCATTTGGTGCCGCGCCAAGCCCACACCTTCCCGCCCCGCGATGACGGAGGCGGGGTGTTTGCTGCAGGAGAGTGTGGGGTTTAGGGGAAGCGGGCATGCGGATTCAGGGGTTCAACGTCCAAGATTGTGCAGCCTCTCCCCGCCCAGCTACATTCCGTCATGGCGGGATAGTTGATGGATATTTTTATTTACTGAGAGCCCGAGACAATCAATCTGAATATTTGGAACATTTGATACTGGACCCTTCAACCTTCAACTCCGAAACTCTCGCTTTTTTCTTCTTTTATCGTAGCTTGCCGTAACCCTTTCCGGGAACCGCATCCCGTACAGCTGGGCCGTTCCAAGCTCCTGATAGTCCCTATTGACCCTCGGGTTTGTCGAAGCCGGAGGAAATCACTGTGGCGTTTGCGGTGGCGGGAGACACCCCGTCCGCCTGTGACCACCAGTCCTAGAGACCGGAAAAGCGAGGCTCAGAGATAGCAAAACACTCCTAGAAGGTGGTCAGAAGCGTATTTCTTCCAGACCAAGGGAAACACAAATACGATGTCTGTGTATATGCAGGGGCGCCCACCTGGTCCTAGCCCGGCCTGCGTCTTACATGCCGGTTTTGAGAGTCGGCGAAGAAGCCAGGAGGTGGGAAAAAAAAAACATTCAAGAGAGTAAAGGATGGGAGAGCCTCAATTAAGGATATCATGAAGAATAGCCCAAGAGTCGCTGGCGGTAGAAGTACAAAGGGGCTGCTTGGCCCCTATCGCGCCCGGAAGTACACCGCTCGTCAAGACTTGGGGGGTTGGTTGTATATACCGATCTGGTAGGCCGGCGCGACGACAGGAGTCACTGGATAGACGGCCTGGGCCTGGACGAACGGCGTCACCGTCGTGACCGGAGTAACCGTCGTGACCGGCATGACTGTCGTGACCGGCTGGACGACGACCGAGGGCGACGCTACGACGGGCTGGACGTAGGAGTAGACGGGGTAGGTCACGGTAACTCCGCCGGGGCCCGGGAAGAAGACGACCATGATTTGTTGTCTCTGATCGGCGCGGTGGGAGGCTTCGAGACGGAGACTAGAGGGGGCTTTTTCTTGTGTGTGCGCCAGGAAAGGGGCTGTCTTGGGTTTGCGTATGTGTTCGGCGTGTCGCGATATTGCTCCTGGATGTAAACTTGACGTGGGCGGTTGCAAGAAATGGTCTTGGAGGGGGCATAGGGGACAAAGGCCACGAGCACAGAGGGGAAAAAAAAAAAAAGCTGATATTTGTACTGGCCCTTGTGCTCGAGAGGTTACTCACCCGAGTCGATGTTGGCGCCGTGCGACATGGCATCAAAAACGAGACCAAGGGGCTCACTGCCGCTTCGGCCTTTAGGAAAGCTGGGTGAAAGAGCCGAATCCCTTTCCCTGACGACTCGGCATGATGCCACCAGTCGCCGGGGAATGATTGTGCGGTTTTGATAAAAAAAAAAAAAAACCTGTCTCGAACGTAGGTTTGAGGGCCAGAAAGACTTCACGGGTATCTTGCCTTGAAGAAAGGGCCCTGGGGCTCCTGGAAGTATTCCCGCGGGCACCCTTTCGGTTTTGAGCACGGTTATGGTGGTGGCTGTATTGGATGAGGGCATGCTATTTGGACGAGGACTTGCTCTGGATGCGAGGGCCGCGGACTCCCACCCCTGGCCGCCGATCTAATCACATTGAAGTGCAAATTCATGCCTATTCACTTGGTAGGAATGGAGCATACGAGCTGGTGACTGGCCGAGATGAATGGATCAGCCGATGTTCTAAGCAGTGATGAAGCTGTTGGCGGTAAACGATTTTCTGCGTCTCTGAAGCGAGACGACTCATCACATGCGCTTTCTGGGTCAGGCGGATAGGGTATATTGGTGACATAGAGATGAGGCGTATGGAGCGCTGCTATTAGGAGTCCTGGTTCGGCCATTCACTGGGGTTTGCAAATATCCGCGATGCCGACTGCGGCTCAGGACTGCGGCAGAGGGTGTCCAACGAGGACAATGACGATATTCTAGGCTGCTTACCGAGAAGCCATGATTGTCATGTTGATATTTTCCGTTTCTAAACCGGCCTGAGCTGGAGGTCAACCTGGGAGCTGTTTGTCCTCGTGGAATTGGGGCATGTTCAAGCTGGCTTGGCAGCAAAATCCCCAAAATTGATTTTCAAGCGACCCCTGCCCGAATTACATCACCCATGCAACGCCATCGAAATGCCATTGGAATATGAATTTTAACCCGAGTTGGCAACTCAAACCACTTCTCCTCCGTGCCCTCCTGATCCTCAGTCGGCCGACTTTACCCTCAAGACGACGGACCTCGACATCGATCCCTTCCGGCTCGCGCGCCGCAGCCCGCCATGGCCGGCGGACGCAAATCGCGGCCCGCCGTGATCCTGCCGCCACGCCAGACGCTCGTGCTGGACAACGGCGCATACACCCTCAAAGCCGGCTTCGTGGCCCGCGGCGACGACGACCCTACTGAAAATGGCGGCGACGACGAAACCCCCACCACCAAGAAAACCCCCGAGGAGCCGCGCGTGGTGCCCAACTGCATCGCGCGCGACCGGCACCGCCGGACCTACGTCGGGTCGGAGCTGAGCAAGTGCCGCGACTACGGCGAGATGGCGTTCCGGCGGCCGGTCGAGCGGGGCTACGTCGTCAACTGGGAGGCGCAGCGCGAGATCTGGGACCGCGAGCTGTTCGACAGGAAGACGAGCTCGCGGCCCTGCGACCCAGCCGAGACGCGGCTCGTGCTGGCCGAGCAGCCGGGCGCGCTGCCCGCCCTGCAGGCCAACTGCGACCAGATGGTGTTTGAGGAGTTTGGCTTTGCGAGCTACTATCGGGGGATAGGTGCGTCTGACTCCCCGCAGAAGAGATGCACAGGACCACACAGAGAGCCGCTGACAAGAACACCCTCGAAACCCCCCCAAAACAGGCCCCGCCTTCAACGCATACCACGACATCCAGAGCATCTTCCGCACCCCGCGCGAGGCCAACGCCGTCGCCCAGCTCCCCGCCGAGGTGATCCTGCTCATCGACGCGGGCTACTCGTGCACGACCGTCACCCCGCTCCTCCGGGGGCGGCCCCTCCACAGCGCGATCAGGCGCCTCAACGTGGGCGGCAAGTTCATGACCAACTACCTCACCCGTTTACTATCCCTGCGCCACTACGACATGCGCAACGACGCCCACATCGTCAACGAGATGAAGGAGAAGGCCTGCTACGTCTCGCTCGACTTCAGGCAGGACCTCGAAAAGACCTGGAAGGGCACCAGGGGCGAGCGCCGCGAGGACTACCTGAGCGGCGCCGGCATCGCCAAGGACTACGTCCTGCCGGACTTCGACGCGCGCTCCGAGGGCGTCGTGCGCGAGTACGACCCGCAGCGCGCGATCCGGTCGGCCAAGCAGGCGGCACGCGCCCAAGAGCCGGCGGCAGCGGACGAGGACGTCCTGACACTACGCAACGAGCGCTTCTCCGTCCCCGAGCTGCTCTTCAACCCGTCAGACGCGGGCGGCGCGTCGACGCGGCACCCCCGCCCGGGAGTCGCCGAGCTCGTCATGCAGTCGCTGGCCGAGGTGCCCGTGGGCCTGTGGCCGGCCCTCCTGGCCAACATCGTCGTCGTCGGCGGCAGCGCCATGCTGGACGGCTTCATACAGAGGCTGCAGCGCGAGGTCGTCCAGCTGGTCCCCGACGAGTGCATCGTCAGGGTCGCGAGGCCCGCCGACCCCGTCACCAGCACCTGGCACGGCGCCGCGGCGTTTGCGGCGCACCCGCACGCTGACAGGCTCGCCGTCACAAAGCAGGAGTACGAGGAGCACGGGGCGCTGTGGGTCGCGAGGAGGTTTGCGGCCGGGCTGGGGCTTGATGATTGATGAGGTTTACTTTTTGTTTTATATACCCAGGAGCGCTTTCTCCGCGAATATAGGTTGGTTAGCAGCTAGACCGGCAGATGTGTTCTGTGCCGGGAACCCAGTATATGGTCATGACTGCCGCCGACCTTCACGCTGGCTACTATTATGCCGACTCATTCATGCAACCTCACACAGGCCGGAGCATCTCGAAAGCTTTGCGATCTGCAGACCACGTAAAATGTCCGAGGGGCATATGAAAATCGGTTACAGGCACGCCATGTATTGGTGAAACTAACAAATCGGCAAATGTTCGTATGCATGCTTCTTGCTCGTGACAGTCAGCCGTAAAAGTCGATCGACAATTCCAGATCCCTAGGAATTCCGAAAAGACCCAGGTAAAAGTTCCGAGGTTAATAAAAAATAGAGGGGAGCACTTTGTTTTAGAGTGGGGGTTGCTTGCTTTCGTCCGAGAGTGGGGAAGGGTCTCAAAAGGGTGAAAAACGCAAGGAAATCCCGTTGAAAACGGCAGGGAAATAAGAAAAATCCTCCCTTGCAACCATCGCCAGAACACATAAGCCATCATAACATATCTACCAGGGTCATTCTCCCAGGACCTCTATCCGCGAGGTCTATTTCCAAGCTCGAGCATTCAATAAAGCTCGCGGGTTCTTCGGCTACCCTTGGAGCACCCTGCGGTTTTCATTGTGGTAATCAGCCATCATATTGTCGATAATGCGCTGGATAAATCTCCCATGTCTTCTCATCGAGGAACGCTGAGCAGGGGAATAGTATGCTCCTGGCGGCTTACAGTCGCACTGCCAACATCGAACGCGCAACTCGTCAGCATTGCAAAACCCCGAGGACATCACTGATCGCCTGCGCTCGAAGCAAGGAGACCTACGTGTGTCGGGCCTGAGCCTTCGTTGTGGATGATGCAGTATCCGCCGCAGCAGCTCTTGCACATCAGCTGCGTCTTGGAGATGCAGTCGTGACACTGCCATTTGCCGCGGGCAGAGAAGTCAGCAAAAACCCTTGCACCCGATGCGCTGTGAGACCTCGCGAGGTATCCCTTACATTGTCGCCGCATTCCCAGCAGCTCTTCGTCACTCCGCGCTATAACAGCCAATGGCAGACTTGTCAGTCATGGTTGTCCCCTATCACGCTGCCAGATGGGAAGGCAGAGTGTGGGTGGGTGTGGCCGGACGAAAGGGGTGGCGTGGACGAGACGATGCAAGCAACGGGACGACACCCAGGTCACAAAGGGGGGCAGATACAAACGTTGCCATACAATTTCTCCGGGAAAACCCCCCTTCCAAGAGAGCGTGAGCGCACTTCATTCCCTTCATTCTTCATTCTCGCTCGTCCATGTTGTGGGCGGGGAAAAGAGGAGGGATTGGAGGTTTTAGGAAGAATACCGTCCGCGGGCCCTGGCGGTGAGGTTGCTAGGAGCGGCATTCTCTTTCTTTTGCTTTTGTCTGGTTGTCACCCACAGACAAAAAGTATTCGACAGAAAATCGCCGCCAAGGGGTTTCACCGGCGCAGAGGAGACCAGAAGCGACGCTGCCAGGGGTTGGCGATCCACGCCCAGCCGACGCCGGCCCTCGCCCTCTCGCGGCCCCAGTCGTCCTCGCCCGCGAGCCACAGCAGGCCGGGCTCGAAGATGCGCTCCTAGCAGTCACCGCACAGGCCGTCGATCCGTCGTACCTTGTCGTCCGCGCCGCCGCCGCTGCCGCCGCCGGGGCCGGCGTAGCACGACTCGCACCACCACTTGTTGCAGCTCCAGCAGTACCTGCCCTTTAGGCACTCGAAGCACCGCGCCACGAAGCTCGGCGGGCCCCGGTGGACGCTGTCGCTGCTCTCGTCGTTATTACCGGTTCCTACTATACCGCTGCCGCTCCACGCGCCGACCATCTCGCGGTCCTCGGTCGACGCGCCCGACGGGCAGCATGCCGCCTTGACGCTGCTCGAGTGCAGCGGCGCCGGCGCCAGCAGCGGGAAGTCGTGCAGCGGGTCGTCGCGGCCCCAGACCGTCACGCCCTCGGGCGCGCCGCTGCAGCCCGCGCACTCGCCTACGGCGTGCGTCGCCACCGCCCACTGCGGCTGCTGCGGCTCCTCGGCGGCCCCCGCGGGCTCAGGGACGGGCACCTTGCCGAACGCGCGCGAGTTGGGGTGCCGCGGCCCCGCGCACAGCACGGCGTCGAAGGCGATGACGCCCTGGCAGGCGAGCAGGGTGTGCGCCCACTCGCGGCTGATGCTGCGGCTGAGCATCTTGCCGCGCCTGTCGTACCACGCGTCGCCCTCGTCCCAGTCCGCCGCAGACGTTGTCTTGTGCGGGGACGAGGCGTTGCTGCGCTGTAGCGAGCTGGTAAACGCCGAGGTGGGTGCGGACCCGGCTGACGTGGAGCCCGATGACCCGCTGCCCGGCCCGATGCTCACGCGCGACGACGACGACGACGTCGATGACGACGCGGCATCGCGGCGGGCGAAGAGGTATATCGCCTTGAGGTGCGGGGTGCCCTCGGGCCTGCTAGGCCGGCAGGCGGTGGTAAGCGCCTGCTGCAGCTTGCGCTCGTTCAGGTTCTTGACATCACGCAGAGAGAGGATACGGATGTGGAACGACGGCCCCGTGAGGATGTCGTGTACTAGCTCGGCCGTCACCGACAAGCCGTCGAGGACCAGGGTGTGCACCGACGAGAGGAGGTTGCTGCGGCACAGGTTCGAGAAGATGCCGCGGAGGGGTCCCGAGTAGAACCTGCAGTGCGCGCGTCTGGCGTCAGTCATTCGATTGCTCTCTCGAAGGGTACAGGCGATAGGGGAAGCTCTAGCTCACTCATCCTCGGTCAGATGCTCATCCAGCTGCGTGTTGTGCCATAGCTCGCCGCCCGTGTCGATGGGGTCAATGTCGAACTGGGCGGTCTTGACGTGGGTCAGGTCCAGATGGCGGAAGGCGACGGGGCTGCTGTAAATCAGGCCCCGGAATGCGCGCGAGGTGGCGGCGAGGTTGAGGACGGCAGAGGGCGGGAGGTAGGGCAGCGTCTGGGACAGGACCAAGTGGTTCGAGAGCAGGCAGCCAAGCGTCGTCGTCGTGACGGCCGCTGCCTCTTCCTCCGTTGCTATCGTTGTCGTCGTCGTATGAACGTCGTCCAGCAGTACAGCAGGTGGCGCGACCTCCTGGGCCATCGTACGCCTCCTTGCTTGCAAGGGCGGGTTGGGAGCTTTGGTACCGAACTTGATCCGGGTACCACCACCTAGCCAACACGAGCCGGCGTCGCGACTAGGATTCCGCTGTGAGACGAATCTGATCTCGGATTACAGCGCGCGGCGCAAAAGGAAGAAGTCGCGTCATGCACTGGCAACGTGACAAAATCAAGACACAGGAAAAAATAATGAGACAGGTCGGGATCTTGCGCGGTCAATAGGGAACGGAGATCTTAGATCAGATCCCCAAGATGAGCGGCGCGGCGGCCTTTGAAAGGGGGGGGTGTCCCTCAATGTTCTGCGGACAGTCCGGAGGCAGCGCTGCCGGGGGCGTGCACCACACACGCACGGTCTGCAGTCGCAAAGTGGTGCGAAGCGTGGGGTGACGGGTGGGTCGTCGTTTGTCGATGGGCGCAGGTGTGAGGTGTCGGTCGGTGTATCTAAAGGTGCGTTGCCAAGGCGCGTGCTTCTGCCGCCACAATCCCAGCAAACGTCGCAGGGCGCTAGATAGCTTGCTTTGCTTTGCTTTGCGTTGCGCGCCTGTCTCGGGGGCGCGAGTAAGTTGGACGCAGGTGGGTGGTGAGGGGACTACAGATGCATAAAATACTAGTAGGTCGGTGCCGAGGTAGGCTGCAATAGTGGTGGAAGCTAAAGACAATAGGCTATGCGGAGTGACGAGATGAGGATAGCTGTGGATTAGGTGTTTACGTGGGTCGGCTAGGTTGGTAGCTCGATGGCTTGTCTATAGACGTTGCTCGGGGTAGAATCTGCAATATTGGAATGTTGAATGAGGTGATCAGACCGCATCTGAAGCAGAAGCTCCAGACCACCCAGAGAGAGATGCCAGCCAAGGCCGTGGCTCGCATCCCAAGTCACTGAGCCCAACCTGCCAATCGCTACGAGAACTCTCTTCAGGGGCCAGAAGGACAAGACGAGGCAAGAGGGCCAGCCCCAGGGGAAGGAATAGCCTGCAGCTTCCAGCGAGATGGGGTAGCAGCGGCCCACCCTTGCAAGTTGCAGCCAAGCAATCTAGACGGGACGCCTGCCCGGCGCGCATTCTGCTTGTTTGCTTGTTGTCTGCCCAGCTTGCCAGGTTGCAACAACTCCCGCACCGCCATGTGTGGGGGGACGATGACTGAACTCGTGGAAATCAGGATGCGGGCAAATCACTTGGTGATGTCGACACATGCTCCATAGCTGAACCTTGCGCATCTGCCGTCACCAACCGGGCACACCCCTTCGAAATGTCGGCCGCCAATCGAAGTAAAGAAGCAGCACAGCAGGGCGGGGTGGTTATCTTTTGGGCGCAGAGACGGGATGGGGAAAGTAGAGAAAAAGCAAGATAGCTGTTCCATGCATTTGCTTCTGGGGATGTGGATCAAAGCTGTTACAAGACCGAATTAGCCACCGCTAACGCCATGATTGGACCGGCAATAAAAAGCGCGCGACAAGGAAACAGGAACCCCCATCCGGTCCCCGGGCTCTGATTCATCATTTCCCCCGCGGGTGGCGTCCTGGGTGGTGTGGCACCGCAGTAGCACCTGCATCGGCTGCGACTGTTTTTTTTTTCCCTCTGATGTAGCAACCGAGCTTGGGAGCTGCTGCTTGACCAGGTCAGTCTGACAGCAGGAGGGCGCAGCCTGAATCGTGGTCGCAGGTGGTCATGCCACCTATATGCCCATCTGGCTCGGATGTCTGAATCCAGTAACCCACCCACGACTGCAACCACTGGGCCAGTCACTGAGGAGGTGTTGAGACGACTGGTGCAAACACCAGCAAAGCGGAGATGAGGCGGATTCAAGTGGAGGCCATTATAGTCGCGCACGGCGAGCCGTCTCCATCGCTGATCTCTCCAGCCTGCTTCAAGAGTCGCCCGGTTTCTGACCGACTGATAGTCACTGCAGGGCCAGGAATCTCACAGAGCAGCGACGACAGCAGAAATGCCGTGTTCTATCCAGGGGCTGGATGCATCTGCTGTGGATACCTCCGGGGACTTGCCATCAATATTGATCTCCGGCACTTGCGTGCTGGCGAGCTCGGCCGTCTTGGCTACTTGTCGCCCAGAGGTCCAAGCACTCGATAGCCGCTCACTTACTCCTTGCTCAAACCCTCCCGGGTTACAATAGAATATCTTGCTATGAAGCCAAGGCTTATCGAGGCTGAGGAATTAAAGAGCCGTTGCGTTGCATCCATGCCATCCAGAGCATAACCGGAAGGTCTAACCTCCCTCCGAGCCTCCCTCAACCTCGAGCGGGGTCGCGTTGCATGCCACTGGCTTTCCGTTGTGGGTAGGTGGCATCACGAGAAGAAAGCAATGCAAGCAACCGCCACCAGTCCAGAAGCACAGCCCGTCCGGCCCGTGCTTTGTGCCCCGGGCTTGATTTCCGACGGAGCCGATGGTCAATTGGTTCTTGGGATATCTGAGCGCAACGTACTCCCCCGTATCTCACTGGGAGTTGGCGAAACCCCGTCACGACTGAAAGCACAGATGGGACACAGAAGCACAGCCCCTAGTGACGTTTACACTGCCTAGATGGTAACGCAAGGCCAGGCGGAATCGCCACGAATATCATATCATAAGGGCAGTAGGCAGGCGGCTGGGCGCGTCCGTTGCCGACAATTATTGTTGGGCGAGGGGCTGTGGGTGGTCAAAACAGCGAGGCTGCAAGTAGCACCGCAGCGGCAGCGCCGGCTTGCGCAACCTCGTTGAGCGCAACCTCCGGCCCAACCTTGTACCCAGGTATGTGCCCAGAGAGGTGAGTACCATCAGTGCAGGCAAGATTGGGATTCGGTGATGGAAAGGTGGTCCCAGGGATTCTAGGTAGGCGGTAGCCTTGTCTCGAGAAGGCGATGCAATAGAAGATAAAAGCCGCCGATTTCTGAAGCATCTTTTCTTGTGCCTGCTCTCTCTTTCAAGCACGCTTGCCAACCCTCTCCTCTGCCCAAAGCACAGCCAACGAGACCTCGCCACTCGAGAAAGCACGCCCTTCGAACCTGGAAGTCAATCCAAAATGTCGACACCAGCGATTCTCGGCCCAGGAGTCGGATGCTTGACGACGACCTCGCCGCCCAGGCTGCAAGGATCGCGGCAAGGGGTGCGGAAGCTTCCTCCCCGGGCTGCACTTCTTGCGGCTGCTTCCGCCCAGGCTGCAACTACTACGTGTCTTTGCACCCAGGTTGTACCTGTTTATACTCTCATAATGCTCGGGAGTCCGGTCGGATGGGCGTGGCTGGGGCTCCTCATTGGGCACATCATAAACACCTACGAGTGGTAGACACATCGCGGGCGGCGGCTGTGACCTGTGGCTGCTACGGGCCTATTATCGGCGAGGTCGACTCTGACGAGATGGCGACCGGGCCCAATGACGCTCGCGAAGCTGGCGGCGCAGCCAGCGGTCCGGCGGGTGTCTGTCTGTGCAGGCATCATCACCACGTCTGGCTGCCTCCTTGAAGTCGAGGTCGGGAACAAGGCCGGGAGGCGCTACTCGCTCCGAGGCGTTGCTTTGTCTGGGGGCTCAGTCGCCTACCACGCGGGGCAGATCGATGAGCGGAGGATTGGTGGTTTGGTATGCTCTAGATGAGCAGGAGACGGTCGAGCCTACACTGGTGTTGTAGATGTGTCTGCGGAAACACGCTGCAGAGGAGCGGTTTGTTGACCAACGTCAGGAATTATGGAAATTTGGGGCCAAATTATCTGTTCAGGGGTCCACTATTTGTTATCGATAACAACCCGCGGGGCGCTCCTCCCCGCCTGGCGCGTCGTCAAGGTTGCTGCCTCGGGTTTGTCAGGAGAAGCAGCATCGAAGCACACAGAAGCAGCGTCATTCCGTCATCTTGCGAGCTGATATTGCAAACCGACGGACATAATAAACACCAAGCACGCACTCGAGGAAACCCCCCGAGACCGTTATTTCTCACTCTCATCAGTTCCACACATTGTTGCTTTTGACCTACTTGAATTATAAACGGCCCATCCACCCTTCCCCACAACCTAACGTCGTGCCGATCCAACACACAAATCGACCCGATATCCTGCGCAAAAGCCCAGTTCTTGATCGGGCCGGATTGGTCGCAATCAACACAGAATGGCGGGCCATGGCCCAGAGCTGAGGTGGTCAGGGACTTTTGCAGTCGACACGCTGCTAAAGGGCCCGACTGGCGACAAAATCAACCTGCCCTCCTCAGCCCTCCAACAGCTGCTGGACGCCAACGTCGCCGCCCCGACCCGCTTCTCCAGCTTCGAACAGAATGCGCACAGCCTCCCATACCCCCTCATGTTCCGGCTGGTCAACGAGAGCAACGGCAAGGCTGTCCATGCGGGAGTCCGCGAGTTCTCTGCCGAGGAAGGCCACGTCGTCTTGAGCCCGTTCCTCTTGGGCTCTCTCGGGCTAGAGTCTGATTCAGGCGCCGCATCCCTACCGCGCGTCAAAGTGACGACTCGCCAACTACCCAAGGGTCACTATGTCGGCCTGTCGCCTGTCCAAGACTACGCCGCTTATGATCCCGCCGTTCTCGAGCCGCTACTGGAGAGGGAGTTGAGGCAAGGGTATACAACGCTATCAGTTGGCACCATACTACATGTGCGGAGCGGTCTCCGAGACGAATACGAGTTCTTGGTGGAAAGCGTCAAGCCCGAAGGCGACGGCATCTGCGTCATTGATACCGACCTGGAGCTCGACCTCCTGCGTGTGCCAACAGCGACGGCTCAGGCACCGGGCGCGGGGGGCGGGGGCAAGGCAGCAGATTTGGATGCAGACAAGAGCTCGCCCGGCGGGGAGATCGGGATCTGGAAGCCGGTCGAGGGCCAGGTCCAGCACAGCGAATATATTGACTACGAACTCACGTCGTGGGATAAATCCCGCGGCCTGGTCATCGAGGCCAAGCATGGGATCGACCCGGACGCGAGTACCGAATTCTTTCTCGACATCTTCGTAAGCCCAAAGGCACCTCACCTGCGCGAGCGCCCCAGGGAGACTCAGTATTGGATGGCCCAGATGGGGCCGTACACCACTCGCGACCCGACGAGGCTCGAAATACCGTCATCCTCTTTTGGCACAGACGACGAGATCGAAAGCGTTATGATCTCTATCTACGGATTCAGGGACCAGAGGCTTGATGCCGTAGGGACCAAGCCCCATAAGTTCTCCCTCAGCGTCAGCTCGCTGAAAGACGACACCAAGACGAACGGGAGCGGAGAGGCGGCGGCCGACTCAGAGGACATGGCAGACAAACAAAGGTGCGGCAACTGTGGACAGTGGATAGCAAAGCAAAACTTTGTGCTGCATCAACTGCGCTGCGCCCGCAACAAAAGATGCGCCGTGTGCGGCCTGGTGGCGGGAGCCGACGAGCTCAAGGAGCACTGGCACTGTTCTTTATGCGCCAGCTCCGACTCTGCCTTTGGCGACAGCCTCGTGAGCAAGGCGAAGCACGACAGCCGCATGCACCCAGCCGAGCCCCTGCGCTGCTCATGCGCAGCATCCCTCGAATTTGACACGATACCCGCCCTCGCCCGGCACCGCGTGACCGACTGCCCGGAGAAGGTGATCCTCTGCCGCTTCTGCCACCTCGAGGTCCCGCAGGAGGGCGATCCGACGGACCCCTCGAGCGTTGCGCAGACGGCCTACACGGGCCTGACAGCCCACGAGCGGGCCGACGGCGCCCGAACCGCAGACTGCGACCTGTGCGGCGCCATAGTAAGGCTACGCGATATGGACTCGCACCTGCGCCACCACGAGATGGACAAGAAGGGTCGCGCCAGGCCTGTACTCTGCCGCAACGCCCTCTGCGGCCGCACCCTGCACGGCGTCGGGCCCCGCGGCCAGGTCGGCCCTGCAGCGGCAGCGGCCACGGCAGGGAGGCCCGACAACGATCTCGGCCTCTGTGGCACCTGCTTCGGCCCGCTTTACGTGTCGATGCACGACCCGGAGGGCAAGGCGCTGCGCCGGCGCGTGGAGCGGCGATATCTAACGCAGCTCATCACGGGCTGCAGCAGGACATGGTGCTCCAACGAGCTCTGCAAGACCGGCCGCGCCAACAACGGCCAGGAACCGCTTGGTGCCTCGACCTCGGCTGCTCTACCGCTTGTCCGGCCGCTCGTGACGCCCGAGGAGCTGGCGGGCCACTCGAAGACGATGCGATTCTGCGTCGACGAGGCAGCGCAGCGGAATCTGGTCCTTGCTGAGATGGTGGCGTCCGAGGGCGTCTGGGATCTCGAGTGGTGCGTCGCTGCGTGCGAGGCCGAGGGCGACAGGGATAAAGCGAGGGAGTGGCTTCAGAATTGGGCACCCAACAAGTACGAGTAGAGGAGCCGCTGGCATGATGATAACTTGGATGGGCTGCATCATTAGACTTATAGAACTTGATACCCACATACGTGCTTGGTTTAGATATAGAATCTATGATATCAACGTCGAGTTCACATTGGATATCTATCAGCTATGGATGATTGGATTATTGCATTGTTGAAATGATTTAAAGCAAACGTAAAGCATACAAAAGCAAAGCCACACACCCAAGCCCATATCGGCCTCGGTGAGATCCCCTAACTACTGCGTGCTTCCCTATGCAAGACTTCCGCCAAGCTTCCATCGTACGGCAGGACAGTATGGGGCAGAGCTCGAGAGGCCGCTCACTTGTCCTAAATATTGAAATACGATCCACAAGGTCAGTTTTATACCGCGCATTGAACGAGGGAGGGGTCACGGATGTCTTACACAGCAAGTGCAGCTCGAGCAGCCGCCGCTGCAACTGCAGGTGTTGCATCCGCACTCGGCGCCGGGCATGTCGGCTGATGTCTGGTGTGTATGTAGGTAGGTAGGTGGGCTTTGAAGGATGGCTCTGCGGTGTGTTGTTGGGATCGTTTCGTTTTTGGTATGGTCACTTTTGGCCTGGGCCTTGTGTAGAAGAAGGGAACAGAGTAGATTAGAGGGAAGGGGGAGGGCGAGGAAGCACCCCTTTATATCCCTTTTTCTCGCTCAACCCACGCACAGTCCAGGGCACGGCTCCGTGTGATGGACAGGATCTCCGTCCCCCAAGAGCCTGCCTCTCTATTTCCCCTCATGCGTGGTTTCCGCGGATGCCAAGCGTGTAACACACTCTGCGGGACTTGTGCCGAGAGGGAGGCGCACGCCGCTCTTCTGCGGTACACACTGAGCTGTTCCCCTCGGCCGCCTATCACAGAACGCAACCTCTCCCGAATCCTCACGTCATTCCCCCGCACGCGCCACCCGCCGCTGCAAGCTGTCGGTTGTCCGTCGCTCGGGCTTGGGACGTGGCGGTTGGTGTCTAGGTTGGGTACATACGTAGACGTCACAGCAGCTCGGCTAGTTTTGGTATCTTTTCCCTTGTATCTTTTCCTGTATTCTTTCTTGCGTCCTTTCCCGTACCTCCGACCCAAGCCACTGCAGCCTCAGGTATTTGAGCTGTGCATAATGGCGTGTGTCTCTCCACCGAGGTAAACCCGTCGAGAAAAGACAGCATCGACGTGGGAGCGAGCACACCTGACAGTCCGAGGGTGTGGAGCGGCGGGTTCTGATAGGTTGGGGCAGGTCGTCTTGCGAGCGCCAGCGCTGGTTCCAGGAGGGCCAGCGAGTCCAGGTTGCGGCAATATTGGCTGCCTTGCTGCCTGCTCAAGATCGTTGTGGTTGTCTGCTAGCTACCAAATATGCCAGTCTGCTTACAGGGCTTGCATGGTGCATGTGGTATTCTCGTCGCCCGCAGCGCCAAGGGTATCGTGTATCAACCCGCATTCGATAGGCTGGGTATGAAACGAGGCACGAGGTCGTGTTTGGCAACTTCAGCCCTGAATCCCGGGATTTACCTCGTCCAAGGGACCAACAACCGCGGGAATTCTGCTGCCAACATATCTCCGCGTATCTCTAGCCCCCAATACGAGCGACGATAAGAAACCAAGGCGAAGCATAATCGGCCAGCGTGACCGCGAGAATCAGGCCCACGTGAGAAGCTAAGGCGGGGCCGCTGTTCTATCTCCTGGGATCTGGGATGGACGCTTGCTATCAATCCATGGCGCGAACGGTGCTGCCGTCTTGAGAATGAGGCGGGACTGGAGGGGTGGGGGGAGTGGTCGGCGTGTGCTGTTGCTGTTACTCGATTGGATTTGCTTGCTGGAGCGGACGGACGCGCATCTTTCCCCACCACCTCCCAGGTTTTTGATTATTTCTACGTGATTTAAGTGTGACGAGACTGTTCAAGGAACTCAAAATGTGGCCATGGACACGAGGGAACGATAAATATGCCTAGATAGTAGGTAGCCATCTAACCATGGATAGGTATCTAGCAGGTAGGCAAACAAACGCTTATGCTCTCTATCGTCGCGTCGAGTCTATAAAACAGAATGCTCATATCCCCTCCACGCCTCACGAAATAGGCCAAGAAAGCTTGCTGCGTGATAGTCCATCCATCTCCCGTGAGAACAAATACCAAAAACGGAAAAAAGAAAACATCATCCCTCCCATAAAGCGCCAGCCCTCTGTGTATGTGCAGTATCTAATGATATGCGGGATGCATCCCCAAAAAAGGTATATCACTTTCAAACAATATTCGTGCTGGCAGACAGCAACACTCCCCGTCTACCACGTATCAGGCCCAAAGTGCCCACCCTGCGGCACCGTCCTGTACGAGCAGGCCTGCCAGTCGCACCCCTGCTTGTAGACCTCGGTGCCCCACCACTTGAACCCATCCATGACGCCCGGGTAGATGAAGGTGAAAAACACAACGACGATGCCCGACGCCAGGGCCGAGTCAAGCGCCGCGCTGAGCGTCATGCTGTACTTTGCCCACCAGGCCGTGGCCCGGTTCTTGAGCAGGTAGTTGAAGAAGAAGCACACGACGGCCCAGACCGAGAAGTTGAGCCCCGTGGCGGGAGGGATCCAGCCCAGCGACCCCAGCAGCACGGGCAGGTTGACCTTGCGCATGATGCTGTCCTTCTTGCCGCGCGACCAGTACCACAGCGGGATCGGCGCCACGGCCCCGATCAGGAAGCACCAGACCAGGGGGCGGTAGGTTGCGCCCTTGCCAAAGAACTCGCTGGGCCCAACGACTCCCCATAAGATGGAGCCGTTGAAGTGCACCCTTGCGATGGGGCAGGTGAAGCCGTTGATGGCCTCGGGGGTGCAGATTCCAGGAATGCTTGCAAACATCCAGTTGAGGACCGCGATTTGGGTCAATGAGGACACGACCGTCGCCACCATTTGCACCATGAAAAGGATCCTTGGCGGGATCTTCATATAGTGACCCAGCTTCAGGTCCGCCGCGAACTTGATGCCCTGCGCCGACGAGATGTAGCCGTACGTAACGAACACCATGTTGGCCACGGGGCGCCCGGGGAAGATGGCGCCGCAGACCAGCTGGCAGATCAGGTAGATGCTGCTGTGCTGGTTCGTGACCGCCATTATGATTCCGATCGGGATGAATAGGACGCTGCAGATGCCTAGAGCCAGAAGCAGTCCGTACCATGGGAGGTGTATCGGGTAGCTGTGTCGAAGAGGAACTGGTCAGTACTACAGTCTTGGACTGGTACCGTGGTTCACAAGGGAGGCTGCCACTCACTATTCCACGACAAAGATACCAATCGCCGTCATCGAGATGAACGTGATCAGGTACCAGGTCATGGGCGCGTCCTTGTACCGCCTCATCAGGCGGTTGTGCACGTCCTCGCGGCTCAGCAGTGTTTCGAAGCCCGCAGAGCTGCCAATAGAGGCCTCACGGCGGGTCCTAACCCCTGGGCCGTCGCGATCTCCCGTGTTCGTCGCGTCGTCTGCCGCCGAAGCTGCGGCAAGGGGCTGGTAGACGACCGGGGCCTTGGACTCGTGCCGCGCCTCCTGCAGAGACTTGGTCCACTGGGTCCAGATGTCGCGGCCGTGCCAGCAGGCCGTGTGCGTCAGCAGCGCCGCGAGGCCGGCGAACTGCACACCGTAGCTCAGCACGTACGTAATGGGGAGGAACACCCTGCTGTAGTTTTTATAGGCGTCCGCGTCGAAGACAAAGTCGGGTGTCAGGATCCTACTGACGTCGTAGATATTTCCCGTATTGTCAAAGACGGATGCGGAGAGGATGGGCATATAGGAGGAATACAGCCAATTGCTGTAGTATGCGATGGGAGCGATGATCCACATCACTACCACAAGGCCGCCCACGACGTTCATGGCGGCCCAGAACGGCGTGAGGAGTGGGGACCCAATGTATGCGACTTGTGCCCAGTCAAACGTCAAGGGGAACAGGCCCAGGCCCGAGACGACACCGAAGAGGTTGGCCACCACCACGTTTTTGGGCGCGAACCAAGTGATGACGTTGAAGTAGCTGAGGGCCGGCATCAGCAGGCCCGGGAGGAAGTAGAAGAGGAAGGCGCACGTGAAGACGACATAGAAGAAGTTCCAGCGGCTGATGGTCCAGCCGTTGGCCGGCTTGTTCTCCTCTTTGTGGAGGGTGGTGAACATGGCGGCAGACATGAGCGTCGACGGCCAGATCATGCCGCTGGGGCGGACCAGGAAGCGCCTGGTGAGCCCGGCGAAGGTGTAGCCTAGGATCTGGGTCGACAGAGTCAGGAGGAGCTGGTAGGTGATGCTGACGTCCTGCTTGTAGAACTTGGTCTGCTCGACAATGACATCCGTGGCAAAGGCGAAGCCGAACGACACATTGCTGCTGACGTAGACGCAGCTGTGCTCCTTTTCGTTCCAGCGGCCCTGGGCAAGCCAGAGCCGTAGCCGGCGCGCTCGGCTCTGCGGCAGTTGGGCCTCGCGGGGTGACGCGGGGCTGTCCGAGGCAACCCGAGCGCCGTCGACAAACTCCTCTGACGGGTCGCCTTTGCGCTTGAGCAGGTAGTCCCATGTCAAGCCCAGAGGGTGGACCAGGAGCAGGGCTATGACGGGCGTGATGGACACGCTGGGATACCGCAGCGAGAAAAAGAGGTTCGTAGAGGAACCGAGGATGGAGAAAAGTGTGGACAGGAACCACATGCGCGGGGTGTTTATGGAGAGCGACGTGTTGTCGATGGGCGCGACCGAGGCGCGGACTTGAGGGTAGGGAGAGTTGTCTGGGGGATCGAGGTCGTCATCCTCATATTCATCAGCGGCGTCGACTGCCTCTAGGGGCACGTCATCGTCATCGTCGTCGCTGCTGTCGGCGCCGATCTTGGTATCGCTCGGGAGGGCGCCCTCAGTGACGCCGAAGCGGCCCTCGATCCCGCCGAGCACCGACGAGGCGCCCAGCTCTTCCCCAGAGCGCCTTCCCGCCGCCCGGCCTAGGTCCTCCGACTTGCGCCGCCGTTCCGGGCTGCGGGCAGGGGCGCGGCCGGTGTTATCCGATCCGCCGTTCTCGAGCGAGACTGAGCCGTATGCATTGCTCCGGAACCCGGCGGCGTCCCGGAGCGAAGGGGTGGACCGCCTCATGGGCAGGTCGCGTGGCGTTGGTTCGTGGAGGCTCGTGGCGGCTGTCGAGGCCGTCGTCGCGGACGCGGAGCGGAAGTCGTGGTCGGCGTCGGCGTCGGCCGGCACGTTCTCCTCTCCAGGGGCAGGGCGTTTGCCATGGGAGGCGATGGGAAGAGCAGCCGGGTCCCAGCGAGCAGAAGCGGCGGCGGCGGCTTTAGGTGGGCTTCGGGTATGGTCTGACGTGCGTGAAGATGGCGACAGACGGCCAGCGTGGGTACCGTGTGGTGCATCGAAGGTGGGATCGGGGTGGAGGAGGGGGCCGGCGGCGCTGGGCGTGGACGTGGGCGGCGTGGGGCGTGAGCTGTCGCCTGCTGGGGCTAGGCTGCGAAGGGGGAACGACTGCTGGCCCCGGGGAGGCGCAGCTGAATCGGATTGGCGCTGCGAGGACTTCATATGCCCTCTGCAGCTTACGGCCTGCTTTTTTTGGTCCTCTGTCCCCTCACCCGCGGACTCGTCGGCTGTCGGCTCGGCTGGTCGGACAGGCCAGCAAGCCGCAGCTGCAAAAAGAAAAGTCCGAGGATGAAAATCTCGGGGCAAAATCGGCGGTGTGATACTCCAGAGCAGCCTGCCGGGAAAAGTGCCACGAGGACCCCGTCTACCCGATGAGTCCGCTCGATTCAGGCTTCGTGAATGTGACGCACTCGGCAAGGCAGGAGGAGGTGGTCTCACTGGCTGGCGGCAACGTGAGCAATGGCGTCTGGCGTGTCGGGAACTGGAGACACAGAGTGGGCTGCAGGGGCAGGGGTCGCAGTTACAAGGCAGTAAGCCCACGCTAGCACACTGGTTTGCCAATACTGCGTGATCCGTTTCGGTCCGGCCCCTGTTTTCCAGTGCTGCTGCGACGTCTTGCCTCGGCACCACCAGCCGTTATTTTTTTTTCTCTCTTCTTTTTTAGCCTTCACGTCAGAGATACATGCTTCTGTTCACATTCGACTATCCTCTGAATCTGTACACAGACTCTGCATTTAAAAGTATTTCAGATGACGCTTGGTCAAAAAGAGATTAAAAAAACAAAATAAAAAAAATAAAACATAAAACAAACACCAACGGAGCCAACGATCCTCGGGTGGAGTGATCCTGCAGGAAGCACACAAAAACCTGGATTAAACGGGCTAAACGTCGGTGCCAAGTGCGTGTGACCGGCGGGAGCAGCGGGAAGTAATATGTGCAATATGTACCACATCGCAAGATCTGCATGGCTGGTACGTATGAGGGTCCCCGTCGGGTCTGCACGCAGCCTCCCTCTGCAGTGACGGTGCAGCAGGCCAGGGCCAGGGCCAGGACCAGGACCGCCCTTCTACTAGGGTCGCTTTCGGCGCATCAGATAACTTTACTGGGCCTCTGCAGCCGACGATTTCCATCAGCATGTGGGCGATGGATGACACCCCACGGAGAACGCGTTGATTAGATGGATTAGATAGCACGCACACCTGCCCGGGCGGGGGTCCTGCTCCATGACAGCGCGCCCGAGCGCACGCAGGGTCCACACGGGCTGCCTAAAGAGGGGAAATCAGTCGACTTTTGAGGCTGACCCTCCACGGAGGAGCAGCCCAGCGTGCCAGCGCATCCAGCCATTGACCAGGCTTAGCCAACCTCTACGCAAAGGGCTCTAACCGACATCTTCTCTTCCGACCTCGCAACAGTGACGGCCCCAACGGAGGTCTGGATATGGCGACGTTGGAGCCGGACACAGACCCAAGAATGGCGCAACTCGCCATTGCGAAGCAACAGCTTCGCCAGATGATGAAGTCTCGACTGGCGACTGTCTCTCGTGACTCGGCCATGGCACAAAGTAGGTGTGCATGCACAAAACCCAACTTGCATATACACGCATGATCACCACCCCCCTGACCAACAATGGCGATGGCGGCCCGCTCGGCTCGGGAGAACGCGCGGCTAAGACCTGTCTCGTGTTCCCAGGCCAGGCCATCTTCAACAGCCTGCTGACCTGGCCCCCGTACGTCGACGCTAAGCGCATTAGCGTCTTCCTCTCCATGCCCTCGGGCGAGGTGCAGACGGAAGCCATCGTCCGCCACGCCCTGGGCTCGGGCAAGGACGTCTTCGTCCCGTACCTCCACAAGTCGCCGCTCGGCATCCCGGGCACGCCAGCCCGCGTCATGGACATGGTGCGCCTGCAGGATCTGTCCGACTACGAGTCCCTGGCGCCCGACCGGTGGGGCATCCCGAGCATCGACCCCGCCACCGTGCACGAGCGCGAGAGGATCTTGGGCGGACCCGACGCCCAGCACTCGGACCGCCTGCCTGGCCTGGACCTCATCTTGATGCCCGGGGTTGCCTTCGATATCGATCCGGACAGCGGTCTGATCCGGCGCTGCGGCCATGGAAAGGGCTTCTATGACTTCTTTGTCCACCGCTACGCCACAAAGATGTCGACCACGGGCCGGTCCGATTTTTGCACGGCGCTGTTGTGCGGCTTGTCTCTGACGGAGCAGTTCGTCACGCCCACGCTCGGCGTCTCGGTTCATAGCGGCCCGATGGACCGCCGTCTGGATGGCCTGATCGTGGGAAATGGCGATATAATAACACCCAAGGCACAAGAGAAAACAAAGTCCTGAACTCCATTCTCTGCGAACAAGACACTTTGAGGTTGACTGCTTCGTTATGGCCTTGGCTTGAGCTGACCCTGCCTTGGAGGTGTATCCTGCAGGAGATATCAAGCCGTCTGGAGGCACGCCAATAAATAGGGCCGATCTTTTATAGCGATGGTAGCCCCTGTTTTATAACACACCCCCGGGCTAACCGTTTCAAATTTGCCAACATCGAGGGGTCACTTTATGATTACAAACTATTCCAAGCATGCTAAACCATAATGCAACCTTACAAACACACCCGCCTTGATCTGAGTTATAGGCAACAAGAATATAGGCGCCTAGGTATCTTTATTTGTTCTTGTTTTGCAAGACCTCTACTCCATGACTCCCTATCGAGCACACAATCATCGTGCCCACCACCTCTCAGCGGAAGCGGCCGTGGCTCTCCAACAGCCAGAACCCGCGTCGTCCTCTTCACGCATTTATTATAAGGCCTGGATCAGCGAGACGTTGTCGCCCTTGAGTAGAATTTGTCCTGTGGCCGTTGCGGGTTAGCCAAGCAGAAACTGGCACCTAATGAAAGGCGGGTGGCGCCCGTACCTAGCGGTCTCCTCTTCTCCTCGGGGTTCTCCTTGGTGATTTGCTTAATCTCGACAGCATCGTCGATAACGAGGTTCATGAACTCGTCGAATCCCTGTGGACCACGGCTCCTGTCAGCACGGCGAGTGCAGGCTAGGAAGGAGCAATTAGTGCTCACCCTGATCTTGCCCTCGATGCGGATTCCCAGCTGCTCATAGAGCCAAATCTGAACAGGCGCGTGCGACTGGAGGAGCTTGAAGATGAAGTTGATCGGTGGCAGGAGAATGCGGCGCCCACCGCCACCGCCACGGCCCGTCATTTTGAGGCGGAGCTGGATTTTCGAGCTCGACTTTAGGTTTTCGGTGCCGGGCAAATCGCTTGGGCAGTCGGGCAGCTGGTCCGCGGTGGTCTGGCTGGCGCAATGGGCAAGAAGGAGGGGCTCGCGCGTCGCTGGTCGTGGCTCGTCGGTGTTGAACGCGTCCGTCCCAGCCTGGGTGGAATTGCGACGGGAGAGCTAAAATGTTTTGCCGAGTGATCAAGGCTGCACCAGCGAGAGCTCATCAGTGGGGTCCTGGACGCCGCCAGCCAATTGCAGAACTCAACCCAGCCTCAACCCAGCCCGTCAAGCCACCTGCCCCGCCAAACTTTGAACAGGCAGGCGGGCGCACAGACCCCAAGCTTCTTCGAAGGCTGCTGCGAGCCCCGCGCTTCTCATCAAAGCCACATGGAACCGTGGGTGTCTGCAAGGTTGCCCAGCTGGAAAAAGCACCTGCAACCGCATCATTGGGTTCGGATCTTGTCCAGCCCTTCGACTTGACGTCCAAGTTATTCTCAGACGCAGTCGAGTCGCCCTAACTTTGTTTCTTTGTCCCGCATCCTCACCACGCTCCCTACCCTCGAAAGCCATCCACTCCGCTGCATTCGGAGCCATTCGCTGCCGTCGCCCGTCGCCCGAGACTTTCCGCGCATCGTCGTTTCTGCGCAGCCGAACCCCCACGTATTCGCGCATTTTCCGGCGTAGTCTACCTGCCGCCACCGGTGTCCGCCGCCGTTGCCGCCACGCTTAGGTATCTTTCTGCACCAACTGAAGGCGAAGGCGCCCGCTACACCTCCCTATCCGCCCGGGACTGAGCCGGATCATATCGAACGACGAAATAGACAACTGCCCGCGCTGCCAACCATGGCCGCCAACGGGGCGCAGGATGTCTTCACGCCGGACAATGTTCTCCAGGCGATGCTAGCCATGCGCGGCCAGGATCGGGAGAAGAAGGTGTTCGCGATGGAGTACCTGGACAAATTCCAGAAATCGGTTCGTCACGCCCGGGGCTATGTCGGCTCGCGCTTCTGTGTTGCGCGCGCAGTTGCTAACTGGGTGCCCTGCCGGCCTTGCAGCAAGACGCCTGGAATGTTACGATTGGGATCCTGCAGTCCAGCACCGACGGTGAGGCCTTGAGTTTTGCGGCTATTACCCTGAAAGGAAAAGTAGGTCAAGGGGACATAAAAACAATCGCCCCCATGTTCCCACCGCTGCCGTCGTGGCTCGTGTTTCTGACCTTCCTCGTAGATCACCTACGACCTCCATACCCAGGTCACCGAGAACGACCTTCCGGCCCTCCGGAGCCAGGTACTAGTCCTCCTAAAGAAGTTTTCGCCTGGCCCCAAGCCCGTCCGGGTTCAGCTGTGCGTCTGCCTGGCCATCCTCGCCATCCATATGAAGAGCTGGCAGGATGTCCTGGACTCAGTCGTCGTGTCTCTCGGCGACTCTGTTGAGAGCCATGCCTGCATCCTGGACTTTCTTAAAGTGCTCCCTGAAGAAGTGACCGAAGGACGAAAGATCACCCTGTCTGTATGTGGAACGGAGAATCATCACCGACCTCACCTCTCGCCACCGTCTCGACCCACCACCGTCTTCGTTCGATCGTTCGGATAAGCGACATCTCTAATACGCGTATCAACAGGAAGAGGAACTTGCACAGAGGACAACTGAGCTGCTCGCCGACAATTCAACGCGGGTGGTCGAGCTGCTCATCAACTACGCGCAGTCTTCTGGTGCGTTGGTCCGCCCTATTTCCCGCTCTCTTTCAGGCCTGTGCTTCCTGTAGGCATGTGGTATCAGAACTGACCTTTTGCATTGTAGAGCCTGCCGCACGCAACCCACAACTGATGGAGTGCATCACATCCTGGCTCCGGGAGGTTCCGGTCAACTTTATCGTCAAGACGCCCCTGTTGGACGTGGTCATTAACGCCCTCGGCCACGACCAGTCCCTGCAACAGGCTGCCGAGTGCCTGGGAGTCATCTGCCACGAGACCAGGGAGGTCGATGAAAACGTCGAGACCATCCAGATCCTCCTGCCCAAGATAGTTCAGCTCAGGCCCCTGATTGAAAAGGCCGTATCCGATGAGGACACGGAGGCGTTTAAAGCGCTGACCCGCCTGTTCGCCGATGCCGGAGACGCCTGGGTCGTCGCCATTGCCCGCGAGCCCCGCCATTTCCGCGCCCTGGTCGACATAATACTGGAGTGCTGCGTCAGGGATAAGGAGAGGGACGTGATCAGCTACACGTTCAACTTCTGGTTTGAGCTGAAGCAGTATCTTGTCCTTGAGATCTACTCGGAAGCTCGGAAGGAGCTGGGCGAGGTCTACATCAAGCTGGTCGAAGTCCTGATGAAGCACCTCGAATACCCCCAGTCAGACAGCGAGAACGAGCTCGACCTGTTCGACGGGGACCGCGAGATGGAGGAGAAGTTCCGCGAGTTCCGTCATCGCATGGGCGACACGCTGAAGGACTCTTGCGAGGTGCTCGGGGTGGTTACGTGTCTCACAAAGGTCCTCGATTCCATGAAGCTGTGGATGCGGAAGTATGGCAGCCAAGCCACAGCGACGAGCGTACCGCACTGGCAAGAGCTGGAGGCCCCGTTGTTCTCCATGCGTGCCATGGGGCGAATGGTGCCCAAGGAGGAGGATGTTGTGCTTCCGCAGCTGATGCCCCTGCTGGTTCAGATGCCGGCTCATGAGAAGCTGCGATTCGCAGCCATCATGGTCATTGGGAGATACACCGAGTGGACTGCCGAGCATGCAGAGTTCCTGCAACCGCAGTTCAACTACATCGTCTCTTCGTTCGAGACAGACTCCAAGGAGATCGTCCGAGCGGCTGCCCAGGCGATCAAGTACTTCTGCACCGACTGCAAGCACCTACTTAGCGACCAAGTCCTCCAGCTGCAGACCTTTTACGAGCAAATCCTCGACAAGCTCCCTGAGCCCAGTCAGGAAGAGATGACCGAAGGTGTCGCCAGCGTCGTCGCTGTGCAAAAGCCCGAGGACATCTACAACCTCCTAAAGCTCTACTGCGACCCCCTGTTCAACCGGCTGATGGTCAAGGCTGGCAATGCCACCGACGACGAAGGCAAGCTGGCAGTGGCAGGTAAGCACGGCACTTGGTGAACTCCATATCGGCCCTCATGGCAGACAACGAGCTAATTGCTAATCTTTATGTCTCTACTTTAGACCACCTCCAGCTCATCACCCTGTTTGTCCAGACGGTGAAGCCTTATGCTGCGGACGGGCAAGAGAACCCCGCTGTCAAGTATTGGCAGGAGGTCTTCCCTGTGCTCTCCGAGGTTCTCGACAGCTTTTTGGACTTCCCGCCCATCTGCGAGAGGGTCTGCAGGTGCTGGCGTTTTATGGTGATCTCGTACCGGACAGCCATGACGCCCATTCTCACGCCCATGGCGGAGAAACTGGCCAATGGTTTCCAATCCTCGAGGCAGGGATGTTTCCTGTGGGTTACCGGGGCCATTCTGCGAGAGTTCTCGGAGGACCGGGAGCATGTGTCGGACTCGATCTCGGAGGGCATCTACTCCTTTTTTGAGACCCAAGCCACGTCTGTCCTTCGAGTTCTCCACGGACTCCCCGCCGCAGAGGTACCAGACGTCATCGAGGACTATTTCCGCCTGCTGATTGACGCGCTGCTGTTCTACCATCAGAAACTGATACCCTCCCCGCTGCTGACGCCCATCTTCGAGGCGGCCCTGACGGCGCTCACGCTGCAGCAGCGCGACCCGCTGTCGGCGGCACTGCACTACCTACGGGACTTGCTTACTTATGGCGGAGACAATCCCGTGGGATCCAGCATGCCGCCCGCCACCAACCCTAACATGGCGCAGCTCCGACAGATCGTGCGCCAACTGCTTTCGACGCACGGAGAGCTCCTCGTCAAGCAGGTCCTGGGTGGCATGCTGAACACGTTCCCGCGTGACTGCTTTGCTGACGGCAGTGGTGTGCTTCTGGCCATGTTCGAGCAGCTCCCCACGGAGACGGCGGAGTGGATTGAGCGGGCGATCGCGTCGCTGCCAGCGGGCTCCGTCAGCCCCGCCGAGTCGAGCCGGCTTATGCAAAAGATCAAGGAGCGTCTCCAGGCCGGAGAGCAGGTGCGGCAGGTCCGGGCGCTGCTCCAAGACTTTACCAACACGTATCGCCGGCGCAATGTCCAGCAGAGGGATGGCCTTGGGCAGCTGGATGCATCCGTGTTCCACTTTGAGGGCTGAAGAGACGGCAGACAACTGCCGTCGTCTCTTTCCTCGGCTGCCACCGGGCCCTGCCCACCATTCGTTTTCTTACCTCGGATTTCTGCAGATGAACGGCGATCTCTTGCGTATGGACGGTGAAGGCTGAGATGATCCGTCCTTGGTTCCGTCAATACGGTGAGCAACCAGGTATTATCGTCTTCTACCACTTCCCATATTCCCCTGCTCGTTCTTGTTGTTTCTCTTCGGCCTTATACCGAGATATAATCTCGTCGCGGTTAATGGAATTTGGGTGTTTTCTGTGCTGGTTCCGTGGGGAAGATTGATTCAAAAGAAAGAAGCATTTACCCTTACGGAAGCTCATTTGGCGGGAGGATTTATTTGTGTGAAAAACGGGCATGACACAACCGTATGGGAATCTGGGAGGTAAAGCTGGCATACGACACATTAGGCAAACTCAGAGTTTGTGTCGTCAGAACCGGCCGTTGGTGACCACTAGAAGGAGGTCGAGGAATCGGACGAGATAGATGTGAGTGGAGATCCGTGAGGCAAAGTTGAGGCTTTGCGGACCCGGGAGGATAGGGATAGCTAGAGCTGGCATGGAAGCGGGTGGCTCGGTGACACCATCCCCTTTTCCCCCCCTTCGACTACAGCCCCCCAGATACGTTGCGAGGAAGTGGCCGATGGAGGGTGACTAACTGGAATCGGTCCACGAAGGGCCAGGAATGGCTGGCGATATTCTAAGCCGTATTCACAGATGACGCCTTGGTCGGAGACGTTGACGGTACCGCCCACCAGCAGTGGCTCCGACGCAGCTGAAGGCCAGATGCGAATGTTCGTTCGAGATATCGGGTCGGAGGAAAATAGTAATTTGCTCAGCGGGCGCCCCTTGTGGAAGAGACAAGACAATAGCTACTAGATAGGTAGCTAGGCGGAAAGCGAAAGTACAACCATCGCTAGGGCTTTGGGTGGCTCCAGCTTGGTACGGCTCCTGATGGGACCAGCCCATGTGGGATGACGATATCTGTTGGGGATGAAATGGATGCCCCGCGTGGCCGACCCCTGTCGCTTCGATCAAGCTCTGTTCTCTGTTGCAACGCGGGCGGTCCCGCCGCTGGAGCTTCGCGACAGAGCTCTAAAAAGTTTTTTTTTTTCTTGATCCAAAAACGGACGTGCATGTTTTCTGAAGGTTCCTCTCAGATGAATCGGATGATCTGCGGCTACCCGAATTGAGTCACTCGATGCTCCAGATCCTCGGCGCGAGACTAAGCTGGAGGTCAATCGGGCATGTAACCATCGCTTCGCACCTGCAACTCCGCCTTTTCCTCCTCCGCGCCATACCCGCAACCGCCGCCCTCACCAGCCCTTTCCGACCCCGATCCAGACCCATGGCCACCGAGGCTGCCACATCCGCGCCTCCTGCCGGCATCGAGGCCGAGCCGGCCGCGGGACAGACAGTACTGCACGATGGAAAGCGCTACACGACCATCAGGGAGGGGCTCGCATTCATCCTGGTGCCCGAGGCCGGCGGCGGCGATGCGCAGAAAAAGGGGCCCAAGCTGGCCACGGGCGCCGACGACCTGCAGAGCGTCTTCTACAACCCGATCCAGCAGTTCAACCGCGACCTGAGCGTGCTCGCCATCAAGGCGCACGGCAAGCAGGTCATGGAGAAGCGCACGAGGGACCACCAGCGGCGCATGGACCATTTCGCGGACAAGAAGCGGAAGCGCCAGGAGAGGAGAGAGGCAAATCGCGACGCGCAGGGCCAGGAACATGGCCAGGAGGAGGACGGACCGGACGATGCGGAGCCGCCGCGCAAGTTGAGCAAGGTGTCGAGCGACGCAGCAGAACCGGCAGTGTCGGCACCTGTGCCTGCACCTGCAAGCGCCAAGGGGGGAGAGGCTTCGGCCGATGCCGACGCGTCGCACCCGGAGCAAGCGGCAAAACCCCAACTTAAAAAGGGCCCGTCGATCAAGATACTAGACGCGCTGTCGGCGACGGGCCTGCGGGCGCTGCGCTATGCACACGAGCTCCCGTTCCCGACTACAGTGGTCTCCAACGACCTGCTGGAGGCGGCGGTCGAGTCGATAAAGCTCAACGTTAGGCACAACAAGCTCGAGGACAAGATCGTCGTCAACCACGGCAACGCGGTCGGGCACATGTACACGATCGTGTGCGACGAGATGTCCAAGGGGGCGGCGGCAACCGGGGCCCCGCCCGGCAGTGTCAGGCAGCAGCAGCAGGCGGCGCGCAGCCAAAAGTACGACGTCATCGACCTCGACCCCTACGGCACGGCGGCGACGTTCCTGGACGCGGCCGTGCAGGCGGTCCGCGACGACGGCGGGCTGCTCTGCGTCACGTGCACGGACCCGGGCGTCTGGGCCTCCAACGGCTACCCGGAGAAGTGCTTTGCGCTGTACGGCGGCGTCCCTCTGAAGGGGTTCCACTCGCACGAGGCGGGCCTCCGGCTGATCCTGCACGCGGTGGCGGCTTCGGCGGCGCGCTACGGCCTCGCGGTGGAGCCGCTGCTGGCGCTGTCCATCGACTACTACGCGCGCGTGTTTGTGCGCGTCACGCGCTCGCCCGCCAGCGTCAAGTTCCAGGCCGGGAGGACCATGATGGTGTACAACTGCGACGCCGGGTGCGGGGCCTGGGAGACGCAGCTGCTGCTGAGGAACAAGCGCACGTCCAGCAGCAAGAAGGGCCGGGCTGGCGACGAGGGCAGGGGCGGCGGGTGTCACGTCTTCTACAAGCACGGGTTCGCGCAGGGCCCGTCGGCCGACAGGCACTGCGAGCACTGCAACACGCGCATGCACCTCGCGGGCCCCATGTACGCCGGCAGGCTGCACTCGCCCGAGTTTGTCAAGGCGATACTGGACGACCTGCCGGCGGCGTCGACGGATATTTATGGCACGACGGACCGCATACGAGGCATGTTGACTACGGCGCTGGAGGAGATTATGGAGCCGAGGGAGAGCGTGGGCGCTGCTGGCGACGAGGACGCGGCTGCTGCTGCTGGAACTACTAACGGAGGCAGTGCTGCTGCGCCTGCGGCGTCGGTCGAGCTGCGCGACAAGCTGGCGGCGATCGAGATCAAAGAGGACAAGCTGGCCGAGATCGAGCCGTACCCCTTCTTCTTCAGCCCGTCGGTGCTGGCCAAGGTGGTGCACTGCATGACGCCCGACGAGGACTCGATCCGCAGCGCGCTGATGAGCCTGGGGTACAGGGTCACGCGCAGCCACTGCAAGCCAGGGAGCTACAAGACGGACGCGCCGTGGTCGGCGGTCTGGGACGTCATGCGCGAGTGGGTGCGGCAGAAGGCGCCGGTGAAGGACGGGAGCATCAAGCCTGGCACGGCGGGGCATCACATCATGGTGGTGAAGGGTGGTGGTGCGGAGGGAGAGAAGGTGGATGAGAGTGAGAAGAAGCCCAAGATCAACTTTGACTCGAGGGTTGGTCGCGACGGGAAGGAGAAGAAGCTTGTCCGATACCAGGTCAACCCGAGGGAGAATTGGGGACCGCAGGCCAAGGCTACGGGGATTTGAGAGTAGTGGAGAATGCTCTACACACAAAAATACAAAAATGTTCTTCATGTTGCAATCGCCGAGAGGTCCTCGGATTCTCAACAATTGGATGTCTGGGCTTTCTCGGATTTCGGTCCGCCACACGGAAATTTGCTCGGCCGTCCCAAGGCCAAATGCAGGCTGCTGCGGATACGTCTGTCGGTACTTGACTGCAAATCACAATCTGCAATGTGTTGCATGTGCTTTTTCTTGCTGGTTGGCAACTGCAAAGCCAAAAGGCTTTTCACTGCACCGCCCGTTTAGCGTTGGCACTTGTCGCTGACGACAGGCGCCCTAGCAGGGGAGGGGGCCAGTAAACTCCGAACCACGCATCCCACCACGCATCCGACGGCTTGCTGGTGGTGTCCCAGTCTCAATGTCAGAAATCCGGGCGTCTTTTCAAGGAACGGGGCGGGCTTACCAAACGCCGCGCCCTCCGCCCAGCCAGGCCCGACGGAGCCGAGGGGCGAGCTAGGTAAGTAAAGGTCAGACATGATGGCGCAATCCCCGAAGGGGTACCTACCTATGTGGTAGGCATCCATGGCTGAGTCAAATACGCCGCGACGCCCACGGAGGATGGAGGGGGATAATCCACCAAACTTGATTGATCTCCTCCCAACTCCTGATCCCAGCAGCAAGGCCGTGCCATAATACAGACCATATTGTCCGGTCCCTCCGCTATCCTTGCTCTTGTCCGAGACAGGAAGGAGGGGATAATTGGCCATCATCAGCCCATTGTCCCATCTCTTCTCTTTCGTATCCCTTTCTCGGCCATTTTGCTCAAGTATTCCTTGTTTTTTTTTTTCTAGCCAAACACCCGCAGCAGCAAGCTTTCGTGGGTTTAGCGTTTTGGAATTTCGTCATGGAGCTCCGCGTGCCGAGGAATACGTCGTATATCCAGGACCACACCATCCTCGGCCCCGACCACACCCTCGAGTCGCTCGGCGACGGCGAGTTCCGCTGGAGTCTGAAGAGCAGCCACGACGACGGTGGTGACGAAGACGGCACAACCCGCTCTGGAAAGTTCCGAGAGGACGACGTAGTCTTCATCTGCCGGGAATCCGAGCAAGAGCCGCCAGCCGAGTCCGAGCCCGGTGAGGGCGGGTTGCCACTGCTGCCGCCTTCTGGTTGGCCAACCACTACGACAGACACGACACCACCTGCCGCCGCTGGTTACACCATCTACCTAGTGCGGGAAAACCCCGGCCGCTCGGACGACGAGCCGTACCGCCTCTCGTGCGTCTCGGCGCCACGCCTCCCGCAGCCGCTGCTCGACCGCCACCTGCTCGCCGCCGTCCCGGCCCACCTCGTCGGCGATGGCAAGGCGACGACCGCACCGGAGCTCCACGTCGTCGTGTCGACCAAGTCCGGCACGGGGCTCGCGCAGGCCGTGTACAACACGGTGCTGGAGAAGCTGCTCGCCGCCGTCCTGGGCCTGCGCGCGAGCGACGACCTGACCCCGCCCGACTCGCCCGGCAGCGGCGGCAGTGCCCAACCGGAAGCAGCGGAGACGAGGGCATCGCGGCCGTCGTATAATTTGTTCGTGACGCAGTCGCCCCACAGCATACGCCAGCTGGCACGGGCGAGATGGAGCGCCGAGGCGCTAAGGCGGCGGCGGCGGCGGGAGGGAGGGGAGGGCGAGGAGACTCGGGGGACAGGAGCAACGGGCGACAAGGGGCGGCAGCAGCTCATCGTTCTCTTGAGCGGCGACGGCGGCGTGGTCGACCTGCTCAACGGCGCGGGCGAGCCCGCGGATGCAGAGGACGATGGTGACGCTGCTACGTCCTCCTCCCTGCCCGCCATCGTGCTGCTGCCCCTCGGCACGGGCAACGCGCTGTTCCACTCGCTGCACCGGCCCCTGTACAGCAGGCAGCAGGGCGCCGGCCCGTCGCACCTCGTCCGCGGCCTGCGCACGCTGTTCCGCGGCGTGCCCGCGCCGCTGCCGACGTTCCGCGCGTCCTTTTCGGCGGGCTCCACGCTCGTGCCGCCTGCGCCCCCTGCTGCTGCCGAGGGGGAGGAGGAGGAAGAGGAGGTTGTTGCTGCGCCAGAGGGCGAGCCCGTGGACCACCTCGTCGGCGCCATCGTGGCCAGCTACGGGTTCCACGCGCAGCTGGTCTGGGAGAGCGACACGCCCGAGTACCGGCGGCACGGGGCGAGGCGGTTCGGCATGGCGGCGGAGGAGCTGCTCAAGATTGGGCACGCGTACGACGCCGAGGTGCGCCTGGGAGCGGCGACGGAGGAGGAGGAAGAGGAAGAAGAGACAGTCGTCGTGCGTCCCCATGGTGGGGACGGGAAGGCGGCAGGGGACAGGTTCACGTACGTGCTGGCGGCCATGGTGTCGAACCTCGAGCGCACCTTCACCATCAGCCCGGCGTCGCGGCCGCTGGACGGGCGGCTGAGGCTGGTCAGCTTCGGGGCGGTTGGGGCGGAGAAGACGATGGAGATCATGCGGTCGGCTTATAGTGATGGGGCGCATGTCGGCATGACCTGGGGAGATGAAGAGGAGGACAATAAGGTGGTCGGGTACGACGAGGCGGACCAAATCCACGTCGTCACGCACGAGGAGGACGCGCGCTGGAGAAAGGTCTGTATCGACGGCACGATTGTCGAGCTGCCGCGCCACGGGTCCATGAGGGTGCGGAAGATGACGAGGTCGCGGTTCCGTGTGCTGGTTGACGGCAGCGTGCTGGTTTAGGAGACCAGGCTTTCGCGTTTTGTCCTTACCGGCTCGCGTGCTGCCGTTTCTTATGGAGGAGCCTGTGTCATGTTCTACTCGGGTTCGAGGCCCATGTCCAGTTCTCATGCCCTATTCATTTTTATCTCTTTCTACTGATAGCCACAACAGAGATGCCATTTCAATCACACGCATCCCCCGCCACGGTCGACATTCTCAGCGGCCTTGTTACGCACGACTGTCACCCTTCCAGAACCCGACCTCCGTGGCCCTCCTATCCATCGTTTCACCCGCACCGGAAGTTCTGGCCCGTCTGCCGACACCACCAGTACTGTTGGATGTCGCGACACCGGTGCGTCGTGACCCACTGGCCGCTCGTGTTGCAGACTTGCTGCGGTTTGAGGGACTGGCATTAGGGTCACACAAGGCACTCGGAGGGAGGGTGGAGATTTCAACTCACAATGTCGGCGCAGAGCCATTCCTCGCTGCCGTCGGAGAGGTCCTGCCAGGCGCACCTGTCGCACCGATACGACCCGCTCGTGCACGCCAGGACGGCAGCCGGAAGGATGAGGCTGACGACGGCGAGGACCTTCATTGTGTCGAGGTAGGGTTTGTCCTGCGGGAGGAGAAGGTCTGGTTTGCAAGGACTACCAGAAGACAACTGAAGGCCCTCGGGCTTGGTGGCTGGAGATCAAGCGTTCTTCATTCTAGTTGATCGTGCTGACTGCCTTCTCTTATAGATGCCAGAGCTGCTGGGTACATCGTCGCCATGCATCCATGACAAAGATAAAGGTTGCCTCGCACTCCTGTCGGACTTTTACAATCCATGTCGATGTATTGCTGACAGCAGCCACACTTCGCCCGGCGCAACTTTCTAGTCGCCTCAACAGGTTAAGTCGACTGTGCTGTACATCGTCCCGACTAGAACCAACGGACATTATACCTCAAAGGGGCAGGAAGCGGTCCTGAAAAATGGCGCCCTACCCCCGCCGACGGGCTTACAGTACTTATTGACTTAATTCAGCCGCGTTCCTCCTTGTTGCAACAATCAGCAAACCGAATCCTTCCTCGGTGAAGCCAGCCGATCAGTCGTCCGCTTCCACCCTCGCCAGGAGTTAGGAGCGGGCAAGTCCCCGACTTCCGGTTCCGAGGTCTGGGATTCCGGCCCCGTCGCGATCTAATCCACGGCTTCTAGCTCTACCAGACGTCGTGACCTCCGTGTCAGCCGGGTTTACCCGTCACCCAGCAGCTTCTTTACCCGCTTCTCCATGCTGTCCTCGAACTCCTGCACCCCGCCCTCCAGCAGCGTCAGCTTCCCCGCCCGCAGCCTGTACACGCTCCTCCGGCGCGGGGCCCCATCCTCGCCCTCATCCTCCTCCTCCTCTGTCAGATCACCGTCGTCGTCCTCGCCCGGCTCCAGCGCCGCCGCGCCCTGCACGACCCCGCGGACGAACCAGCGGTCGTGGCTGACGAGCACGACGGCGCCGGCCCAGTAGCGCAGCGCCTCGCGCAGCGCCGACACGGTCTCGTAGTCGAGGTGTGTCGTCGGCTCGTCCAGCACCAGGCACTGCGGGTGGCGCCAGAGGATGCGCGCCAGCCCCAGCCGCACCAGCTGCCCGCCGCTGAGCTTGCGCACCGCCACGTCCGACGCCAGGCGGCCCGGGAGGCCCAGCGAGCCCAGCAGCGCGCGCACCTCGCCCTCGCTCATCGTCACGGCCGCGTCGCCGCAGCCGGCGCCCGTCTCGCGCATCAGCAGGCCCAGCGCCGTCAGATCGGGCTCGGCCAGGCCTAGCGTCTGCAGTTCCTGGACCGCGTGCTGCGAGTAGTAGCCCAGCCGGAGGCGCGGGTGGCGGGCCACCGTTCCCGAAGTGGGCTTATTGTCCTCCACGAGCAGCTTGATAAGCGTCGACTTGCCGGAGCCGTTGAGCCCGACGATGCCGACGCGGTCGCCCATGCCCACCGAGAGCGTCACGTCCTGCAGCACCAGGGGCAGCTGGATCTGCTTCTGAGTGCCGGAGGAGGGTTTCCCACTCCGGTACCGAAACGACACCCCCTCGAGGCTGATGAGCGCGCCCGGGAAGCGCAGCTCGGGCGGGTCGGGCAGGACGACGACGACGGCGCGGTCCTCGGCGGGGACCTCGATGTCCTCGCGCTTGCTGTCGAACCAGCCCACCATGTCGCGGTTGAGCTTGAACCGCGTCCCCTTGGCGCTGACCTCGACCCCCCAGCGGTCGTCAAGCTTCTTCTGCCGCGACTTGGCCTGCTTGACGCGCGAGTCGTCGTTGTTGCGCTTCCCCTCGCGCAGGTTGCGCGCGATCGTCTCCTGCATGTGCGCCTTCTGCCGGTCCTTGGCCTCCTTCATGCGCCGCAGGTGCAGGCGGCGCTCGGCGGTCGAGGACTCGTAGGAGGCCAGGTCGCCGTGGTGGTACACCAGCTGCTTGTCCTTGACGACGAGCACGTCGGTGCAGAGGGAGATGAAGTCGCGGTCGTGCGAGACGAGGATGAGCGTCGGCGGCTCCGTTGCCCCTGCCCCGCCTTCTTCTAGGGACGCGAGGTAGCGCTGCAGCCAGACGATGCCGAGCAGGTCGAGGAAGTTGGTCGGCTCGTCGAGGATCAGGACGTCGGTGTCGTGCAGCAGGCACGCCGCCAGCGACGCGCGCATGCGCCAGCCGCCCGACAGGCTCGAAAAGGGCCTCTCGAGCGCCTCGGGCTTGAAGCCGAGCCCGGCCAGGATCTTCTTGGCGCGCGCCTCGACCTCGGCCAGCCGCGCCGGCTCGACCTGCAGCTGGAGGTCGGCCAGCATGTCCATGGCCTCCTGCGTCTCGGCCTGCATGGCCTCGGGGGATATGTCATCGTCGGCTTGGTCGATCCTGTGGGGAATATGTTATGTTTGTTAGCATATGCGCCTCGACTCTTGGGCCAACTCTGTAGATAGTGATAGATGAAACGTACAGAGACTCCGAGGCAGCGACCGTCTTCTCGAACTCGGTCAGTGCTTTCCGGGCCTGCAGGCCACGGGCGCCGCTTCTCAGCCTGGCATCCTTGTCCAGGACAAACAGCCGCTTCTGCAGCCTGTCGTGCTTCACCTTGCGCAGGGCCCGCAGAGCTCCGTGGGCGTTTGCGGGGCCGTTGACGCCCGATGACAGTGCTGCGGGTTGATTGGGTTGGTTAGACACATGGATGACATGACAGTCTCGTCACACGCGAAAACAATCCGCAGCAACAGCAGCATGGCTACGACTGACCCGAGATCTCGCGCTCCAGTTCGTTCTTGGATGTCGCCTTCTCCACGACATATTCGAGGGTAGATGCTGAAGAAGACGAAGAGGTGATACTGGAGCTGCTCTGCGCGGCAGGCGGTGCGCTCTTGTCGTCGTCGCGGCCGGCATCGGTCTGCTGCAGGATCGAGATGCGTGTGGCCTCGGGGATGCCGGGGATGAGCTTCTCCGAGATGGCTTTGAGCAGGGTCGACTTGCCCGACCCGTTGCGGCCGACGAGGGCGTAGCGCTGGCCGGCCTTGAGGCGCAGCTTGGCGTTGGACAGGAGCTCGAGCCCCTCCCCTTTGGCCTTCTTGGCTTTGCCCTTGGCGCCGGTGGTGGCGGTGCTGGCTTGCGAAGGAGGGGCGGCAACGGTGATGTTGAGGCCCTCGATGTCCAGCTTTGCGAAATATCTTGGGTGTTAGCGGAGCTCCTCGGCGATTGGGTTTGTGTGAGATGAGAGATGTCGGTGCCATGAAAGTACCTCGCGATAATTAGGGCTGGCCTCGATGTGGAATCTGGTCTGCTTGCACGACACCTGGATTGTCGCAATGGACTCGGAGGCCATTGAAGTCATCTTGTCGGTCTGTTCGGTTCAAAGTCACATTGACAAGTTTGTTCGCAGGGAGAGATGGAGTGCTTGGGGATGTTTGATGGCAGCTGATTCTTTGTGTCTCTGGAAAGGGGATGCGAACCGTTACATGGATGTCGGTCGATTTATAGAACCAGGTCCAGAAACACTCGTGCTTTGCAGCAGCACGGCTTTGGCCCGAGAGCCGCTACAAGTAAAAAAAAAAAAAAAAGGGCATACTACGAGAGCCGAGGAGGTAGGTGCGGTGCGCAACCAAGGTTGGTTTGCCAAACCAGAATGATGCGCGATGGTTCATCATCACGAATTCCCAGTTTGGAAGTGTGGCTTGATCGTGATTGGACGACGCAAACCGTCTGGTGTTGTCGCACCTCGCAACTCAACTTCCCATATAAAATGCACCGAAATCCCTCACCCTCCCTAACTGCACCTCTCCCATGCTTTTAACCCAAGCTACCTGGGTTTCTACCTGAGTGCCTGGTGTATATGGGGCAGCTAGGAAATGTGCCCAATTGTACCTGCCCGCGTCGAATCGTCGTTGGGCGTAATGTCCCCATGCCCGTAAATAACCCAACCACATCAGGCTGTTGCCGACAACCACCCAGCAGATGTGCACCCACCTGCTTTTGTGCAAAAGCTTGCCGCCAGCCTTCCCTCACGTACATCCGAACCCTATCCTGCTCGGCACGGGGCGGGAGATTTGGCGTCGGTGTGCGAAAGGGGCGCTACGGGTCCCGACCGGGACACGCTCAACCTCCGGCTGATCAACCGGACGCTAAAGAACGCGGTGGACTACTTCTTGTCCGACCAGCTCGACGCGAGGGGCGAGCGTAAACCGATTCGCGACTTGGACGAGATGACCCGCGAGGGGTGGAAGGCGCGGCTGCCGTTCGGCTGGATGTTTACCAGATGCGTCGTGGTCTCCCCGGGTAGGGGCCGCGGCAGCAAGCGGCTCCTGAGCAAGTTGGAGCCCACTCGCCGACCTCGGCCTCCTGGGCCGGGTCCTCTCCCGGTTCCCCAACCTTGAGCACCTGGTGCTGGGCAAAAGACCGACCTGCACGTTACTCGCGATTAGAAGAAACGGTGCTCGCCGCATCCTGGGGGCGGCGACCAATACGGCAAACCGGACACGTGCAGCACATGGTGGAGGGCAAACAAGGGCGGAAAGAATGTCTAGCTGGCAATCTTCTGCGTGCTTTTGTCAGACGTGGAGGACGTGGACAACCAGTGGCACCGCCACGCAGGGGCGGCCATCACCGAGCGTGCCAGGGGCGGTGGTAAAAATGTGCTGATCCACGACTGCGACCTAAGGATAGCAATCGCCTATCAAAGATTGACGAGACAGACCCGACATTCATGGAGCAAGTATGCGACGAGGATCTGCGCGTGGAGGGGAGCTTTCTACCAGATGAGCATGACCTGCCCACGCGGGCGTGCATTCATGCAACCAACGAGCTATCACAACAGGCCGAAGTTAGGGGGAAATTCGCCACCTGGCACGCCAACCACTCGCTCTATGAGTGGTTGGACAAGATTGCTAGTGTCATGGCCATAATTTTGATAGGGGGTGTTGGGGTCGGGCATATGGGTATGTAGTCTTTGTTGCCGCCCGCAGGTGTTTTATCCAGGAACTTAACCCAGGTAAGAAATGGAAGGAGGCGGGTATAAAAAGATCATGCCAAGAAAGTTGGCCTTCTCGAAGACCTGGAGAGCGCCACAGAACTGGGAATTGTTAGCTAACCGGCAGGTAGACAATCAGACGTGCATCGAGTATGGCTTGGGGTGTGATCTGCGGACACCCACCTATTGTTGGAACAGTATGCTTTCGAGCGCCGCCACCACCACCAGTGCCAGCGCCTTTTTGACCCGACGTGGAAAGCCGCGCGCCGCGTGAGACGGCAATTGGGGATTGTTGATTAGCTAGCTGTCTGGATTTGCCGCCAGGGAGATCCCAGCCAGAAGGAGCGAGTGGATCGAATGACAGCGGGAAAGTCGCCGTCAAATTTAACCCAAAATAAAATGGTCGATGAGGCGCGGGGCCAATCATTCTCATAACCTGCGAGACCCGCTCACACTCAATCTATCTCAGTCTAAGGGTAAAAAGACTCCTTCATCTAGCTCAACGGTCCTCCAAAATGCGACGCCACTGGTCAGCCGGATGGAGACTGACGCAGGAACCCAGATGCGCAGCCGTCGTCTGGTGTAACTCGCACGCCATCCATTCAATCATCGTGCATAACCCAGCCCAAGCGAGCGAGGCGCCCAGCTCGGGACTGATCGATCCAAGCCGCCTCGTGTTTGCTTTGTGCTCGAGCCCAACGACGCAAGCACGCGCAGGCATCGGGGAAAAATCACGAGGTTTGTTGCTCGGCAGGTAGCACATAATGTTATCCAAAAGTTGTACAGACATGCAGCTATTCCCGACATCTCCAGGGGGCCAGTCGATAGGATCCTCCGGCCGCCTGGCACTCATCTCGCTTGAATCATGAAAAGCCGAATGGACAGGTGCTCTCCGAAAGGCGACTCGGCAGTCCATGCTGAAGACCCCTGAATCGGTGGGGAAGAGTCCCATCATCCGCCCCTCAAAGAGCGATCCACCAGTCCCTTTCCCAAGACGGAATGGTTGGGCGGAAAATGAGACGAATCGGCGCCGCCTTATCGTTTGTTTCTTTTCCGTTCGGCTCGCCCTGTCGCAGCCACGATCAACGTTGACGATTGAACGGGGAAGAGGCGAAACAGAAAAAGCAAAAACAGGGAAGCAGAAACAGACAGGGAATTGGGCAGCGGCACGGGCTGGAAAGCGGACAGACGCGGCAGGCACGCACGGTCGCACCGTAGCGCAACCTGAAGCCGCCCGCGACCACCACGCAGCAAAAGACATGCGACAGCGAGGAATGCGGGCGGTTGCGACTTGGCAAGGCAAAGGAGCGCCAACAAAGAGGAGCTTGGCGCCTGCCGGGGTGACAAGAGCGGATCTTGGTTGATCACTCCGTGGGGAACTGATTTGGGGAGCGAAGGAGGATTCATGCTGGCAGGCTGTCGCAAATGCGCTCGCAATGGGCCAAGGGGCCAGGCAATCTTGAGAACCACACGTCGCCGATTCTCGGGTCAATTGATCTCAGCGCGGCACTTGTCTTTGTTCTATTACGGGGATGCGAGCCATGGGACTGGATGCTATCCAAGGCAAGCCCAGACCAGCAGCGATCGCAAAGAATCGAGTGAAAGAAGTTTCTTTGGCGAGAAAAGGCCAATCAAAGTCGCTCCGTGCCCAGCCTGCTGGCGGATTGCGAACCCACCCCACCCGTGCCCTTTGAGTGCTGCCGAGGAGCCACTAAGATTGCGCGCGCGCGACCATGTTGGGCGGGCCATCCTTTATTTACCACACCCCTGCCTCGTGCCCTTGCCCGATCGGGCCTCGTCTAAATGGGTGCTCGTCCTCCTTCTCTGTGCCCTCCCGTCTCGCCAGCTTTCATCGTCGCCCACAACACATTTCGCTTCTTCACCGCAGCCCAGAGTCCCAGGCTCTATCCACTCATTTTCATCCACCTTGTCGACGTGGCGTTCACAGACGAACTGCGCTCGTGCTTCTTCTCGCGATCCCTCCGCGCCTGACAGCCTAGGAAACAAGATCCCTAGACCCCAGCCAGCATCCATTGCCGCTAGTCATTCGTTATCTGAAACGACAAGGCACGTCCGCCCGTCCCACAGGGCCCTCATTCACTCGCTGTCGTTATAAACCTCGTCTGCCCACTCCCGCTACGCGAGACCCTCTCCGTCCCGACTTTTCACCCATTCGCTCTCTTCGCACACCCACGTTCGTTTTATTCTTTCGCTTCTCTTCTGCAAGTCGCCTGGAGCACTCATCCCAGTGAAAGCAAGACCACCCCACGCCCGCTCGGCCAGCAACACCAACCAATAACAACACCAACCGCACCGTCCCAAGTCAAGATGCTGTTCAAGTCTGTCGCTGCCGCGGCCGCTTTCGCCGTCGCCTCGCACGCCGCGAGCGACGTGGCCGTGCCCGTCCGCATGTCGGTCCGCGAGCTCTTCGGCGCCGTCCACCCCCGTGACGACACCGGCTACCTGCCCGGCCAGGCCTTCTGCGCCATGGGAACCAGCTGCTCCGAGGCCTGCGGAGCCGGTTACGAGATGTGCCCGTCCAAGGACAACTCGATTCACTGCTTCAACCAGGCCGCCAAGGCTCAGTGCTGCCCCGGCAATGCTGGCGTCTCGTGCGACGACGGCTTCTACTGTGCCAACGACTCCAAGGGCGAGCAGCTTTGCTGCCCCGTCGGCAAGCCCCTGTCCGAGTGCGAGGGCGCCGTCGTGTCGGTCGCTGCCCTCCCGCCCGTCACCTCCACCACGAGCTCTTCGTCGTCGTCCTCGACTTCGTCCTCGTCGTCGTCGTCGAGCTCTGTCTCGCCCTTCAGCCTCCTCGCTGTGAACACGACCACCACTGCCTCGTTGTCTGCGACCAACTCGGCCAACTGGACGGCCTCGGCTGGCTTCACCGCCAGGGTCAACAGCACGACCGCTGCCCCGACCGTTCCGGCGACGCGCACTCCCATCAGCTTCACCAGCTCCACCTCGACCCCGACCTCTGTGCCCGACAGTGCTGCTGGCGCTGTTGGCCCTTCGGCCTTCCTCCTGGGCCTTTCTGCCGTCGCCTTCGCCGCCCTGCTGTAAACTGCAAGACGGGAGCAGAAACAATACAACCAGAAGACGAGAGTCTCTTATAATATCATTCGGCGCTTAACCGAACGCTGCTGCAAGACCACAGCAAACGAAGCTAAAGCCTAATGCGCCGGCAAAACCTTGGATACCTACAATGAGTTTATGAGGCAAACGACGACTGCGAGTTATTGAACAAGGCGGAACACTCTTGGAAATCGAGTCGCTCGTCGCTGTGGGTTGGAAAAGGGGGGAAACGCTACCTACGAACCTTTTTGCCCTACGCGACACCATGCGCTCACACCACACACCTACATTACCTTTTACCTATACAAAACACGATCTATCTACCGACCCGCTCGTCCCACACTTTTCCCGCTCGCCGCAGACCACGCGGACGGCGGTGCCGCTCCAAAAATCCCTTTCCTTTGTTGCTCTGTTGGTTGTTCTTGTTGCTGGTTTTTCTTATCTTTTGAAGCTGCCTGGGTAGCGCACTTCGCTTCTGGTTCGGGGGCGCGGGCTACCCAAAGCCACGTTTTTTTGTCAGCGGGGAGCTTGGTGATGCCGGAGTTGTTTCTTCTCGGGCGCATTTCTGCCCTGGCTCTCGTGTCACTCGGGAGCCATACATATTACTCTTCGTTTCTTCACTGGGCCGCATTTATTGATTTTTGATACCTTTTACGTTATACCTTGATGCTGCTTCCCGCAGCCTGCATCCTGTTTGCCTGCATTGCGATGGTCTACTGCCCTGTCAGCCGCTTGGCTCTTCTTCCGCTTTCCTAGAAAGCACCTATTATTTAGTTTTTATTGTCTGCATCTATTTGGGAAGGCTTTGCCTTGAGTTTCGCTCTGTGTTCCTACGGTACCCTTAGCCATGGTGAATGAAATACAAGAAAACCAGAACCGACACCTGCCATCGCAATAGCCATGTCCTGCCCTTCGCACCACTCGACTCTTGCGGACTGCCGATATTCCCGTATTGCCGTTCACGAAGCCGTATACACGGCCAAGCCGAGCCACTCGCTAGAGGTCAACATTCGGTCGTGCTACCCCAAGATTTGTGGCACCGTGGCCTGTGTCCTTTGCCATCCACACAAAATCTTCCATTACCACTCCCTTGCCGAGGGACATGTCTCACGACGGGCTTTCCCGGATGCCTGCATATGCATGGTACCGACCTCACGTTTCCCCGTCGCCTGCCCTTGCTTGTGGCTTGCGGAACATGGGGCCTTTTTCGCGTGCGATGGGTGCATGGCACGGTGACGACGACAGCCAAAAGCACAGACGGAGCCGCCATTCCAGAATAAGGGTAGGGCGTCTGTGCCACGCACACGCGCTGGCTAAATAGGGGAACGGGGCGTTGGGAAGCGTCACTCTAGCCTTGGCGTTGGCGGCGCGTTAGCCTTTCTTGCTGAATCGGACGACCGGTTTTTCTCAGCAGCTGGTTCCTGAGCTACTGGGGCAAGTATTGTGCATGAGATTTTCGTCCGATGGACGAAACAACCAAAATACGAACACCGTCCATACCCCCGCAGATCGAGCCGTGTCCATTACGCATCGCCCCTCCGGCTAGGGAGCCTGCAGGAGGAAAACGAAAACGATCAATCCACAGTCCTTTTCCCCCACCCTCTCTTCTTTTCGCTGATCACGTCGAGGCTCCACATGCGTCCGCGTGGGGATCAAGGAAGCGGTGACGTGATTCTTTTTTCTTCCTTTCTTTCCTTCTTCCCTCCATCGTCTCCCAGGGGGCAAAGGTGCAGTGCCGTTTGGGCGTGGCAGGCAGATACCAAAGGGCGGCATCCATACCTGCACAGCTCTGCATTCTTCCGTTCGACGTGGGCCGGCCCGGGGGATCCTTTGCGCAAGGCTGTCCGTAGTATGATTCAGTACAAAGGGGCTGCTGCGTCGGCTCCTGGAGTTCACCAGGTGTTGTGCCCAAAACCATCGAGCTACAAGTAGCAGCATCCCCACATGACGTAGGGCTTGCTTGTGGCCATGATTCCCCATGCCGCAAGTGCTGCCCTTGTGCATCGGCGCCTGCTAAAACGAGGAGGATGGACCTAGCGGACAAGCATTTTCGGAGCGTCCCATGATCGGATTACGTAAAGATTCCCCCTTTTTCGTCAGATCCACTCCACGTCTTGCAGCAAGACTGGAGCTTAACTTGACGACGGCGTCACGTCTTGGTGTGTCTTGGGGCACGTTTCCTTTCGGCGCCCCAGGTCACGTCCCTAACAATATGACACCTAGCGCCAAGGGTACGAGCCTCCCCTCGCTTGCGGCTCCGACCAACATCCAGAAGCCCCCTAGTCCAACACCTTCTCCAGCATGCGTAGTGGCCCAGTCCTGCATCGGCGTAGATGAAAAGGGGTCACGAGGCGCGACCAAGTTACATGAAGCATCGGCCAACTAGTCAGTTTCTCTCACATGGCTTCTATCGTCTCTCTAAACGTCGCTCAACGTACGATGTTCATGGTTGTCTTGGATATCCAGGCAAGCTCTACGAAGGGTGAGGCCGGGAGAGGAAGCAACTCCGCGCAGCCAGTGCTGTCACCGGCTTGGGGAATTCCATGGCCTTCATCCGGCTTGATTTCGGAGTGGTTGACATTATGCTGAGTTCCTGCGGGAGCTAGGAGCCGTTTTAGGCTATCCTCCTTCGCTCTATACGGCTTCCATGCTTCCTTACACTCTCTTCTGCTATTATCTCGTGTCCGAAAGCCACGATGATTTCCAGTTATGTAGTGATGCTTTCGTCCTAGTATGCAACTCAGATCAGGCCTGTGTCAACCCTGGAACTATGGAATTTCTGCATATCTTTCGAGGCTGTTCCTGCTGCTATGCCCATCGTTGAACGACCTGATCGTTTTGAACATACTCCATGTCGGCGGCTAGTATCGCAATTTATGGCAGCATGCAGTGTTGGTCTGTGTTGAGACCACCTTCGTACCGTCTGTCCTCTGCTGGGCGTGCTTTCTTGCTGTGCTTTACATCGTTCCCCTCCTTTTTTTTCCTATTCGTTTTTCTCCCCTTTCGTTTCCTTTTTCCCTATTTTTTTCCCCCCTGTTTCTGTTTTTTCCCCTGTTCCTGTTTTTTTTTCTTGTTCTGTTTTCTGCCGTTTATTATTTGTTTTTGGTTCTGCCCAGGGTTCTATCTGCTGTCTGCCGATAGTCTCTATCTACCTGGGTACGTAGCTACCCAGGTACCTCCTGCGACCTCCTCCAAGCTTGCATATGGAGTGTGGGGGAGGATAAGCCATTGGGGATGCAGAAACAGTGATGCAAGAATGCATTTCCACAGCTGCAATCCCAGGACAACTCGAGGATTTTTTGCCATTGGGTCCACGTATATCTTTGACGAAACCTCTGATGGGCCTCCGACATAATGCTGGCTGCGGGTGCTCGGGCTCCTCAAATCTTCCTCTCCCAACATCCATCCCGCTTTGACTGACATACCTACCAACAACCTAGTCCTCGGCATTCCCTCCCCCTCCATTTTCTTGAGGAAATTTTCCCTGGCCGCCTACTCGTTTGCTAAACTACCACAAAAAAAACTTTTCCCTCCACCTTCCCTCCCACCAGCTTCCGTCAATTCCTTACCAACGCAGCGACCAAAGCTTTGCACGCTACTTTCTTTTCCATCACAGCATCGACCCCATTCAGGGCTCTTAGCTCCTGATATCTTTCCTAACTACCCTCTATTCGCACCATCGTCGTCGTTCACCTCTTCACGACGCCTTGCTCCTTCGGACCTCTTGCCAAGCTCCCATCTGGCCGTAGGCCGCTGCGCCCGAGATGGCAAAGAAGAAGAAGGCCAACAGATGCACACAAGGGCAGCGGCAGTCCATCCACCTGGTGAACCATGTGTTTTTCCCGCCACAACTCCCCGGCGAGGACGACTGGGACCACGATCTGGAGTCACATCTGCTCTCGACTCTGCACACATGCCTCAGCAACTTCTCCCATCTTGTCGGCCCCAGACAGCGCGTAGCAGTGGCTTCCGTCCTTGACTTGGTCTCGCGGACGCGTCAAGCTCTCGATCTCAATAGAGACGTCGACGCCAAGAAGCTCTCCGCCATCCTCCAAGACCTATGCCATTGCAGTAGGGTTTTCCCCGTGTTCTGTTGCTTTTCGATTCTATGTAACTTGCCGCCTTTCTGATACTGACAATTCTTTACCGATAATTACACAGCCGGAGCCGTTGCACTCGACATATCCAGGCAGAATTCTGGAGTGATGATCAGCAGGAAAGATGGTTCAGTTTACATCGTAAGTCTCATTTGGTCGGGCTCTTTGTTCCATTGCCCACCACTCCTACCCTTCCTAAAGCCTCTCTTCCCCTGTCCCAATCTACAACCTTCCTAGAGCTCTTTCATGTCTTCAAACTACCGAATACTGGGCTGACATTCTCAATAAAGGAGGCGTTTGAACTCTCTCCTCAGAACAAGGATGTCATGGAGTCCCCAGGCCGACTCCGCCGCCAGTTTCCCGAGGTTGCCGTCGCTGTACCACTGAGAAAGTTCCTGGACAATGGGTTCCGCGAAAACCTTGTCCATACCCTGTCAACGCTGTCCCAGCAGCTGGCACCAGGCACCCGCCCGCGAGTGAAAAAGGCAGGCGAATTCCACGACGAGGAGAGGGACACTCTTGATCCTGCGTGGGTCACCGAGTGGCTTTTTTCGGGAGTTCTCGGCCTCGATTCTGAGCCTGCCGGGAGACATGGCATCTGGAAGAACGTCAGAGACTCTATCCTCTGGAACGACAGCTACATGCCATGGCGTCGGTCTCGTACGTGGTTGCTCGCTCGAGTTTCTATGCAGCTCATCTTTTCGCGCCACTCACCTGCAGCGGGGGATATGTACAAATCCTTCATGCTCTTCTTTGTCGCTTCGATCCTCCACAAAACGCCTGCCTCGCACCTGTCCAGCGACCTCATGTCCATCATGGTGGCCAAGATTGGTCGGCGGAGGCAAAAGCTCCTGCAGACCCGGGCACCAGTGGACGAAAGCCTCCTGCGATATGTCGACGACTCCATGGCCAAGGCCATGACTGAGCTCACCAACCGACAGAAGCGGCTCTTTGACTCGGCCCCGGGCGATCGCATCATGCAGCTCGAGTCCCTTGACTTCGCTCAGGATGTCTTCCACCGACTTCCCGACGTTGACTTGTTCATCGAGTCCATCGACAGTCGCACGCAATCCTCTCTCCAGGTTCCTTTCAATCAGAAGTCGTACCCCTACGAATTTTCACAGGACAATTTGCCTTGCCTCCCCGGTTCCCTTTCGACATACGACGCCTTCACCCTCGCCGCCTTGGAGAAGTGGGTGGCCGAGCACCTGGATGCCTGGATCGCGACGCACGCCGCGTCCAGTGACACCTGTCGCCAGCTGCAGGACCTGATGGTAGCCTACGAGAGCGTCGCGAGGGTCGAGTACGACATGAACCCGGAAGGCGTCTCCTGCCTGGTCCTCACGGCTCTCGAGCTCTGGATCGCCTGCGACAAGTCCGCCACTACCCTGGAGCCTCTGCTCCAGAGCTACGATCCTCATGTGCCAGTTCAGCTCTTGCAGTCGTTAATCCTGCCCTTCCGCAAGCAGATGGGCAGGCTCGCCAAGGCGGAGCTCTATCTGGAAGAGCGACAGCGTGCGGCCAACAGCTCTCTTCCGGGCATTTTCCAATCTTTCGGCACTGAGGGTCAGTGTATTTTCCTTGGGTATTTCTTCCACCCCGGAGTTCCACTCCCCTGCTACCTATTCTTGCTCCTTTTACTTCCAGTTTCAGTATTCCTATTCCCCTCTCCTTTATTATTCCTATTCCCTTTCTCTTTAGGATTTTTATTTTCCTTTCTTTCACTATTCCTGGTCCTCTTCCTTTCATCATTTCTATTCCACTTTCCTTTGGCATTCACTCAAGACTAACTCTGATGGGATCTCCACTCCAGGCTCGTTCGCGGTGCAATACTACTCTAGGTCTCAAGAGCTCCAAGACCTTCACCGCCGGATCACGAATGAAGCGACGAGCGCGAGAAACGCAAAGGTTTTCATGCTTGCGAAGCTTCAGGACGAATACAGGGATTTGAAGACCAGGCACGACAATCTCCTCTGCGAATATGTCCAGACCTGGAACCCGCGTTCCAGAGAGTACGTAGAAGTTCATTCCGGGGATTGTACAAAATGCCTCCTTAAGAGTGAGATGGACGATTTGAAAATCGACATCCACGAGTGGCCGCTTCCCCAAGCGCCCGGGAAGGCCAAGGCCACGGTCTTTGAACTACGGCCTCCCCATCACGTCGAGGCATGGCGTGATGCGACCTCGTTTCTGGTGCTTCACGTTCTCAATTGTCGCTATACAGCCGAGACTATGAGAGTGTGGCACCACTTCGGGGACTACGCGGCTCTCTCGAGATATGCCGACCCGCTATGGACAAAGCCACGCATCTCCCTGGCCTCGTCAACCAAGTCCAACTCCCAAACGCATCGCAGAGCTCGGCATGTTCACGGTCTCACAGAATCCGATGTGTGCCTCAACAACGGCATGACTTGGGCATACTATGACCTCGCCAAGGAAGAGTATGTCGAGAGGGTTGAGTTCAATGAGAACGATCCGCACCCCATTATCTACAGTCTTCCTGCCCAGACCCGGTGGCTGGAGAAGTATCTCTTCCGGCCGAGCAACAGGCCGGAGGGATGGGCCCCCAACCAGGCTATTGCCAACCAGCATGAAACCCCCGACTCAATGAGTCTGCCCGAGTTCAAGGCCCTGGTCTCCATCCTCTTGGGTCACAAGATACAATGGATGAACATACTGTGCGAGCTGGCTGTTCCTTCCATTGACTTCCGCAAGGGCGAGACGAGTATCGTTCTCTTCCAGGCCATGTACCAAGCAGGGCCCCTAACCAAGGGCTCGGATTTGAGGGAGGGTCACCAGGTCCTGAATGATGCCAAGTTCTGTCACGAGCTGGCTGACCACCTTCGTGAGGCAGCGGGTCGGATCAAGCTGAATTGGGAGTCGTCCCAGGCTCTGGCCAACTTAATCTTTATCGCCACGCGTGCCTTGACCCTCTCGTCGGACACGGGTGTGCACGAGGCTTGCTTGGGATTTCTTCGCGAGGCTCGTCTCATTGCATTTGGCTGGCTGAAGTCGGTCCGTGCCAAGGCGCAGTCCATCACGGATGGTGACTTCCGCTCGGAGTTGCTGGGAAAGACTGCCGAGATTTCCCTGATTTGCATCGCCACCTTTGACATCGACAAGCTCCACCTTCACGCTCTCCTGAGGGACCCCGAGGATGCATCGGTCCTCTTGCAGTGCTGCATCAACTGCCAAGAGTGTCTAACAGCGGAGGAGCTGAGGCCGCAGGGCACCCTCCTATCGCTCATGGTCCTCCGCTGGAAGCGAGTCTGTCATCGTGCTCGTGCTTACTTCACTGGTATGCTCGCGGCAGTGGGAGGTGGAGGAGAGGCACTTGACGACGCCATCCTCCATTCCTGGCCAGACTACAGCAATGGCGGCCAGTGGAAGCCCCTTTCATATCCAATGGGACATTGGCTGGAGACCACAACTGCCCCTATTCACAACCGCTCCTTGAACGTCAAGTTCAATCTTCTGACAGCTGAGCTACTTGTCAACGGTAAGTGGCAAGATCTTTTTTTTTTTTTTTCTTTTTTTCCTTTCCCTTTTCCTTCCCTTTCCCCCCCTTTTTTCGCGCTAACGGCCTACAAAGCCGGATGCTTCAGTGGTTGCTTCGTCCGTTCCCCAAGCTAATCCAAAATCATTGGTAATCACAGGCCTCCCGCTATCTCGCCTTCCAGCCCAATATGATGGCTACAAGCTTTACAGACATCTATTTGGCAAGGCAATTCTTGACGTCATGCCCACCAACGTTCCTGGCATGCAGTTTGGCCTCAAAGCCAAAGTCTCGGGCTACACCGTTAGCATGGGACTCTCTGACTCCCAGGACCTGCTTGTGTCTGCCACACATTGCGAGACCAAGGTCACCTACCAGATCATCCCTGCAGATTGCTTCGCGGGCCTCCTTCCTTCATCGTTCGTCGAGGACTACACGCACTGGTATGACACGACTAGCAACGCCATCGAGTTTCGCCCAGCCCAAAACTCATGGCAACAAGGTGAAGGTGCTCAGGGCGACCTCTGGATATTGTCTCGAGGAGGTATAGGGACTTGGAAGCTTCGCAAGGGGCCACGTCTCCTGGTTTCACGACACAGCAAGACGCTGATGGCGATTGCTGCTATTCTCGGCCCTGTCGAGGGCCTGGAGCACCTGCACGTATGCCTTGACGAGACCCAAGTGCCCTCGGATGGTCTTGATATTGAGGTTCCCAGGCTGCGGCTCCAGTTCTCCCTCCAGCTCGGATCCAAGGAGCTCCGGTCAAGACAGTTCCATGGCATGTGGGTTGACCCTACCTCCCAGTCGTTTGGCGCACTCATGGGACTGCAGAGCAAGCTCGTGCTTGTCAACAGCCATGGCGCTCGGATGCTCCTCATCCCCGACGGCAAGGTCACATGGGCTCGTGTGGGCGAGGTACCCGGCGATCCTGGTAGCCAACATGCCTCTGTCCACGTCGTGAAAGGGACAAGCTCAACATGTCGCGCCTACCAAGTCGATCCGCAACTTGGCCGCCTGGCCGATGATGGCAGTTTCAGGAGCAAGATATACCTGGCGTATCTCCATGCTATCACATCCTTCCCTATCCCGGATCCCCTGACCGTGCACACTGGAACTGAACAAGCCCTGGCAATCCTTCGGTCTGCTGCCGTCAGGTCACTTTTCCGGCCGACTGACGCAGACCTTGATCTTTTGGTCCTGATTAGCAATCTCACCCCTATACGGACCTTCTATCCCGAGAATCTGAGGGATATGCAACGGGTGGAGTGGTTAAAAAGCCTTGGATTTTTGTCTCAGCACTCACAACTCCGCCTGTCCGTCAAGGCCCTGCTCGAGCAAGCCGACCTGCAGGCGGAGCTGTACAGCCCGGAGTCAAAATGCAGCTTTGTCCACTGTCTGCCTAGGCTGACCGAGTCCCTTCTCGAGTATGACCTGATCGCCTCTGCCTGGTGCCGCACGTCGGGGTTTGGTGCAGAGGACTTCACGACGGCCCATGACAGGATCTATACAGGCGGCCGAGGGCGCATCTGGGAAGTTGCCAGGGCTAATGCGTGCTTTGCCACGTCGAAAGCCATTCTCGCCGGCCGGCCCCGCCTGTCCACGAGCGTGGAATCTGGAGACCTGCAGGCTACCCTGTGGCGTTGTTTTCTTCCTGCCGGCACAGTCGGGGGCCCGATGCGCCCCTTGCCCTCGTCCGGCCCCGACGGCATCGACTTTTCTTGGCTGCATGATAACACGAGCGTGCTCAATCATATCTGCCGGCTTCACCTGGTGCTCAGCGACGGCCTATTCTCGAGCCGACACAAAGTCATGTCCTGGCTCTCTGCTATGGCGTTTGCGGCCGACTCGCGACTTCGATCATCACAAGAGGCCCTTTTCGAACCCCCGATACTCCGGATGCTTGAAGCCATTATCTTGGCCCCAGAAATGGCGCAGATCGCCCCTCCTGGCCTTGATTCGTTCCAGGTTAGCCGGGGCTATGAATTCGTTGCCCCGGCCATCAAGGACATTGTCGAGGAGGGTGCTCGCGGGTACTATGAATGCCCTGAATCAAGGCTGCCTAGATATGGGTTGTGGGAGACCGACCAGGATCTGGATAGGCGTCGGGGCAGGGCCTTCCAACAGATGGTGTGCGATCTGGTGGCTGAACTCGTCTCCTTCTACCAGAGGCAATGGCCCTGCTACGTGCCCACACCACCCTCGGAGGCGAAGTGGCGTACCTACTTTGACGTTGATCAGATACAGGGCCAAGTCCAGGACAAGTTCGCCCTCTGGTTCGCGAATCACTTGTTCTACGAGTACTTGGGCAAGGTCGCCCAAGTGATGCGGCGCCTACATGTTGCGCCGGCAGTGGTGGCCCCCAGACCACTTGTAGCGCTTGTCGACGACCGCCATGCCAGCATCAAGGGCTTCGTATCTACCGACGACATCTTCGGGCACCATAGCCCCCCTCAATGCTCGCCCCTTGGACTCCGCCCCAGTCTCTCCCTGCCTGAGGCGGCGACTGTCGTCCGGAAATCGCACGAGGCCGCACCAGCTCGCGTCAAGGGCCTTGTTCAGCGCATCCAGGCGCATGCCGACTCGGACTTCGAGATGCGCTATGCCGATGACCTGGAACGCAGCGCCCACGCTCTGAAGGATCACCTCGAGCTGTCGCCAGTTGCTCCCCAGAACCTCGACCAGGTCAAGCAAGCGCTGCAGGTCTACTCTTCCCAGTGCCGCTCGTACAGGGACGCGATCTACGCCGCCCTTGAGGCTGTCTCTGTCGGCGCAGGCTGTCGAAGCACTGCCCCGCTACCGCGCATCTGTCCAGCCTTCTTCTTATCACAGCTCGCGGCCTCTCGCTGGAAGGCGATTCCTGCCTCCTGGAAGCCTGTGCTCATTCGGTACGGACTGGCGCATCACGACGCGCAGCGTGCCGAGAGGCTGTTGGCATTGGCGTCTCCCAGTAGCCTCAACGACCTTGTCAAAGAGCTGGGAAACACGGCGCACCAGAACTGGACACCTCTCGAGTATCCGTTTGCCCTGCTCATGGAAGTCGAGAGCAACATCACCATTCGCAAGGTCCAGGTCGACATCGCTCGACGGATGATCGACCCTCCAGATGGCCGGAACTCAGTCATGCAGCTGAACATGGGAGAGGGGAAGTCGACTGTCATTGTTCCCACGGTCGCCGCTGCCCTAGCCAATGGTGATCGCCTAGCCCGCGTCGTCGTTGCCAAGGCACAAGCTCCCCAGATGCGTCAGATGCTACTTTCCAAGCTTGGTGGCCTCCTCGATATCAAGATCCACCAGCTCCCGTTCTCTCGGGCGCTGCGACTAGACGCCGCGCAGGTGTCCTCTATCGCGCGAGATCTCCAGGCATGCCGGGAAGAAGGCGGAGTCCTGCTGGTGCAGCCTGAGCACCTTCTATCATTCAAGCTCATGGGTCTCGAGTTCCTCATCAACGGCAAGACCTCGATCAGCCAAGAACTGATCAAGACTCAGTGCCTACTCGAGTCCGCGTCGAGGGACATCGTGGACGAGAGCGACGAGAACTTCAGCGTCAAGTTTGAGCTAGTCTACACCATGGGCGCGCAGCGGCCCATTGACTTCAGTCCCGACAGGTGGCACCTCCTACTGAACGTCTTGGCTGTGGTTAGGGATGTGGCCCCTACTGTTGCGCGGGAGATGCCCAAATCCTTCGCGATCAACGACAAAAATGGCTCTGGGTCCTTCTCTCGCCTCCGTATATTTGACCAAGCGGCTCAGAATAGCCTTGTTCATGCCATCGCAGACCGGATTTGTGAGACCGGATTACCTGGGCTGTCCATTGCCAGGCAAGGCGATCGTTCACGGTCAGTACTGATTTGGCTGTCTCTTCCTTTGCTCTTCTACTTCCTACTCCCTTTTTTTTCCCTTTCCCTCCCTCTTGTATCCTTATAACCTTTATCAAAACACACAGAATGATATGAAGCTAACACCTCCGCAATACAGTGAGGCGCTCCTCAGATACCTGACGAAACAAGACTTGACTCCCGAGGAAATTGCGGCTGTTGAGACTCCTGGAGCCCGCCGCCTCTGGAGCGAGTCGACGCAGCGCCCACTGCTTCTCCTTCGCGGTCTTCTCGCTGGCGGTATCCTCAGCTTCGTCTTCTCGAAGCGATGGAGGGTCAGCTACGGCTTTGACTCAAGCCGCAATCCGCCGACACGGCTCGCTGTGCCCTATCGGGCCAAGGACTGCCCCTCGGCGCGCTCGGAATTCTCACACCCGGAAGTTGTGATGCTTCTGACTGCGCTGAGTTCATACTACGGCGGTCTCTCGGATGATGACTTGTTCCTCGCCTTCACTCACCTCCTGAAGTCAGACCAGCCCGAACAGGATTACGATGAATGGGTAAGGGACGCAAAGTCCTTGCACTCCTCCTTCCAGCACCTCGATGGAGTCAACATCAAGGATCGTGGGCAGTGCACCCAGCAAATCTTCCCTTGTTTGCGGTATTCCAAGGGCGCGATCGACTTCTTTCTCAGTCGCGTCGTCTATCCGAAGTTCATGAAGGAGTTTCCCTCCAAGCTCAGCGCTGTGAGTATTACTTTCCTAGCCGTAATCGTCTTTTCTGCTTGCTAATTGGGCATAATTAGAGCGGATGGGACCTCGGAGAAGAAAAGGTCCACCCAACAACCGGCTTCTCGGGCACAAACGACTCCAAGGAGCTCCTCCCGCTGTCAGTCAATCATCTTGATCTGCCCGACCAGAAGCACACGAACGGCCTCGTTCTCGAGTATCTACTACAAGACGAGAATAGCGTGATCTCGATTCCGCCACGCCAAGGCTCGTCGGCGTCAGACGCCGAGCTACTCCTCGGCTTGGTTGTGAATATGCCCGATGAGGCCCAGGTCATCTTGGACGTCGGGGCACAGATTCTCGAGCTAGGAAATGACGAGGTTGCCCGGCAGTGGTTGAAAATGGAGTCTGAGCTTAACGCTTACAGTGGCAAGAAGGCCTGCGTTTTCGTCAACGACAAAGACGAGTTGCAGGTCGTGGACCTCAAAGGCCACATCGAGCCACTCCAGACGTCACCCTTTTATCGTCAGCTCGACGTGTGCCTTGTTTTCCTTGACGAGGCCCACACTCGAGGGACGGATCTCAAGCTTCCTGACCATTACCGAGCTGCGTTGACTCTCGGAGCCAACCTCACCAAGGACAGGCTGACCCAGGCAGCAATGCGAATGCGAAAACTTGGAAAGGGCCAGTCCATCACTTTCTGTGTCCCGCAGGAGATCGAGACCGGGATTCTCCAGCGTGTCGGCAAGGGCTCAATCGAGGTCATGGATGTCCTCGAGTGGTCGATCCAAGAGACGTTCGTTGACATCCAGCGGAGCATCCCATTGTGGAACATTCAGGGTCGGAGGTTCGCCCACCAGAAGAGCATCTACGCCCAGGCAGGCAAGGGCCATATCACCGAGGCATTGGCGAACAAGCTCTTGGAGGATGAGGCCCAGTCTATCCATGATCTCTACCAGCCAGGCGAGCGCGTCGCCAAGCCATGCTGTGCAGAGGCCGACCAGCACGTGGGTGTGGACCGCATCATGGACCACTGCGCAAAGTTCGGCACCGTCAACCTAGGCTCGGCCGCGCTGCACGAGGAGCAAGAGCGAGAGCTGTCGCCCGAGATCGAACAGCAGCGACACGTCGAGAAGCCCCAGCCCGCCGAGCCGGCGCCTCACAAGATCGACGCGGCAGTGCTGGGCTTCGTCCGGACCGGCGAAATCTCTGTCTTCTCGGCATCGCAATATTTCCCCTCCGCCTGGAAGTCTCTCAGCCGCACAAGCGCCGCCGCCGCTGTCAACATGTGCGTCGGCGAGTTCCCCTGCGATGTCCGGACCACTCGCGACTTCGCCAGCACGATCCAGGCGTCGAGCAGCTCAACTCTCGGCGCCAAAAGCCAGCTCGACCAGTACCAGCGGGCGGTGCGATGGATCCTGACCAGCACCCACGGCGACTCCTCGGATGTGGTACGCACCATGGTCATCATCAGTCCCTTCGAGGCCCAAGTCCTGCTGGAGGAGATCGTCGCGCATCGAAAGGTGGTCCTGCACCTGTACGCGCCTCGCTCGACAATGGGCTACGCCCCGCTCGACCACCTACTCCTGCACGCCCGGCCGACACCGCCCCCGACCTGGACGTGCCCGCTCAGGCTCAAGGCACAGCTAAACGTTTTTGCCGGGCAGCTCTTTATGTCGTCCTTTGACGAGTACAAGACCGTCTGCGAGATGCTCGGGCTCGACTGGAAGGGCGGCCGAGGTGACGAGGTCTTTGTACACGCCGATGGTTTCATCGACCCGTCTTCGAGAGAGGGGAGCGGAACCGACGGGAAGGAGGCGTGCGCGTTCACACAGAGTCCTGTCCCATTCGTAAGTGATGACTTGGGCTCACTGAGCTTTTACCCTACGTTGATACAGAATGGCTAACCCCTGAATCGCCACCACAGCTCAAAATCCTCATGACCAAGATTCGTCGCGACTGCGAGAGTATCGACAAGACGCATATCGGCATGATGCTGAACGGCGTCGTTCTCCGCGAGAAGGACTTCGAGACTCCCAACTCCCCCTCCGCCGAGGAGCAGTGAGAAGATACTCCCGAACAACCCAATCTCTCCACCCCACGAGACCTGCAGGGTTGTTTGAGACTAGGTACTTCCCGCCTTGATGTTGAAGGGGTGTCTTTTTCTTTCTTCATATTGTGCCGTTAGCGCATCTACACTTGCATTCGTTTGTATGCCCACCCACTCAACAACTCATGATTCACCCCCTTTCTCTTTTATGTCACGGATAACATCAGGAAGGTGTTTCTCAGCTAGGATGCCCGGAGGGATACGATACCCTTCTGTTCAGGGCTGATGCCCGTGCCCACTTTCTTTCTTTCTTTTATACTTGCCTGGCATACGATGTATCTCTGTTTTGAGTCAGTAACTGCTTTGTATTTGCTGTTATATGTTAGAAACTAGGTATAAACGATTGTGCCCTGTTCGACTCTGTGGTCAACTCGACTTGCGTCTGGGGCGATTGTGGCACTCTCCCAGGTACTCCTGGCAGCCGTGAGTTACACAATCCTAACATCCCGTATAGCGACATCCGGCTTATTCCTCCAATACAGCCTTGCAATACCAACTCTCCTAAACACTTGCGGATGCTCCTGGTCATCGACCGCCTCCAGAATCAACCTGATGGTCGAGCCGGGCCGGCCGTTGCGACGCCACCAGCCAAAGCCGTAGCCTCGCCAAGGGCTACCATGCTCGAACTTGCAGATGTCCAGGTGCCAGGAAGGCCGTGGCGGGGTCGTGGCCGACTCTGTGTCCAGATGATAGTCATAGTCCGGAATCCGCGGATCCTGGGCTGCGAGTCTCTTCCAGCTTTGCTCGTACGTGAGATCCACCTTTTGCAATGGACCTTTGATGACGACGGAGCCGGTTACGCGACTTTGGGACTCCCCGCTCACCGATACGTCGTCCATGGAGACAAGCTGCGCCAGCGGCTCCAGGCGGCGCTCGCTGTGGTCCTGCACGAGCCTGTAGTCGACGGCGCAGTTTGGGATCGCTGCCCATGTCCATGAAGGGTAGCTAGAGGTTGTGGCTGCTGATGCAGACGGCGCTGTCGAGGGTACCTTGACGCGCCATGCAAGATTGCGCAAGAAATAGTTGCCCTGCCAAACCCCCGCGACAAAATCGCACATGAAGGCCGGCCCCATCATGTTGGCCAGACCAAGTATAGCCGCGATCCGGTCAGATTCGACAGTAAGGTTTCGCTTCGTGTACTCGGCCACGATGTTTTCCCACTCCAGATACAGCTCCTGCGTTTCCGGACGCGCCCCGTCGATCCTGAGCGGCTGGTGTACGGTTTCCTTCGTCCTCAGCTCCGGGTTCCGCTCCTCGATGCTGCCGTCTGTCATGAACCGTGTCTCGAGGGTGCCATCTCGCATGAACCAGCTGTTTGGCTCTGGCTCTGTCGCCCTGAGGGAGACGCACTCCCATTGCAGGTATTCCTGACCAAACCAGAGGATGCGAGTGCTAAGCATCTGCTCCTGAAGGGTCCATCCCCTTGAATGGATAGGCCCTCTGAAGTTGCTCGCAAACCGCCCGTCTGCTGCTAGGATGGTCTGTGGCTGAACCGCAAGGATGGGCCGTAGCTTGCTCATAAAGTATGGCGCTGGGATAGGGAAAGGGAGGGGCTGCGGCTGTATCACCTCTCGCTGAACGAAAAGATTGTCGCCGCAGTCCGAACCGAAAAGGGTGGAGATGGTGAGAGTGGCGTTGGAGTAAACGCTGCTCATTTTGGCCGCCTCGGCGTCCCAGTCGTCAGCGTCGTCTTGCACGATACACAGCGCGTCGATCCATAGGTAGCGGAAGCCCAGGTTCCTGGTGGCAGTAATGGCATCCTGGATTGTCGCCGGCAAGGGCCCCAAAGGGATATTGTCGAGGTGTTTTTTAAAATTGCTTTTGACCGTTGTCGTTGCTTTAGTTCTCCCCCAGCAGTATGATAGCGCGCAATAAACATCCCTTGCCCCGTGCGTTTCCACGAGACACACGGCCGGGTGCTCTTCAGTACCACGGGTCAGATCTAGGACACGGGTAGGGAGAATTGGGTTCGCGACGTCTTGAGATCGCCGGCATTTCGGGTGGCTCTTTTTGCAATTTGCCAGCCATGCCTTACCCAAAGCCATTGCTTGTGGTGAGGCAGTTCCTCCCTCGTCCCTGCCGCTTTGGCGATCGATCGAATGATACATGAACTCCTCTGGTAGATAATGTCAGCGAGTCCACGAGGCGGGACAGGATCGATTCCAACACCAAGTTCGAAGTATGGCTTACCCTCTAAGTGACTGACCTCCAGATCAGAGCTGTGGTTTCCACACTCGACTCGTAGCGCAAATTGCCCGATAAAGTACGCCTGGACCAGACTCACTTTGACCAGCGACTCCATTTGTTCCTTGCTGCCCACAGGTTGTGCCCCTTGTTTGCTCTGCTTCTGGGGGCGGGTGAGTGCATCGAGCAACAGGCGGCAAAATGGACAGTTGCTCACAGCAACGGAGTGTTCCAACTTGCGCAGACTTGGCGCGTGCTCGAAGGGCCCGCGGGTAGTACCGATAGTACCCTTTGATGGCAGCACTGAGCATTTTGCAATCACGTTCCTGCATAGGGCACAGTATGACCCCGGAACGGCCCGGAGATTCCGGGTCTGTGCAATGCGAGAGAGGGTTCCGAAGAAGGCATCGACGACGCCTCCGTATTTGAGCGGCCCTTCAACACTGCCCCGAAGCTCCCAGGCTTTCCTAAAGTCGCTTCCCTGGAGCACTAAGCGGAAGACTTCTTCGCACCCTGAAAGGGGGACGAGACCTCTGCCAGAACCGGACTGGCAGAATGACAGGAGATCCTGTGCTCCCCCCCAAAGCCGAACTTGATCCTCGCTGTTGATGGACCTGGTATCGGCGATGTTAACCGAAAAGGATGCACCGGCGTCTTCGAGGACGTCTATAAGCGATAGCTGGCGACTCATTAAAGCGAGATCGAGGATCTTCCATTTCCCGCCCGGATCAATAGGGAGCTTGGTGTCGGCGCCGGCGTCGAGGAGTTTTTGAACCTTTTGGACATCCGCGAGCTCCATGGCCAGCATCAAGGGCGACAGGCCTCCCGGTTCTCGGTGCCCTCCGCGGGTATCTCGGTGTTTTCCGAACTCTGGCTCTGGCCCTGTAGGCTTGCCTGAAAGCAAAGCGTGGACCTCGCGGGCTTTTTGACGTTGCGCAAACGCCGTCTCTTCATGCGTCCCTGTCTGCACAAAGCGCGCCTCGGTCTTCTTGTCCAGGTCGGCTCCGTGTTCGATAATCCAAGAGACATCTCTGGACCAATCATTGCGCCTGTCAATACCTAAGTCGATAGCTTCGTGGAGCACAGTGTAGCCCCGGGCATCGAGCTGATCGATGTCGGCGCCGTGGCTCATCAGGTACTCTGCCACGTCAAACTGCTGGAGCCAGAGGGCGCGGTGAAGAGGCGTGTTGAAGGTGCACCAAGGGTCGTAGGCAGACGACATGGGGCCCACGCCGGGGATCGAAAAGACCAGCTCCTCCTCGGTCCAGGAAGTGTTGGGATTCCATCCCTGAGACAGAGCGCGAGAAACCGACTCTAGGTTGAACAGAGGAAGATCCTGGCGGTCTTGTCGCTCGGGCTTTCCCGGGCCCCAGGGCCGAAACTCGAAGCGGGGCTGCCGGAGCGTCGGGTCGTTGGATGTGACGGGCTGCTTCTTGAGCCTATCGCTCAGGCCTTGGAGGTACAGATTTAGCTTGGTGGAACTTCCGGCTGCCATGTTGGAGCAAAGGCGATCCGAAAGCTAGCTTGTAGCATCCGATGGCTGGGGAATCCTTCGAAAAGTGAACTGGCGGCGATGGTGGGTGTGGTTTTTGGGCACCAATCAAACATATTTGGGCGTGAGGAATGCTCAAGTTGCTGCAAATTGGGATTGGAGTGGGCTAGCTACAGGCAGTCTGTGGCATCTTGCGCGGGCTGCCGTGACACCAGGCCCTTTGCGATGAGAAGTCGGACAGCTCACATAATCCCCCTCCCGAGCCAAACAAACCAAATCGCTGCCTTTCTGCAATCCGCCTACAGGAAAAGATACAGCAAAAGATACAGCAAAAGATGGAAAATGGGGGCAGGCCTGACGACGTGCCCAGAGCATGCCCGTTCCCCTCAAAATCACATCGCCAGACGAATCGCAGCTTTTACGCGAGGCTGCGCGGCCCCATGAGACGGATGGTGCCCAAAACTTGTTCGATTCTACCAACCTAACTATGTTGTAGTCAGCACCAACCCTTCAAACCTATGATACGATTATGCCGTTTCAGAACTGAGTTCCCCATCCCGAAACCAGACCTTGAGCCCAGTTGCCATGCACAGCCGAATCCTCTTCGTGGCCGTGGTATTGTTTCGAAGATCGTGTAGCCGAGCGCGGCCATGACAGGTCTATCGTAGGACCTATTCAGAACGGCTAAAGGTTAGTTGGGGAACATTGCTAAATTTGCAAAGTCGTAGAAACATGTTCTTACCGTCCATGGACTTGGCGTGCGCGACCGTAGGAGGGAAGCCAGGCCCCGGTATGTCACCGGGCTCGCTCAGCGTGTTCTCATCCACCACGCCGCCACCGTCGTTGTCCTCGTCGTCACTAGTAAAGGCCGATTCGGAATACGCATCGGACTCGCGGTCCCAGGGATGGCACAGCCGTTGTAGACGTTTAGCAGTTTCTAGAGGCGATCGTCGGGACGTTGGAGGCGACTGTTCATCGCGATGTGAAGGTCGCTATGGCCACTGAAAGTGTTGGACCCCCTTGTCCGGCGCATGCACTCGGGGGGTCCTGGAGGATCCCGTATCGCGGGACCAGCGGGACCCGGAGGAAGGGAGCAGGGAATCGGCCCTTTGGTGATCTGCTTCGTGTATATATAGCCGTTTCCTATCCCCACTTTGGCAACAGATCCCTTCCGTCTCATGCACAATAAAGAGATTTTTTTTTTATTTAATTATCCCTTTCGGAAATTTCCGCGCCTATAGGAGAGATACTCCTACCAATAGGAAGACTGATTTGGCGTTTGAATAGATAAAAAGCTGGAGGCCGTCACCGAGACACCCCACCGGACCCCCTTTTTCGATGCGTACGGTGCGATGAAAAGAGGTAAGGAAGTACATACCGTTGGGTCTCACGTTTGCGAGCATCGGCGAGCTCGCCTTGGAAAGCATCGAGCTTGGTTTCGATGGCGCGAATGCTGTCCCGGAGCGGCGGCCCGTCTCAATCACAATGTCGAGCTTCTTTTCCAAAGTGTCGATCCTGTCGACCTTGCCAGTGACGTAACCTAGCTTGGCGATGATCTCGTCAAGGGACAGCTGGATGAAATCCGGCATAGGGGTATCTGAGCGATCTGATATCTTGAGTTTCGGGGCAAGGAATAGCGGAAGGGAATGACGGATGTGATGATGTTAAGACTGATACAAGAAGCGATGATACCGGTTGCCAAGAATTCCACAAAGACTGATGGGATGTGTGTTGTGTGATTGCGACTCCAAAAAAAAAAAAAAAAAAATCGAAAGACTGGTGGGTGGTGGAATGGGCTGGAGACTTAAACCCCACGAAAAATGATGGGGGAAGGTTTACGGGCTCGAGGTTATCGCCATGAGGAGGTGTGACCAGAGAGAGACTTAAAACTTCAACCGAAAAGCCTCAAGGCGATGGCACTTGGTGGCACCGGCCTGCCCAAAATTCGACCGTTTAGTTGGGATTTCCAGCAATCCATGATGAAGAACAGATTACGAAAAAAGGAAGTAAATTGAATGAGGAACAAGGAAAGAGGAAAGAAGTAGGGGGAAAGGAAGGGGATGGACGGAGGACAAGGAAAGGCGAAAAAAAGCTGGAGGGAAAAAAGCAGCCATTGTTAGGATCCAACGGCCCAGGCATTTCTGCTACCCTCATGTGTTTGCTTGGCCAGCTGCCCCCGGCCATAAGAACAGTACCGACGGAATACCTCAACGGCGCTCGTGGCCCGCGTCTTCGCCACCGTCTGCTGCACTCCCCCCGGAGCAGGAGTCTCGCTCGAGGACGAAGCCCCGGTAATCATAGGGCTTGCGGCGGTGGCGTCATCCGAAATAGACGGGGGCCAGCGGCCGCCGCAGCCCCGGACCACGGCGGTGGAGATGTCGAATCCGAATTTGCTGTAGCTGTCGGTGCAGAAGCAGCTGTACGGGGTCAGGCGCCCGCCGTCGCCGCAGCCGTTGTGCATGTGCCGGAGGAGCCTGGACAGCGGCGTGACGACGCAGCCGGACAGGCTGCTGTAGCCGTAGCTCGGCACGGCGTCGACGTAGATGGGTGTTGAGACTGCCTCTTGCAAGGTGGCGGCTGACTGTTTTTCGGAGGCGGCAGCATAAGCAGTCGCCATGAGGAGCAGAGCGAGAGGGAAGGCAAGTGACCAAGGAGACATAATGATGGTTTGTGGCAGAACTGAGCAAGGCTGTTTTCTAAATTGAGGTGGAAGTTGAAAAGATTATGACCCAGCAAAGTTGTAGGTAGGTTTGACTAGCAACACCGGGGCAGTTTTCTTGTAGAGTTGGGTTTCATTACCTAGCCATTTGCCTAAGTATTTAAATCATTTTCAAAAATTGGACACTTCTAACAGTCAAAAAGAAGAGGGATAATGAGCAGTCCAATGGCTCAACGCTAGAGAGCTAAGCCACCATATGCATTGGCACCCGAGATGAAAAAATATCCGGGCAACAGAGGCCACATGGCAGTAGAGGTTTCGAGGTCCAGCGGGCACTCGGAGAGGATGGCCTGGTGGCCTTACCACACAGTTCAGAGGCACAGCCGGCCGATATCGGACAGCAACGCTGGAATAAGGCTTGTGTACAAGCTATTAGGTAAATAAAACCCCTGGTATATGCAAGTCACAAGCCCAAGTTTAGGACTTGAACCTTCGTAAAGCGAGGGGGAGGCCACACAAACGCTGCTGCCTAACGACGCCACCGCATTGAGACTCTTGTAAAAATCAGAGATGGAGGCTGAGATGCCCCAGTGAGCTGAGTCCTCATCGCTTTCATTGGTAAGAATACGCTGCCTGCACCGGTTATTGCCTTAGAAGCCGGTAACTCCCGAGGTACCTGATAGGTAGGTAAACAATTTCTTCGTCCTGGCTCAGCCTCGGTGAGCAAATCGCCCAGGCTGTCGGCTAATCCCGCTGCTACGTGAGTGGTCAGCTACCTACATATATAAAAATGGGGCGTCACCAATGCTTCTCCTCTTATTTTGGGCATCTCTGGAATGCCCAGCAAACCGGCAGCTGACCCTGCAAAGAAACGTGTTTTCATAGCTTCTTTATTTACTTATGATTCATATCAATACTCCGTCGCCAAAGGAGATAATTGCCGAGCAAATCCCTGAACAGGGAAACTTTTTGGGCTCCAGCAAGCCCTGCTTTCTTGAAAGGCGAGCGTCCGGCGGATACGAATCAAGGCAGATGCCCTGATCAAGTGAAGCATTGGGCATCGACGCCACCGATGCGGTGGTTGGAATTCGCCGGCTCCGAGGGCATTCAAGCGTGGAAGCCCTTCTGTTGATGCCAGAAAATCGATCACGGTTTCATGGATGAACTGCACAGTTGGTTCACGGAGGGTAGAACCGGTCGGTAGGATCTCCACAAGGCCCCTCGCGCAGTCGATGATGAAGCGTGTCATGTCCTCAAGACACGGAAGGTCGGCGCGGTTGGAGGGAAGACGCTCTGGCGGCTCGCGGCTGCAAAGAATCGCCGTATAGAGCTCAGTCACGTCCAGTGGTCTCCCGCTGTAAAGTACCCAGAGTAGGCAGTTGTGTGTGTCGGCCTGATTGGGCCCTGGTTTGTTGAGTAGGCTGGCAAACAGATCTGCAACATCGCTTGGTATTTCCCTCATGCGCGTTTTGAGTGCCTCCATTAAGCCCCGGTCGTATGCGTCGTTGAGCGATGCGACGATAAGCACAACCCAGAGGAAGCTGCCCCGGGACTTCTGGATAAGCTCTTGCCGAACCATTTCCTGTTCTTGACCCTGGCCAATGTTCAGCTCAGTGTTGAGGTAGCTGGCAATGTCCTTGTAATGGTCCGTTATTTTTTCTAGAACCAGGAGGTATCTTCGCTCCACATATATGTGAGGAAAGTGGCGGCTTGAGATGCACACAAGAAGATCAACGCCCGAGGCCGTCTCCAGTCTTCTGACCTGCTGCAGCGTTCTGACAAGCTCTCTTTCCTGACCGTCATCGCACTCGTCGAGCGCATCAATAAAACAGACGAGACTCTCCCCACGGAAAAGTTGTGTGAGAGTCCTGAATAGAAGCCTTTGCAGCAGTGGACTGGTCCACTCTACTTCCTCGTCTTCCGTCGGCTCAACTTGGGTCTCTTCGAGAAGTCGTGTAAGGCCGGGGTGTAACCGCTTGGCCTTGATGATCTGACGCAGAAAAGTCCGATACAGACCCAGAACTGTCTTCTCCTCTTCAGCCCCGCGGTTGTGGAAGAAAAAGCTCAAGAGGTGAAGATTTCCAGATGCCGATCGAGTAGTCCGAACATAGTCGATAACAAATTTCATTATGGTCGACTTTCCGGTTCCTGGGTTTCCCATCCACAAAAAGCCGTTGTCGTCGTTGCCATCAAGCCAGCTGAGCAAGTCCGACTGTTGGCTCAGCCAGCTGCAAGTGGCATCATGGGCCGGTTTTACTGTATTTTCACGCCCATGCATTTCGGGGAATCGCAGTGCGGCCAGCCAGCTTGTGATCAGGTCAGGGACCGCCATCGTTGACGCAGGATCTGCTGTCGTGGATACCGCATTGCTTGGAGTATGTGCTCTATGATCTGGAGGGTTTCCCATGATCCTTGTTAAGGCAGACGCAAATTTGAGATAGTCGGGATGGCTCATGCTGGAGAAGCGGCACATGTCCATGTGATTACTAGATATGTGTTCGGTGACCTCGATGGTAGCATCGCCGAGGCACGAGGAAGCATCCTCGACAACCTTGGCGCCACCAAGGGGTGCGATGCCGTACTGCTCTTGAAAGGAGTGGATAAGCCATTGCCGGTCATGGGCCATCGGTCCAAACTCGTCTCTCAGCTCACGCAAAAGCTCAGATGTGGGAAGCAGGGTGTCGACGATCGCCCTGTTAACCGAGAACCCCACTGCCCGGACAAGATTCTCGGCGACGTGCTGGAGAACACCGCGGGGATCGGAGCCGCCATGTGGAGTGCCGAAAAAGATGACGCCGCGAGTGGCTAGAAAGACCGAGTGGAGGTGTCGCTGATGCGTCGTGTACCCCCGGGACTGCCGCAGCAGCTCCCTGACCACGATGCCCCCGAGGCTGTGGGCGACGAAGATCAGGGGCCTGTCGTCCGTACTTCCACCCGCCCCGGCAGAGGTGAGCGACACAAGAAGGTCTCGTGAAATGTCGTAGACGCTGTTTTTGCTGATTTGGCCACGGAATCGGTGCTTAATATTGGTGTCGTATCCGAAGGTCATGACCCTCGCCGACGGTGCTGTCTCTGGGAGAAGTTCCTGGGGCCAGTAGACCTCCCGGTATTTTTTGCGTGGCTTGAACGTTGGCGATAAGAATCCCATGATTTGACGAAAGCGCGAGGACTCGGCTTTGCCGCTCTCGTCATCTCCAGACTCGCATGGCGACGACGGGGACCTGGGCTCAGATACAGCCGTGCCGCTTCTGCTGTCGAGCCATGTGCGTTTCGGATGCCCTGTGAATCCGTGGACAAAGACGATGCTGTTAGCGGCAGTTAGCTTCTCTCGTCGCAAGGGGGCAATTGACATAGGGTCACGCGGGCGACGTACTCGAATGCGGGGTCATCAGGGGCAGCAAGCACCGAGGCCGACAGCCGGCACTACATCCTGTGGACTCGGACTCATTTCGACGGCGACGAGTACAAGCGGATTGACGAAGCCTGCTGGCCCCGAAGAAAGATCGATTGTTGACAAGCAGACACAGACGGAGATGTCGGGCCTCACTCGCATACCACCAAGAGAGCCCGGGAGGTCAGGCTGTAAGTGGCTGAGCATCGGCTAGTGGCGTCCGCAGCTCAGCTTACTGCAGCCCCCACGCTTTGGAATTTGCTGTATTGAGGCGAGTGAGCTCTGCAGGGCTTGTCCAGCCCGGCCAATGGACGCCCTGCTCCTGATGTAGGCACTACGCTTCATGCGCGAGGTGCTCATGATACACCACGTGGAATGGCTCGGCTGGCTCTGGTGGTAGCTTTGGAGTATGTGATGCTAGTTTACGGTGCCCGTGGATGGCAGAGTACGGAGGTATAAATTGGACCTGTCTTTCGGATTTGTCTGTCTCCGGTCAAGGTTACTAGTAAATCAGCTACGCGCGCCGGCGTAGGCACGCTTTCGTGCCTGGTTTCGTACCTGAGCCGCCAGATGAGATAGTCGCCCCTTAGCGAAGGAAATAATACGGCTCGCTAAAATCCGACAATGGTCGGGGCACACCGTATGGAGGAACAGTCGGAGTGTGGCCAAGCCGCAGCCGCAGAACCCCCTATTCGGAGCGAGATGGAAAGGAAACTGGGATCAGCGTGTATCTGGCTACCTAAAAAGTAGATAACTTTGCGCATCTTCAAATGATAATGATAGATTGCGCGTCGGTCAACAACCTTTCGGCGATCTCCTCAGTTTCCTTCTCCATCTGCGCCAAGCTTTCACGACATTTTTCCTCGTCGATCGTCTCCCAGCGTTCCTCGCCTTCTTCGTAGCTTCTCAAGTTGCTACGACCCAGCCAGCTCGTGTTGTGACCGACTTCCGATCCTCCCAAAACTCGGCTGAGATTTACCCAATTTCTTCCAAAATCCGCTTGATCCAAGTAAGCCTGGAATACGGCAAGGCCGATACGACGAAAGATTGGCCCCCGATGATCCTCTCCGGCCTGCTGCAAAAGTAAAAAGTAGCACTCAATATTTGCTACGGGCTTCAGAAAACCCATTATCTTGGTTGGTAAACAGCATAGCCGCATGTCCCGGCCTGCCTTCCCAGAGCATATACTTCTCTGATGTTCGTAGGGAGCATCCAGCATGACCGAGAAACAAGGTCCGTCTCGAGGGCTCTCGAAGCCATCGATAACTGCCATCCAACTGGTCCAACCTTCCTGGGAAGGGGCTGGTCTGTGGGGCGCCCGACAGTTACAATCCCTCGGTATTAGCGTCAGCGCCTTCAGCGCCGCACGCAATTGCAACCACCCGCCTTTGACAAGGCCGGTACTGAAGCCTTGTTTCAGGTGGTCGACGTGCACCTCGTCGATCTCGATGAACTTTGTGGACCAAGTGACCGGTCCATCGTCGTAGCGGCACTCGTAGTGGCGGATAGGGTAGTTCGCCGATGCCCAGGACCAGCTTGGGGCACGATACACCGCCGTGGGCCCCTGTGATGTTTCCCGGGCCCCTTCATGGCGGGCCATTTCGGCCACATCGACGTACCAGTTCAGCTCCTCTTCCAGGTTGCCGCGCCATATTCCGGCGCAGTATTCATCTTGAAGAAGCGCTGACATGTGTTTGGCAATAGCCGACAGCGCGACGAGTTTGTCGCTGGGGAAGGTGAGGCGGCAATTTGTGTAGAGTTCTGTGATACGTTCCCATTTCTCGTACAAGGAAATGACTTGACCTGATCTCGCATCGTACCCGGGATCTTGCTGGAAAAGAGATTTGAACCGCTTCCTTTTCGTAAGCGGGCCTTGAGTATAGACCTCGGCGATGTCCCTCTCAGCACATTCCCAAAAGATTTGGCTGGGACCGAAATGAAGCACCCGGGGTGATAAGAAGCGTTCCTGGAGAACCCATCCTCTCGTATGGAGCCGGGAATTTTCAACTTCCTGTTGCCAGCGCCAGGGATCCTTTATTAGAAAATTCGTTAGCTGCCCATAGTAAGGCAGTTGGATGGTTTCTGGGTATAAAAGATCCACGTTGCGGGTAGAAAACAGCGAGTGGTGACTGTTGGGAGCTTGCAAGGCGGATATATTGCAAAAGGTGTGGGAGTAGACATTCTCCATCAGGCCCACCTCCCGGTGCCAGTCGGCTAGGTCGTCCCCCTGCTGTATGATGCAAATGGAATCTATCCAGATGTACCTGACACCGAGCTGTCTGGTGACATAGACTGCGTCCTGGTACAGTTGGGGGAGGCGCGACATTGGGATCTCCTGGAGGCATTCGCCGTAATTGTCCGTTGTAAGCTTGAGAGTGTCTTTGCCGTCACCCCAACAGTGGCTGAGGGTCATGTAGGCGCCATCGATGGTGTTGTTGCTGGTCTCGATGAGGCGGGTTACAGCCTCTCCAATTCCACAGTCGAGAAGCCGTGTTGGATACCAAGCTTGACCCTGGCTAGGCTTGTAGCAGATGCAGCTTTCAATCCACCGTTTTGCCGTTGCCATGGTTTCTAGAGACTTTGTGCTAGAAGGGATGGAGGGTTTGACCGGACGTGACGTAGGCTCTAGAGAATCACAGCTCCAAGAGCGATAGTTAGATAGCCCAAAGGAAAGTCGACTAAAGAGAAGCACCTTTTGCAATTCCCCAGGATTCCGAAGGTCGATGTTTCGAAAGAGTCAAGCGGGACAAAATTTGACCAAAATTACATGGAAGACGACAGGCGGGGGCGGGGCACATTACCATCGTGAGTGTCCAAGAGAGGATATGATTTTATGTGTAGATCCCCGCCGCCGGGGTTTAGACTGAGGGAGAACTCCATGTGTAGGGGTCCCCAGTCCTCCTCGTCCTTCTCTTCCGCAACGCGGTAAATTAGAAGTTTCGTGACACAGGCACTCCAAAGATTCGAAGATTGCCTATGACTGCCGTCAACGGGCAGATCTGGTGAAGCCAAGGCGGAGACGGCTTTATGCGGAGAGGACTCGATCGCCACCCAGAGGCCATTGCATAAATAGCAGCCGAGCTCGACAGAGTCTCTGAAGGAGCGCCAAGTTGAATGATGACTGGTTTTCTCCAAACCCGGGAATGAACGAGATTCCTCCCTAATGACAGCGGTATGGCAGACTTCGCAAATCATCTTGAAATACGTTTGCGGGTAGCAGGGAAGATCTCGAACGACGTTTGTGATCCTTGTGCGGAGATGGTTTGGTCCGATGGAGTGGTTAAAGATACGGCCTTCCTGGTGTTGCCTGGTCAAGAACCCAGCCGCCGCCAGATAGAGTGAGAGACATGACCAATATGTAAGAGCTCGGTGCGGGGCAGCACAGCTAGACACATAGGGGTACTCTTTGGCGGGGGTCAGCACGCCATCAACGAACATCATCCACGCCGGGAAAAGCGGCAACCCATGTATCCCCCACCCACCCTCGTAAAGGAGGAAGGTGAGACTGCATGAAACTGTCAGCGGTGTGCATCCTTCCAAGGGAAACTAGCGAGGGACCCAGCGGACGCGGTTCAATGTTGCCATGCGAAATCCTCATGCTGTGATTTATTAATCTTCTTCCTTCGTCCCCTTTTCATCTTTTAGTCCTGTTCAATATCGTACACCTTGTGATTTTGTGTTGTGGTCGCCAGGTTGGTAGAGTGGCTAGCCCTAGGCCCTATTAAAACAAACATCCGGCACATCGGTGGCCTCGGGAAGTGTATCCAATCCTCCTCAAGCCCATTGGCCTGACCGGCGAGCCTGACGGCTTCCTTCAGCTTCTGGGGGAGAACAAGTTCCTCACGACCTCATCGGCAAGGACCCCCACTCCTTCACCTTGGCGTCGATATCGCCAAACCTCTCCAGTAGCACGTCCTTGCCCCGCTCCAGCGTCGCGATTCCGGGGAAATAGGGCACGATATGCTGGCGGTTCGGCCCGTCGCATTGCCACGTCTGCGCCACACAGACGCCGCCGCCGCGAAGCGCGGGACGCCTCTAGTCGTGGGAGCTCCCGGGCGCGAGACGCCCTTCGAGGCGCGCGCAGGCGCCCGGGCAGCTCTCGCTGCGCCAGTCGCTGGCGGGGCCGCACGTGTTGGGGCGCGCGCACAAGAGGACGAACGAGCTGATTTCCGACGCGATGGCCGTGGCCATGGAGCTGCCCGAGATGCTGTCGTTGGGACTCGAGGAACAGGATCACGCCAGCGGGTATGTTGAGGCACTGGAACATGTAGCGCCTGGGCCCCTTGGGCAGCTCGCGCTTGCGCGGCGCGAAGCCGTACTCGTCGCGCGCCGTCACCATCCACGTGCTGGAGCAATACGCGACCAGGTACGCCGGTAACCTTAGCCACGTACAACTCGCAGGCCGCATCTGGGTTCCGTGAGGGTCCGAGACAAGGAGCCACGGACTGACGCGGTAGTCGTCATCCACGAAGGAATTGCCCTCCTTGATGAGTGACCATAGCATCCCATATCCATTGATGCGATTGCGCCCTTGCTGCCTCGGCGGTCATCGTACTCGGTCTCGTGGTGGGCAGCAGCAGCGCTACTCGGCGAGCTGGCCTTGCCGCCAGCCACCACGCCGCCCTCGTGCGCTAAACCACCGCCGTTGATAGCTCCGTTCGGCGAGCTCGTCCTCCATTCTTCGGGCGTGCGGAAGGGGGACCCAGGCCCCGACGAACGGCTCGTCCGCACCCCCGGCCTCCTCGCAAGGGGAAGAAGCACCTGTGTCGAACCATGTCTCAAAGCCACCTGGGGCATTACTCTACTCCTTCAGAGACGAGCTGCCCGAACCCTCAGAGGGCCGCAGAGGTGTCCAAGAAAAGGCTCACGTCTGGGTCAAGTCAACCACCACGTACGCGAGGTTCCTGCACCCGGAAGCCCCCGATTCCCACCGCGAGCTATGGATCGCCGGCAAGCCCGGCACGGGCAAGTCTACGCTGCTGGAGGCCATCGCCCAGGACATGTCCCGGCGCCGGAATACCGATCATCCCGAGCCGGAGGCAGAGCCGCCGGTAGCTCACGTTGCGCCCTTCTTCTGCAACCGCCGGCGCGAGGAGAGGGCCGAGAACGCGGCGGCCATCGTGCAGTGCCTCGTCTCGCAGGTCCTCGACCGGCAGGGCCGCCCTCGCCCACACTTCTCCGGGGCCCGCGACATGGCCGGGAGAGACCGGCTCGACAGCCCGGAGGACCTGCGCGTCATATCCGCTGTCTTCTAGGCTATGCTGGGCGACGACGACTTCGAGCCGACGAGCTTCGTCATCGACGCCATCGACGAGTGCTGCAGCGACGGAGACCGGACGGAGACTGACCAGGCCGTGTGGGCGCTTATGGGCCTGATCAGCAGCACCAGGGAGTTGAAGGGCGTGAGGTGGCTCGTGTCTGCCGACCCCAAGGGCGCCGAGAGGAGAAAGGCCCCTCGAACAGGGGATGACTATCGGAGACTGGAGCTGAGTTTCGACGGCGACGTTGAGTCTCCGTCTACCCAAGCCATGCTATCCAGCGCCGCGGCGGAACATGTAAAGCTCAGGGTGGCAAAGCTCATGAAAGACATGAATGTGGCCGACAGCTTCCGCAAGGACGTTAAGGACAATATTCTCGAGCAGTCGCAGGGAAACTTCCTGTGGGTCGACCTCGCTTGCAAGCAAATCCCCCCACACGGCTTGCCATGGAACGCGATCCGCTTTATCGACTCGAAACAGTTTCTCGGCGAGGCCTTGCCGTCAGGTCTGGAATCGTTATACGCCCACATGGAGGCCGCCCTCGATAAGCTGCCGTGGGGCGGCCCGCGCTACTGCCGCGAGATCATCAACACGCTGGCGGCGGCGCACAAGCCGCTGCGGCTATGTGAGCTGGGCGAGTTCGTGTTCGAGGACACGATACCCCGGAGCGTCGACCTGGCCACATTTATTACAAGGCAGTATTTCGCCTTCTTGGAGACCCATGACGGCCGCGTCTTCTTTGTGCACCAGTCGGCCAGGAAGTTCTTTTGCAAGAAGATGGAAAACAGAGCCCGGCGCGACTCGCGCACGACACTATGCTGCCTCGAGGTGCTGTCGAAACAGCTGAAAAATTCCGCAGGCGCCAAGGACAGCAAGGTCGAGGGGTCCCATGGCTACGCCACGTGGTACTTGCTGAAGCACTCTCCAGGCTCAACAACGAAAGCATTCTGGGCAAAGACGACGAGACCGTGACCAAAGTCGCCGACTTCTTCGACAAGTATTTACTCCAGTGGCTCGAGACCCTAATTCCCGTCCCCCGGTCTGGCCCAGGCACTCACCCAGATGGTAGAGTTGGAGAGCCTCTTGAAGGTTTGTCTGCCTTTTCCCCTCCCCCCTTTCTTTTGGTGTTTTTACCCTTTTTTTTTTTTTTTTTTTTTTTTTTGTTTTTGTTTTTGTGAAGGGACTGACGCGATTCCTCACGCCAGGAATGGTCTAGCAAATCCAGCGAATCTCTGAAGACTTGCTTGGATCAAGTTCAGTATGCAACCGATTCCTCCGCTTCCATCAAATCCACCCACAGTCCGCCCCATGTCCCGCCGAAGAACAGTCTCCTCTTCTATCCCGGCCTCAGGACGAGGCGGGGCGACATCCTGAACACTTTGTTTCCGTGGCTGAGCTCGACCCCGGCCCTAGAACGCCGTGCCCCGCTCATTCTCGACGGGCACAGGGACCGGGTGTGGTCCTGCGCCTTCTCGCCCGACGGTCGGCTCCTCGCCTCAGTCTCGGACGACGAGACGGTCCGCCTGTGGGACCTGCGCACCGGCACGCTGCAAGCAACCCCGAAAGGGTTCGGCAATTGGGTCCGTCGCGTCAGGTTCGCGGCTGGCAGGCCGTCTCGCCTCGCTACGATGGATTCAGAGTATGTCAAGCTGTGGAACCTGGGAGCCTCGCGTCCCTTCTTGTCGATCCGAGGGTCCGACGTCGGCGCCGGCTTCGAGGGCGCCAGCATAGTAGACATGCCCTTCTCGCCGGATGGGAAGAGGAGATCAACGCTCATCGGAAGTGGCGAGCTCGCCATCTGGAACGTCGAGGGGCCCGAGAAGCCGCTCCGCCGCTGAAGCTGTGGCAACGCGACCCGGGTCAGATCCCCGGCTGCCAGTGAATCAAGCAACGGCGATGCGAAAGGCGGGCTGCTGGCCACGAGCGGGCGGTGTGTCGTCATCTGGAGTGGGAGCGGTGAAGAACTGCAGAGACTGGAGGGCTTTAGTGCTGCAAGGATCACGTCCCTGGAGTTCTGTCCATCATCGAAACTCTTGGCTACGGGCTCGGCCAAAGGAAAGGTCCGCATCGGGAAGATCGGCCTAGACGATGAAAAGATAAAGATAGAGGAGTTGGCCCTCCAGCCGTCCGCGGGCTCACCCATTGTTTCTTTATCGTTCTCTGGGGACGGGTTCCTCCTCGGTGTGGCAGCAACAGAGCAAGCCATGCGAATCTGGAGAATGTATGGCGGGGCGGACCAAGAACCCCAACAGATACTGACAGGACACACGATTGGACTCTCGAGATCCATTTTTTCCCCGAGAGGCTCCGAGTCTTTGATTGCATCGTCCGGCCGGAGCGGGTTCGCTGAAGTCACGTATGTAGCCTCTGGGCAACTCGACGGCTCGGGTGAGGTTCACGTCAGCGATAATGCCAAAACACAGACGGCAACCATTGCTGTCCCCAGGCACACATCGCCCGTTAACAACGCCGTTATATCGCCGGATAGCAGGTTGATTGCTACGAGCTCCATACAAGGGCAAATTCTCCTCTGGAACGGCGATACCGACGAGCATCACCTCTCGCTCGAGAGTGATAGCAGCGTGCTGTCGCTACTCTTCTCGCCCGACGGCGCGGTCCTAACAGGCACCTTGGGTAGCGGGGCGGTGAAGGTCCGGGACACCAAAACGGGAGCACTGACGCACGAAGCCCTGGGACACAGCGACTTGGTCAGAGGCGGCGCATTCTCGCCGCCCTCTGTCGACGGCCGGCTGCTAGCGACCGCGTCTGACGACAAGGACAGCCCGAGTCTGGAGCCTTGACGCGAAGTTTCCAGAAAAGGACGACAAGCCGACGCCCTGTACACCACTCCATTTGATACCGACTACGCCGTCTGCGTGGCCTTCTCGCCAGATGGCCGCCACCTCGCTTCGGCCGGGGACGACGGAGTGGTCTACATATGGGACAGGGAGACCACTGGCGCTGAGCCAGAAGAGTCGGCCGACACCGAGTGCGAGAAGAGCTTTGGTTTCAACGCCTTCCGCGTTTACAGCGTTATTTTTTCGCCCGACGGAAAGCGTGTCGTAGCCTCTGCTTCCACCGCCGAGCTTCGTCTCTCGGACTTGGAGAGCGGCGCGTGCGTCGTCAGGAAGCAGGCACGGAGCCTCAGATCGCTGCAGTTCAGCAGCGCCCACGATGCGGACGAGAGCTGGATCCTGAGATAGACGGGGCCCGCACCCGTTGGCGAATCCGGATCTCCGATGATGACACCAGGTACGGAGCCGCCCTCCGACTGGGCCCCTTGGAGCATGGACTCGGGCCAGAACTGGATCAAGTACAAGGGCAAGGAGGCGATATTTCTACCAAGACGGTAACGCCCTGGCGCAAGGGCCGTCTTTGTTCAAGGCAGTCGAGTGGTCATCAGCTGCCAATCGGGATTGGTGATGCTCTTTAATTTCAGCGGGGACGCAAAGGTGTTGAATAGGAGTTTTTGAAGGCGACATGACGGCATGATGCATAAACTGGTAGCTGGAGTCCTCGGTAGCCAAATTTCAATGTGGCGCGTAGGGTGGGGCGCAGCATACGGGTCTCCTGCATGGCCCACGCAGGACCGAATGCACTCGCACTACGCGGGTACTCCTCTACCCGCCTCAGAGGGCCTGTCTGACAACCCAATACACAAGAACAAATGAACATGCCGGAAGCCGTCCGATAGGAAATCTCCCTTCGGGAGCAAGGACAAAATCCGACTGCGGGCCCCCGTCAAGACACGAGCTTTTTTTTTTTCGTCATCGGCCCGGGATGCAAGTGAGGCTGCTTGTGACATGGTATTTTTCCGAGTCCGTTATTCTTGTCGCATTCCCCTCCGGTCTCCGTCGAGTGATGCCGACTATCCTCTACCCATAACATATCCCCTGTGCGGTCTTCCCGGTTCCGTGTAGCCCGACGTCCGTAGCTTAGCCATCCGCCGCCACGAGAGGGTATCGGCATGAAATGAAGAGAAGAAGAAAAAAAGGGAAAAGACACGCGTGCTACCAAGATGAGAGTAAAAAGGCAGAGGGTAGGTGCTTGTGTTGTCCATAAACCACAGCCCTTACCGTCGTGATCTCTCTAAATACCTAATGCCCGCAGGCGGAGCAAGTGCAAGGTCGAGCTCCTCATCGACACTTGCCCAAATACAAATTATGTACACAGCAGGATATATAAGGCCGAAACCAAGGAATGGCAGATAAAAAAAAACCACCCCTAAGCAGCCATCGCCCGAAAGAATGAATGCAGGAACACCCAGGGATATATCAGACAGGGAGGCCTGTAATGCCATGCGACGCCATCTCTCCACAGAAAGACTTCGCAGAAATAAAAGAGAAACAAGTATATACAGGCGAAGGCGGATCTGGTATCATGATTAGAAATGAGGGCTTGCAAAGGAAGAGAATCATCAAATGGGAAAAAAAAAAAAGACAAAACGCCGCCCCGTCCATATGCGAACAAATCTGGTGCTTTCTTGCTTCATCTTGTTCATACGAGCGTCTCGTTCCACGGCACCCAGTACTGCTCCGTCCATCCTGGCATGCAGAGGATCTTCTCGGGCACGGGCTGCCATGTGATCTGGACCGGCAGCTTCTCGCGATGCTCCCTCTTGACCCAGTCGGTGACGTAGCCCTTCCTCTTTTTGATGGCGGCGCCGTAAGTATCATTATACTCGAGGTTCACCGTGGGCACAATGGCGATCTTGCTGTAGCCGTGCCACCACAGGTCCTTGCAAAAGTACGTGGGCTCACCCACGCGGCACTCGCCTTCGTGGCCGTCGCGGAACTTGATCTTCTCCGACATGACGGGCTCGGCCCGGAAGGTCACGGCGCCGTTCCAGCACGCAAACACGTGCACGGCCCGCCCGGCCTCGAACCGCAGCCGGCTGACCTCGTCGTCCGGGAACAGGTAGCGGGCGCGCGCGAAGGAGCCGGACTTGTCGTCGGGTATGTCGAAGAAGGAATCGCCGTTGATCTGGCGCGCGACCCACTCGTCGTAGAATGTTGGCACGGCCTGAATGTGCGACCAGTCCATGCCACAAGTCATGTCGGCTGCCTGGATCACGCGCTGGTGCAGCAGCTCCAGTATGTCCTCGGCGCAGATGGATACGTCGTTGATAAATGCCACAATCGTATCGTCGGCGAACTCAATGTTCGCTCCCCATGTTTCGGAAGGTTCTGACCGGCCCCTAAACCTGGCGGGGACAGCGGAGGCGGTTTCCTTGGCGGCGGAGGCGCCGTCGGTGGGCTTCGGGCGGTTCTTGCGGCTGTTGATCATGGGCTGGAGGGCCATGTTGCGCAGCTCGGCCAGGCGCTCGATACGGTGGCCTTCGCTCGGGTTAATGTCGCTGTTGAGGTAGTAGTAGGTGACACCGAGTGCCTCGAGCTCGGGGCGGAGGGCGGTCAGAATCTCGGCAGTGCCGTCGTTGGAGCGGCCCTCGACGATAGATAGCACGGAGCTCTCCGGGCCGACGAAGCGCATGACCTCGACGATGGAGCCCAGCAGGCGCGGCAGGACGTACTGACACTGCCTCAGGTTCAGGGCGAAGAAGTACTTCTTGCTGGGATCCCACTTGGACTTCTTCAGGTGCTGATACCGGGTCTCGTTAAACTTGGGGCACCACATGCGTTCGATCGTCGTGTCGTCGGCGTTCATGATGGCGGGGATGTATGCCTCGACGCGCTCCATTGCAAGCTTTTTCTGGCTCGCCGAGAGCTTCTTCTGTGCCTCGTTCTCGTTGAATTCCTTCTCTATCTCCTCGGCAGTCTTCCCCCTGTTCTTATCATCCTGAACCTTCTTCTCCTCTTGCGCTTTTTTCTCCTCGGGCGTGAGTATGATCTCCGGCTCGGCGGGGGCGGTAGTGGCAGTGGGCGGCGACGTCGGCTCAGAGTTCTGGGTGTCGGATCCAGACTTCCAGGGATCTATGGATGCGGAGGCACAGCGGGAAAGTTTAGCTGAGGTTCTTCCCGAGACAGAAGATGGGACGACTGAAGCTAGGGTGGATGGGTAGGTAAGTTGGGCTAGGTACGTACTAATGCTTGCCGGAAGCTTTGTCACAGCTGCCAGGCCGTGGGAGCCAAATGTCAGATAGACGGCCAGTGCGAAGAACAGCACCAGCTGGACATAGATGAAGGCCCTGCGCTTCGTCATGCGTGGCACCATTGCCGCGACTCCCTGCCGGGCGTTTGGCGACGGTGTGGTCGGACTGGACAGCATCCTGACGTCTGCACAAGCGGGTAGCAGAGCAAGAGTTCGCCGCTGCAGCAAGCGGTTGGGAGCAGAGCGATCAGGCCGATTGAGCGAACGCGGCGACACATAGGGCGCCGCGCGCCAACTCGTGGATGCTAGTGGCTGGCCGTGAAAAAAAAGGGGGGTTGACAACCGCCGGTGCGGATTTAGCCACCCGAAAGAAGCGCAAGGATCAATGGGTAGAGATGTCTGCAAGCCTTCTCTGTGCTGATCCTGACGGGCAGAGAGGTCGCGTTGTCAAACAGGCTCCCGCCGCGTTTGTTGTGTCAACCAGCCCCGATCGAGACTTGCCTCTCTCCAACCTCTAGCACCTTCCAAGTCTGCTTCATTTTCGAAGTCGGTGCCAACGCGCAACCCGATAACAAAACCACCGATAACAAGTGTTGGGTGTGGGGCTGTGGAGGGCCCGAAACAAAAGTCCACTCTCAATTCTTCCCGGATTGCCCCTTTGTTCAAGTAACAAGCGGCTCGGCAGCAGCACAGGAGAAGCAGCAGAAATACGAACAAAAACAACACGAAGCGTGAAAGAGCAATACATCGTGTCTGTGCTGAGCCCGCCATGCAGCCATTTCTTCACGGGTGGGTTTTCGACCGGCATCCGTTCCGGCAAAGCCTGTGCCAAGTACCGTGCCCCGTCAGCCGGTTCAGCTTCGGCGCTCCAGCGACGCGAGGCGGAGAGAGCCCGGTTCTCCGAAAGCAGAATACATTTGGTCAATATATCCGGCGCAGCCTTCGCCGGAGCAGTGTGGTACGGAGTCCGGAGCACGGGGCGCGGGGCGCAGAGGCAGACCATCGGCGCCCAGATTATTGGGGCCAACCTTGTAGCCAGAGCGGGCAGGGTTTGGCTGTGGTCCGGCAAAGTCCCCGGTGACAGCTGGAGGTGCTCGGTGCTGCGTGACCGTCTCGCTGGGAGCCGAGTCGGGGAAACCCCCGCTCTCCATTTCCCTTGGCAAACGGGGGATGTCCCCGGCGGACCGCAGATTGCGCGGGCATCAGGTGATGGATCCAGTGTTATAAGATGGGGCAGCATTCTAATCAGAGCGACTGGCCCCTGTGTCCACCTCTGTCCAGCAGCTGACTTAGCATTGACAAAGTTCTTCCCCAGCTGTGCATCTTGGCCAGCGTTTACACATTATCGTGCGAGGCTTGCCTGTGCCACGTACGTGCTCGGCTGCTGAAGAACGCCCGTGTTGAGAGTTGAGAGTTGAGAGTTGACCAAATGTTGATCAAGCAAACCTCTCTTTTTCTGCTTTTGTTCTAACAAGCTTTGCCAGCTGGAGTAATATCCCAGCCCCATAAAGCCATATCGTGGTGTACCAAGCCCTACTGTCAACGGAACAAAAACTTGGACAGAGTTTGGCAGCAGAGTTGTTCGCTGAAAGTTAGGCGCTGAATGCATCAAAACCCTGGATGCGCAGCCACTGGCGGGCGCGTGCGAGGGAGACATGGTCCGCGCTGTCACCCGGAGATCTGCCGACCTGGAGAATCCGATCTGGATTTCATCGGGAATTCATGTCGCCATGTGAAGTGAGACGGGGACGGAGTTGTCCGTTATTGGAAGAAATGGGGTTAGGGACCTTGCTGCCCATTTCCCCTTTTGTGGTTTCCTCTCATTGTCCTCACATTTCAATCGATTTTATTGCCCCCTGTTATCGGCCCGAGCGCGGCCTGACAGCCAGATCTGGTTGGCCATCTCCACACCTAGGCCCCCCTGCGAGGAAGGCCTCGAGGCCGAGCAACAAGGCAGGTCTCGAACTGCGGAGAGGCAAGGAGGCCGGCCCCTTACGCATCACGCGCGATTCCGTCCCACCTAGCTGGGCCGTACGCTGTACGCGTCCTCTGTTGGCTCCTGCTTGGCCCACGGAAGTGGCAGAGCAAAGCGGCTAGCCTCTCGGAAGAGGTCTCGGCCAGGTGGTGCCGGCGAGCTTGGCTGGGTCACGGAAACTAGCAGCATTCGTTTGAGAACCGCCTGTGTGGGTTGGGGGATATCGTCACTTGACGCCCTCCGCTGAAGGCTCGCCGAATCCTGCGACACCGTCGAGTCCAGATCGGGCGCACAGCTCGCTAACGAGGCAAGGCCGACGTTGCAGCACGCCAGGGGCAGGTAGGGGTAGGTGAGGTGGCCATGTCAGCAACAAAAGCACAAGATGCGTGGGCCGTATTCTCAGAGAAGCTGTTCTCACGCGGAGTCGGCGGGCGCTGATGGACCCCGTGGAGACCCCGGGAATAGTTAGCGGCTCATGGATGCGGTTCTTTGGGGTGCATCGTGCGGAGGAAAGTTGACAACCTATGCATAGTTCGAGGTCCGAGGAGAGCAAAACCCTCGCTTACAACAGCAAGCAGATAACAAACCCACCCAGTAGCTAAAACTCTGGTTAATTTACATAGCACATGGAGAGAACAAGACTGTTCAATGCTTCCTCCCTCAGTGACTGGGCGGGCCGGGTGATGGCTGGCTCGGCCTTAAATCGGTCGGTCTGGTCCGTTCGTGCAGGGACTTGCTGCATGTACCGGCCACCGCTGTGCAGGATTGGGCCAACTGGCTCGCTTCGTTGTGCCCGCGTTTGGAATATGGTATGCCCGGCGGAGGCGGCAGCCGTGAGATACCTCGGGCGCACATACAGGCTAATAATAATCCGCCGCGGCTGTCTGATACGCGCGTCCTGGACACCGAGTTACATCGGGCTTCGATAGCCGTGGGGAGCACTGTTCGAGCAAGGAGACCAACCGCCGTATCTAGGTTCCTACCGCCGCCGCTGTGGCCGTTGGGCGCAACCTCGCCTACGATGCCTGCGGTGGGACGAGCTGGGCGCGGCGCAGGGGCTTGCGCGTGACACTTGTATCAGGAGAGAAACATTGAAAGGATTGGGTTGCGGCGCATTTCCCTTCCACGAGTCTAGACTTCAGCCGCCTTGCCAGTTGCAAGCACTGCAAGCACAGGAGCAAAGGTCCAGAGCTGACGGGAGCTTTCGAGTCGCTGACGGGCAGAGCGAATAGGACAGCTGACGGGCGCTTGGCGGTGAATAAGTGCTGCACGGGGATTGATAACGGGCGGTTCGCGTACATCCACTGGTTCTGGGTGCCGGCGCGCGGCGCATGGGAGTCGGCCGACGAGTCCCGATGCGACGCTAGCGCGCCCGCTGAAGATGGAATTGGAGGTGGGCGACCCGGGTGGCCCGAATTTGCCGTCGAGTCAATTGCAAGAAAAAGCAGATCAGCGCGACATTGGCCAGATGGGGCCCAGGCAACGGCGGTGGAGTGTCCTGCCTCGTGCCTCTCCGCACAATCCATTCCGTCGTCGCTCCTGCCAACTACGCGCGTTGCTCTTTCCCCTGAAGATCGCTGACTTTTTCTTCTTCTGCTTTTTTTGCGCCAAGCATGGAACTCCTAAGCAGAAGAATTTTTTCCATCAACTGTTTTTCCCTTTTCATGCCCGCACAGCCCGCCCACCAGGCTGAGCTGTTAGACACAAAAGCCATGAATGCGCAACTTCCCCCACCACCCACCTCCAACTGTGGGGGAGATGGTGGGCGAGCAGGGTCCCCCCAGACGCTCCACACTCCGCCCACACAAACTCCGCATCGAGCTCAAACAACATCTGCTGGAAACGGCCCTTTTATTGCCCTGGCCCAGGGTTGCCAGACCCAATCGCTGCATTCTTCTCCGGGCCTCGGGAGAGGCACTGGACAAGACGAGGCCGACTGGATTTCCTGCCCCTTCCCCTAGACCCTAGCCGAGGAAGGAAGCGGAGAAACCACGAGGACGCTGCGACGTGCCTACCCGTCCAGTGGTACGTTGTTACGGTGGCCGCCGACGCGCACGATGGGCGGCTCGCCAACAAACTACGGCAAGAGGGGAAGGCGGTGTCTCCCGGCTCACCTTCACTCCGCCATCAGGCGTTGGCGATGTGTTTGCTGTCATGAATGAGTCGGAGGCTTTGGCCACGCAGTCACTAACAAACTCGGGCAAAGTCTTGGCAGCGAGTGACGTGACTAACGCCGTAACGGCAACCGTCAACCACCTAGGGTGACGGGTAGACTACGCCCACTCGGGTGAGAATCGCTGTCCAGCATCCCATGTGGCAGCGTGGCATGTCGATGGATGGGATGGGGATCGTCCCTGAGCCCGTGCGTACGTGCTTGCTTTCGATTTCGATTGACAACAGCGAAGGCATCGACAGCTCCCCGGAAGTTCGTGCCCTTGGGCCAAAGAAAGCCAAAAGATCAAGGTACAGGGTAAAAGAAAACAAACATCTGTCTGATGCAGTGGCCAGCCATCCATCCCGTCCCACATCGTTTGCATTCCACGGGTCATCCGTGCCCGCATCGGCCCCATCTTCAATCTTTGACTGGGATGCGTACCTGGTCGTGCTTCGAAAAGTTTGTCAACCTTTTCGTACCCGAGGAAGAAGCGAGAGGGATGATGAGGATGGGGAATTTTTTTTTTTTCTTTTTTTTTTTTTTTTCTGATTCACCTTTCTCTGCTCATTCTATTCTTCGCCTCACATCTCCACACCACTTTACCACTTCACCTTTTTTTTCTTATTGCTATGCGGACTGGCTTCTTGTGCGGCCCTCGAGCAAGATTCCACAGCGTCCTTCGGAACAGCCCTAGGCCCAAACAGGAGGTATCTCCTCGCCTGCCACCGGGTAGGATAAGCACATCTAGCCGGATACCTAGGCTGCCTCCCGGGCGGCCTGCAAGCACCAAAGCAGCCACCCAGCCTGGCCGCTGCACGCCAACACGCCCAGGACCCAGCCGGCGTCCCTTCGGCGATTTAAGCACAAACTCGATCCGCAGGCTGAACACGGGGCCCTGTTGGAGCTAGCAGCCCACCTGCATAGCATACCATCTCCCTGCTGCTTCCCCAAAACCCACAGCAAAGAGTGGGTGGTGTGGAACTGTGGGGATCTAGAAGCGCGGGTAACATCTGGTGGGTAACCCTGGCGCTTCCCTTTTCTGCTTCTCGTAGCTGGGCCATGGGCCGAGCAGAAGAGCACGAGGTCCGAAAATGTTTTCCTGCCCTGCGTCCAGACAACAGGCGCGGAGACCTGGGCCCGCCTGCGGCCCACCCCCTGTTGCTGTACCTCCCCATGTACCCCTTTCGGCCCTTCCCCGTCCCATTGTGTCGTGTCGTGTCGTGTCGGACTGCTGGTCGACCTCACACGTTCCTCCTCGCGGTTTAATTTGCCAGGAGTGGAGGGCCATCGGCCCCATCGCTTTGTTTTATTTGCTGAGCAGAGCAAGAAGGCAGAGAGAAAAAAAAAAGGTTCCTCTGCCTTCGTGTGGTGACGGCCGGGGCGTGCGCTTAATCTTCTACCCCCTACGCCTCCGCTCCCCCATTCGGACCTGCTGCCCGCTGTCATGACCCTATAGCTTGCCGCGTCCATATTGCTTTGCCCCCACCCGACTTATACACCTATATATTCCACCCGCCCTCCTCCTCCTCCGTGCGTCTTGGCTCTCCTTTCTTCCCTGTGTGCTCCCACCCACGTCTCTCTAACCAGTCCGACATACTGAGCAGCGTTTTGCAGTCGAGACCTCCTCCCAGAGCTCAAGCAACAAACGACACAAGATGGCTGGCGGCGGTGTTGAGCCCGTTCAGGGCACGGCCGACGTCGCGAGGATCGAGGCGCCTATCACCATCAAGGCGTACCTCATCTGCGCCTTTGCCGCCTTTGGTGGTATCTTCTTCGGTTATGATACCGTTAGTACAACCCTGTCCCTTGCTCTCTGACCATGCCAGGCTCGATGAACTGCTGTCTAACACTGTCATATCCACGGACTATAGGGCTGGATGGGTGGCGTGCTCGGCATGCCCTACTTCATCACCCAGTACACCGGCCACCAGTTCGACTACGCCAAGATGGAACCCATTGGTGTCTCCAAGGAGGATTTCGTTATCCCTGATGCCATGAAGTCTCTCATGACTTCGATCCTGTCCGCTGGTACTTTCTTCGGTGCTCTGATTGTAAGTCATACCTCAATGCCTGCAGACGCAGTGCTGCCTCGCTGTCCGAAACGGGGACTAACCGGTGGGGCAACCACAACAGGCTGGTGATATCGCCGACTTCATTGGTCGTCGCCCTACCATCATCATGGGCTGCGCTGTCTTCTGCGTCGGCTGTGTTCTCCAGATTGCCAGCACCAACCAGGAGGCTCTCTTCGTTCTTGGCCGCCTGGTCGCCGGTCTCGGTGTCGGCTTCATCTCGGCCATCATCATCCTGTACATGTCCGAGATCGCGCCCAAGAAGGTCCGTGGTGCCATGGTTTCGGGCTACCAGTTCTGCATCACCATCGGTATCCTGCTCGCCAACTGCGTCGTCTACGCCACCAAGGACCGCAGCGACACTGGCTCGTACCGCATCCCCGTCGGCATCCAGTTCCTCTGGGCCATCATCCTGGCCACCGGTCTCTTCCTCCTGCCCGAGTCCCCGCGTTACCACGTTAAGAAGGGCAATGTTGAGCAGGCCGCCCAGGCCCTCGCTCGCATCCGTGGCCAGCCCGTTGAGTCGGACTACATCCGCGACGAGCTTGCCGAGATCGTTGCCAACCACGAGTACGAGACGGCCCACATCCCGCAGACCAGCTACGTCGGCTCGTGGCTCGCCTGCTTCAAGGGCAGCATCCTCAAGGGCAACTCCAACCTGCGCCGCACGCTCCTGGGCAGCGGCATGCAGATGATGCAGCAGCTCACCGGCATCAACTTCATCTTCTACTTCGGAACCCCCTTCTTCCAGCAGCTCGGCACCATCCAGAACCCCTTCCTGATGTCGCTTGTCACCACCCTCGTCAACGTCTGCTCCACCCCGATCTCGTTCTGGTCGATTGAGAAGTTCGGTCGTCGCTTCCTGCTCATCTACGGTGCCATGGGCATGATCATTGCCCAGTACATCGTCGGTATCCTCGGTGTCACCGCCGGCCGCCCCGAGGCCAACAACGACAACGCCGTCAAGGCCATGATCGCCTTCATCTGCATCAACATCATGTTCTTCGCCATCACCTGGGGTCCCACCGCCTGGGTCATTGTCGGCGAGTGCTTCCCGCTCACCATCCGCTCGCGCGGTGTCGGTATCTCGACCGCCTCCAACTGGTTCTGGAACTGCATCATCGGCGTCATCACCCCCTACATGGTTGGCAACAGCCAGGGCTCGGCCAACCTGGGCCCCAAGGTGTTCTTCATCTGGGGCACCCTGTGCTGCGTCTCCCTCGCCTTTGCCTACTTCCTCGTCCCCGAGATGAAGGGCCTGTCCCTCGAGCAGGTCGACCGCATGCTGGAGGAGACCACCCCCCGCAAGTCCAAGAGCTGGATCCCCACCACCACCTTCGCCGCCGAGATGGGTCACACCGGGGGCGAGAAGTCTGGTCTGGAGGCCAGCAAGGTCGAGGAGGTCTAAGCTTGGAGCGTGCTCTTTTCCGTCGCGTTCCTCTCTATTACTGTCCGATGTTCGTTACGTGACTCTCGGAGCTGCGTTGACAGCGGGACTAAAATAGATGACGGGGACAGACAATCCCACACATACACTACTTTAAACATAATGCCATCTAACCTAGGCGGCGGGTATTTGGATCGGGGAAAGCGATTCGGTTTACTTCGGCGCTTTTTTGTTTGGAGGGGAGGCGGTTCTCCCAATCCCCATGCCTTGCATGATGCCTCTTTCCTTGTCTACCCCTAGTGTTTTTCTTTAAAGTACCAAATAAAATAAAGATTCAAATCGAAAAACACCGAGCCCCTGTCCTCCACCACCAAAAATTGCATTGAAGTGGTTTTGCTAAATGACCAATTTCCCGACTGACCCAATGACGACATCCGTCAAGCTAGGCTCCCTGTTTTGCGTCGATGACAAGCTAGAACAACGCCAATTGCTTCGGCATCTTGTGCAGGCGCCTCCGAACCTTTGAGCTGTGCTGGGCAAGAGGAGGCTGGAAGTGAACTCTGATGTACTGGCCAAAGGCTGCTCGGACCGAATTGATGACGTCCTTTTCTAGCCTCCTCCAGCATTGCCCCTTTACTTGGACCAACAACGTCGTCGTCTTCGCGACTTTCCGATCCTGACACAGATGAATAATTTCTTCCCCATTCGCCTCCTTTCCAGGCTCGGCTTGGCCGAAAGAAGCACTCCCAGACCAACCAAGCTCTCCGATGCGGTGCGATCGGCGAGGCTTCGGCACTTGCTTGGTCGCCCAAGCTTCCAGAACGCGCATTGGCGCCAGGATTGCCATTTTTCCATGGTCGTGTTCACGATTTGGGAAAGGGGAAGAAAACCGTGACAGCATGGCTGCTCCATTCCAAGTCACATGATAGATCTCAAGTTGGTCAGCTAAACAAAGATGATGCTATCGCCATGCTTAAATTCTGCACAAAATGGACGAAAAACACGGTGGTCAATAAACCCAAAACCGGCAAAAATGCAATTCCAACCCCCTAAACAGAGTAGTCCGGCGGGTTCGCCTCGACCACGGGCGTCGGGTCCGTCGACCTGAGAAACACCAGCACCTCGTACACCGACTTTGCGATGTCCAACGACCGACAGCTCCAGTCGCCGCTCGACCACATCCCCGTAATCAGATTGTCGTAAATAACGACCGCGATGAAGCGCACGATGTGGTCGTCGATGGTCCAGTCGCGCTTGTCCGGGTAGTGCAGCAGGTACTTTGGCGACTTGTTCTTGACGGCGTCCTTGCCCTGCTGCGCCGCCTTCGCCTTGTCGATCTCCTCGCCGGCCGATTTGGGCGGTAAAGGGGCGGCCCTGGGCGAGTCGCGCCGGAACTCGAGCCACGAGCCCCGGACCTGGGGGCTGCGCAGCCAGGCCTGGAACTGCGCGCCGTCCTTGAAGGTGAAGAGCTCGAGGATCAGGCGCTCGTGCTGCTTGGTGAGGAGGGAGAGCATTTGCATCTGCTGCTGTGTCTGCTGGGATGAGGCGGTGCCGCCCTGGTTGGGGTGGGAGGGCGGTTCTGGCTGGCCCATCCTGCTGTTGCTGCTGCCGCTGGCGTCTTGGTCGTCGTCGTAGGGATAGGGGAAGAGCTCTTCGAAGGTGTTGGCGTTGATCACCAGGGGTGTCCACTCACCGTCGGCGGCTCGCGATGCGTGGGATCCTGCTTCTTTGGATTCGTTGCAGCCCATCTGGCGTGGATGCGAGGGACGGTGGGAGTTGGAGTTCTTTAAAAGTTGCGGGGGATTTTGTAGAGGAGACCCAGCTATCCGCTTACGGCTTTGTGATGACGGTCCAGTGACCAGGAGCTAGAGGCAGGGCTGGCGGCTAACGATGTGGTCTCAGGCCGGCGGCTAACAACGTGGTCGCAGGCTAGGAGCGATATATAGATGCCCGACCTGCCTCCTCTCCCAGATACGGACCCGCAGACATGCAAGCGCAAATAGTCGGTCATCCTATCTTAGGGTCGTGCGACGCTGGAGGCCGCCCCGACATCAGCCAGCACATCGCTCTCGCCAACCCCGCGCCCAGCATCAGCCGCTCGTTGGGCTAGGCAGTGGGTAAGGCTCAGCGTTCTCTGCCCAATAGGATTCATGGGCAGAGCACCCCGCACGCGTCATCAGCATGCACATAGGGATCCTGCGGGTAGGTGGACAGCAGGCAAATACGCGTGCTTCACTGCAAGAAACACCTGGGAAACCTCTCATGCGGGCACGCATGTGCATCATGGAGCGCACGGGCTTTCGTGGACAGACCCACTCGATCAATCCGATCCACCACAGCTGTGGCTGCTTGCGCGCTGTTGCTCCCCTGGAGAAATCAAACGTCGCGGAGATTGTGGCTGGTGAATTTTCCTGCCACGCGCATTCAGCGGAAAGCATGGCCCTTTTCGCGACTGGAGCTTCTCAGCCTCAAGCCGTCCGCCGCGATCACGACCCGAGTTTGGACAGCACTCATTCAAAGCCTGCGACTCACGCAACCGATCTCCTTGTGCTCAACCCGGCCTTGACGCGGCTCATTCATTGCGGGAGGACCGCTGAGAGCTTTTGCTTACCATCCAATTGGCTGGGACTGTTCACTGCTTGACTCGGCGGGTCATTCTCACTCTGCAGCTGCCACGCTTGAGTGAGAGGAGGCCCTTTTTTGAGATCATCCTGGGATTGGCCAGGGCCTGCATCTCATGCGCCTGGCGGCGTGAAGTCTCGAGAGAGAAGGCAGAACGGGTTGGTCTCTCTTTTTTTTCTTCTTCGCTCATACGACCAAGCAGGGGTGAAAAGCTTTTCCTTGCTTTTTCCTTACTTTTTCCCCCGTTCGTTTGTTTGTCTGACGCGAGCAGCTCACTGCCTATGCGCATTCAGCCTCATCTCTTCCTCACCCTCCCAGCCAGCCTTATCATCACCTCACCTTGGCTCACCGTGTCTGCCACTTCCCCCACATTTTATTCTACCCGTCTCGTCTCATGTCCGGCTGCAGACACCTACCATTCCTTGCCACTCATTTCCCTCTGACCCAGCCGCCGTTGTCCCCGGATGAAGCCCCAAAACACCGCCGCCTTCGCTTTGACTTGGCATCCATCACCACCTTTGCTTGGCCCGCTCCTTCATCCCGCATCTCGACCTGATAATATAGTCACCCCCTAGTCAGCGTCAGCAATCGCGACATTGAAACATGGCTAACGGGCCGTCGGGTGAAGACGAGATGGCGACAAATCACCGCACAAACGGCCACGCCGACAACGGCCATGTCGTCGACCTCGAGTCTCCCGGCGCCGGAGGTGCTGGTGCTGCCCCCGCTGCCCCATACAAGTTCACATGGCTGTAAGATCCCATCCTCCCATAACATGTCGCACGTCTCACCCGCTCATGCGCGCACCCGCTCCAGAGACCCTCACCCCATCTTCGTCATCATCTTGGTTGGCCCGGGTGAGCAGCCGTTTGGCATCCAGAAGGACTTCCTGTGCGCCAAGTCGACCTACTTCCGGAACCACTTTGAGCGGAACCAGCAGGAGCAGATCGAGCATGTGGTCCACCTGCCCAAGACGCCCGTCGAGGTCTTCGCGTGCGCGCAGAACTTCATCTACACGGGCAAGGTCTTCCCCACCATCGAGGACCTGCCGTCGTACGACATCCTGATCGGCGCCTGGAAGCTGGGCCACGAGCTCGGCATCGACGGCCTCTGCGACGCCACCCTCGGCGCCATGAACGAGTGCCGCCGCGTCACCCAGCACATCCCCGCCACCCCCTTGCTTGTCCAGGTCTGGAAGGACACCCCCGAGGGCTCCTCGATCCGCAAGCTGCTGCTCGAGTGGGCCGCCGAGTACATGCGCTCCTCGGACTCACGCGCCGAGTTCGCGCGCTCCCTGCCCCAGGAGGTCCTGAGCGAGCTCGTCGTCGCCATGAGCTCCATCGAGGTCCCTCCTCCAGCCGCAAACCACCACAACCACGCGGCCCCGCCCGTCTCGCCCGAGATGGCCCCGGCGGTCCCCAACAACCACCATCACCATCGCAAGAACGTGCACTATGTCGACGACGCCGGCGAGATTGAGGAGGTCACTGCGCGCCCGGTCAAGCGCCACCGCCACTCGGACGTGCTGCCTAACGGACACGCCGCCGGGTCGTCGCGCCCCGGCCCGGCCGCCAAGAAACCCCGCGCCTCGCTGCCGGCAAACACCCGGGCGACGCCGGGCCCCAAGCGCCGCATCTCTGCGCTGAGCGCGAACCAGAACTACTCGACCGAGCAGAAGCTGGAGTTTTGCGCCGATCTGTTGACGCGAATGCTGTCCGGTCCAGGTAGGGAAACAAAACATGGCTCCCTCGCACGCTTCGTCCCGTTTGCTGACTTCCTCCCCCACAAGGCTTCTGGACCCGCCTGGTCGGCCCTTTCAAGGAGGCCGTGGACCCCGTCAGGGACGAGGTGCCCGACTACCTGACGCGCATCAAGCGGCCCATGGACCTGGGCACGATGAAGGCCAAGATGGACGCGCGGGGGTACAAGAGCGAGGTCGAGTTCCTCGAGGACATGCACCAGATCTTCACAAACTGCTACACGTACTGGACCAAGAAGGACCCCATGTGGGGCGCCTGTGAGAAGCTCGAGAAGACGTTTGAGGAGAAGTACTCACAGATGAACAAGTGGATCGCCAAGATGGAGGGCGTCGAGTCTTGAGACCATGCCGAGCCGCCGCCAGCACGTTCGTCTTCCTACGTTGAGAACCCAAAGGAGAGGGCGTGGGTTGGGGCTGGTGAGACAGCAGCCGCCACCATCTCCTTCCTCCTTCGCGTCTCCATCTTTTGGCCTGGAGAGTTCCATCCAAGTCAGTCGATGCCCTATCGATTTCGTGATACCAAAACACTCCGGGATCTGAGATGGAAGAAAACGGGTACCATGAAGCGCATCTAATGGCGCTGCCGGAGTTTATTCTTCGATTCATTGCAGCAATCCGGCTTTACGGGCGAGGGACTTTTGTTCTTTTCGTTTCTTGACCTCTGCCCCTCCCCCTTTCTCCCGTCTTCCCTTTGCCTTCGTTCCGTCATCGGGTCGGACTACCCTTTTCTTGTCCCTGATAATTGTCAAAGGATGGGAGAATAGGTGCGTCCATGGAAGGATGGTATTACCCCAGACTTCGGCGACGTGGGCGTCGTTTCCCTCCTGTTGTTATACTATACCTGTACTTTTGTTTTTCTTTCTGTCTTGTCTTCTTTTCGGTCAAGCATGTTGGGGAATAACTGGGTTTGGGTCATCGGGGACACTTGTGTCCATCCTTCTTTCTCCCCCTCGTTTTTGTCCATATTCGTCGTCCGCATCTTCTTGTTTCCTGCCCCCCTTTCGTCACTACCTTTTCTCTCCCCATTTGTTTTCCCTCTAGTCAGCTTTTTCTTCCGCGTGATACCTGTCTAAGTGTAATAATAACTGCCCGCCTTGTTTGGTTTTCTAGCTTTGGCTTTGTCGGCGTGGAGATATTCGTCGGTATTTAGCGGGTGTTGTTGTGCGTCTGGGCAATTTGCAAATGTAGCCCCCGTACCCGACTTGGAAAGCTCGCTGAGATGCAGGATCTTGTCCGCTGCGCGTGCCGTACGTTCCTCGGGCTGTCTGTGAAGTCGGATCACTCTCTCGGTCACTCCCGCCTCGCCATCAAGATCATCAGTGATACTATGTTCATACATGGGAATACGCTGCGAGACGTAGTTTGCACAACGCTCGTTCTACTAAAGCAAGCAAGTCATCTATCCTATGGGCCTATCTACCCTAACCACCAGTCCACGACCTCAACGTATGTGCTCCCACCATGTACACATCCCATCTCCAGACACGAGAGAATGAGCTCCAAGGCGACAGCCTCCAGGATCAGACGGGTTAACCTCGACGCCGCGATCTCCCATCCGTTCTAGCTCTGGGAGGGTATCTCTCCCCTTGGGTCAGACGATGGAGTAGCCGCAACTCGCACGGGGAGCACCACTTGACCCCAGTCAGGCATCCCAGGGTTGTCTAACATGCGCCGCACGCCACTGCAAGATCGGCTTCCGGCAGGAACCGCCAAAGACGCTGCTTTGACAACGTGTACTCTCCCGAAGGAACGCCGTAGCCTCGCGTAAAGCCGGGGGTGCATCTAGCAGACCCTCGGAGCTATACTCCGCGTCTACGTGTTCCTTAGTCCCTCTCAAAGCTCACATGACCACCAGGTTCTTTATGGGCACGTTACTTGGCCAAGCGATGAGTATCCGCAGATATATGCCTGGTCCCTTTTCAAATGGTCCGAAGGAGGAATGTGACGAGCGATTGTGAATGCAATGCGTCTTTGCCGCACAGCCGGTTTTGTCATTGTGGGAGTGTTCTCCCACGAGGGGCCAATGTGGTGGAGGCTCACGCGCGGCACGAGAGTCTTCTTGATGCTTCGTCCGTCTACGTCTCGGCCGGAAGCTGACTCCGTTCTAGCCTTCTAGGCATCCTGTTTCGAGAATACGGAATCTCGCGCGGAACGTGCTCAGAAGCACGCCGGAAAGGCAGCGGCACAACACTGACAAAAATTGAGAACACCAGATGGGCGCGGAGGCTCTGCCACCGGAACTAAAAATATCCACGCACAAGAGTAGAGACTAGAGGGTGGGTGTCTCCGCCAGCCTTGCGTCCAGCCTGATTGTGTATTGGTCACTGACACCACATTGCCAGAGAGAAAACAAGACAGCTGAAAAAAGTACTCCTGCGTACCCCTTCCCTGGCCTGGTCTTCGGTGCTTTGCCAGATGAGAGGCAGGCCCAAGCGGCATCCGGCGGATTCCTTGAGATGCAGCATCGACGCCATCGCCCACGCACCCACGTCCCAGCCGCCATCGTGCCGCGCCATCCCGCTGTTTTGTTGTCGCGTGTCTTGTTTTCAGGCACGATACCGAACCCGCCTCGTCGGCGACACCCACGATCCTCCTCCCTTCCGCCCTCAAAAGCCCCTTCAAAAAGGGACCGGCCGCGAGCGGGCGACGACCTTGTCCCTGTGGTGCCATTTCCGCCCCGGCATCGACCCATTTATGCTCAGCCCGCGGGTCCGGGCCCCCACACTCTTCTACCGGCCGCCAGTGCCCCTCACCCTCCCTTTCTCGGCTCGGCAGCATTGGTCGCCTGGTGCGCCCTGTCCATCCGTTGCGGAGAAAGCTGCACGCCCGCCCCCCCGGGTGGCCCCCCTCCCCGGGGAGCTCCCGTGGGGTCACCGCCGGCGGGGAGGGGGACAGTCTGTCGGTCGAGAGAGAGAGGGGTTTGTCATGTCGTCGACTCGGAAGAAAACAGGCACCGACCTGGGCTGACCGCCGGGCAGGCCAACCACCTGCCTATATGCGATATCCTAGATAGCTAGGATGGTAAGTTGGCATATCCCATGCACATGTGCTGGAGTGGCGCCCACCTATGCCGGCTTTGCAGCGGGAGATGAGCCAGGTGCAACGCTGTCCTGGGTGCGCTAGCCACGTTTACCTAGTTTTATATATCAGACATCTCGATCGCGATGCACTGGATACCGGTCGTTCCCTGGCCGGACCTGAGCCCATATTCAGTCAGTCTCGCCCCGCCCATCCAAGTCATATGCCTCCAAGGGGCATGTCGATGGCCTTTCCTCATTTGCCCCAATTTGCCATCCATAATGGACACCATATCTTGCCATGGCAAAGTAGGCCCCTACAGCCCACACACACACACACCCCCTCCATCGCCTACGAGCCGAGGGTCGATAATACCGGCCGGTCGCCGAGAGACACCCTCCAGAGAGAAAACCCTGTTGTTATAGCTCGCCCTTTGTATGCCGAGCGGTTCCCGGGTCATCGTGCGATCCGGCCGCCATCAACCGTTGTTTGTCGTTCGACATCTCGCTCTGCGGGAGACCGCAACTCCGTTGGCAGCACCACCCCGGCCAATGAAATCGCTGTGCATGTCACGTTATCGTGTCTTTCGGTCCCTGGTAGCTTATAGCTTAGCTGGCAGCTTACCTGGTAGCTGTAATATGGGCCCCAGAAGTCCAGAGGACAAGGAGGTAGGTAAGTAACAACCTTGATCTACTACTCACCAAGATAATATTTGTCAACAGGACTGGGTTACTCCCCCGCCTATGCAGACGATGCACCTCGAGACGAGCACCGCGAAATGAAAGGTGGCTACCTGAGCCCCCGGTGCCAGTGCACGCACGATACTGATAGACCATGCTGGCCCCTCCCACTCGCCTCCCCTCGCGGTTCGGCCTATGCGCCCCCCACGCCCGACGCTCCAGTGCCATGTACCCATCGGGGCACGGTTTCTAGGCACCTCCGACCTCTCTGCTGTCTCCTCCCCCTTGCGGCGCGGGTGGGGACCTGCGTGGAATTCCAAGGGGCCATCCGGGCACAAGGCAGGGGCCGCGGGTAAATAGCAACAACACCGATGAAAAAAAAAAAAAAAAAACGTCGCGCCGGCTAAAGTTGAGAAGAGATGCACATTGACCAGATTCAGGCTTAGCCTAGATGCCTTTATGTGTGTGTGTAGACTGTCAGCTGTTGGCGAGGCCAAAAGCAAGTCCAGGCACACTGACCACCAGGCAGATAGCCGCCTCCGGTGCGACGCTTCAGAAGGTCGCGATTGGGCCGCGTGCACTCTTGATTTGCTCCCCTGTGTCCTCGGGCGGATGATACTCGCCGGGAGTGCCGGGCGGTGGCATCGAGGGAAATCCCCGCTGCCACCGCTACCATCCACGGATGACCTCTTTCGGGCTGCCGTGTAGAGTTGTTTGATTCTGATGTGTGGCGTACAACAACACAACACGTTTTTGCTCGCTTTCGCTTACAGTAACCGACTGGGCAATCAGTTTGGGGCCAACGAACTATCGTCTTGAGGGCACATGTCGCAGTTTCAAGCGAGCGTCCCGGCATTGGAAGGCTGACGGACCGGCCGCCTTTCACTGAAGCAAAAGGGCACCGAAAGTCCGCGGTGTTTCCTCCGCCTTCGCCTTGTCAGTTGCATGTGAAACAGGGAAGGTCCAGAGAAGGGGAAGAGAGCAACTGAGACAGGCGCTCTGTGCGCAAAACGGGCCTCTCAGAACCGGCTAAACCGGGAACCTCCGCCTCGGGCACTCTTTTCTCCCATAGCAAGTTCTTTTCCATCCCTCGCGGTCTAGATCGACCGGGGTTTACGCAGCAATGGCAAGCGACTTTTGGTGATGTGATGCTACACCCGCCGTCTCCTCAAGATTCTTCCCCCTCGGTTTACTTGGCATGCGCCGCCGTTTATGTGGGCATGTGGGCCACTCAATCGAGTTGAAAGCAAACATGAGGTCTCGCAGCCCTCACAAGGGAAGAAGGAGGCACACGATACCAGCCTCCTGGGGGACATGCATTGGATCTGCAAAAAAGAGCCGAATGGGACGCAACATTGCAAAATGCTTGTCCTACGCGGGCCAAGGTGCCGACCTTCAACCCCGTGCTTGGTTTGCTGCTACTGTGCATGACCTGATCCGCTGGTGCGTCAGGCCATTGCAGGCGCCCACGCCGGCGGCGCCTCTCCAGTGGAGTATATTGATGACCAAGCCTTGACTTGTCTACTAGCAAGACAAACGTCCGCGGGAAAAGACGCCGGCAGCGACCTAGCTTTTAGTTATGAGTTGGTGATGTCCATGGCGTGGAAAACGAATGGAGGCTCCTCCACTCTTTCAACGACGAAGAGGAAACGAAAAAAAAAAAAAAAAAAATAGTCCCACACAAAATTCCCAGGGGCGTGGCCGTAACGAACATGCCCCTAGACTAGAACGTCCGTCAGAACATTCGCCGATGCAAGGCGAGTCACAGAAAAGCCGCCCCGTAAAAATCTCTGTCCCTGACGTGCACAATCACTGTTTTTTTTTCTTTTTTTTTTTTTTTTCTTTTTTTTCAGTGGGGGCCCTGTACCCGTAACCGTGGGTGCCAAGTGGCGGGAGCGGTGGCCCGGAGCCCGTCCACATCGAATGCGCGGCGCGGCATTGAGGCTGTATCCATTGCAGCCTCCGTGGCTCCAGCCAGTCCCCTTCCCAAAACCAAGCTTTTTACAGATTTCGTCTCGCTGGCAGCGCGGAGACAAAGAAACCCCTTGCTTTGCGTCCCCCCGGAAATAACGCAGCTGCGGCGCACACAGGCGAGACAGGACAAGGACATTGCGTCTCCATCGCGGCGTCGACGACATCTCCATTCTTGACCGAGGCAAGTGGACCGTCGAGCCTAGTCGCTCCGGGGTGTGTCCGACATGGCACCGAACAAAAAAAAAAAAAAAAAAAAAAAAAACACGCATAGTTTCCGGGTCCCCTTTGGCTGCGGAAGTGAGTGAAAAGCAGCGCAAATCCCATGTTCCTGTGTAATTTCGAATCCATTTTCACTGCCCAGCGGGCAGCGGTGAGAGGGAAGAAAAATTTCCCCAAGAGTGGGCCGCCGCCACAAGGACGGACGTGAAGAAAGAGGGCCTAGGAAAGAGGGCCCCGGCGTGCATGAAGCCATCCCGCCCTGAGAATCGTACTGTGTGTGCCGTGCGGCCGTGGATCGCACTGCAACACCACTAGGAGCCCGACCCACGGCGGAGCGGGAAGGGGCATTGGGAAAAGCTCCGTGAGATCAACAGAAAGGACCGAAAGGAAGGAAATTCGGGACTGCAGGAAAACAAAATCAAGATGGTGATGTGGGGCACACACAGTAAGAGGAGTGATCGGTGAGTCTCGAGTCTGGAACCGCCCATCCATGCGTTTCGCCGCCAGACATTCGTCACCTGTGAGAGTGGCTGCCGGCATTGGCCGCGGCTTCCTCCGTCTCGTCCTCTTCGGTCTCCCTGGCCACCGGCTCGCCTTGGCTGTCGCTGCTGTCTCCCTCCCCCTCCTCCGAATCATCCGGGTCCTTGCCAAGCAGGATGTCCTCGCTCCCCTGCCACTGCGGCGGCATTGGAGGGAGCGCCGTAGCATCCTCTTCCTGCCAGCCATAGTCCTCATCGTCGTCGCTGTCTGGGATTTCAAGGTCCCCGTCTCCACGCCTGCGTTTAGGCTGTGCAGCAAACGTCAGGGACGCCGTGTCGGGCACGCAGCCGTGGTCGAGTGATACAGGTATCAACCCGGCCTGTAACACCGTGTGCAGTCCTTCTGGTTAGCTCAAAAGAACCACCCAACCGCAGGATATACGTATACCCCTCGGTGAGTGCCCAGCACAGGGTAGCAGTGCCGGCAGGGGCAAGACAAAGCGGGCCACCAATACCAACGATGGGACGAAAATGCGGGCAAGGTCGGGTTGGTAACGTACGGTTCCAATATCAAAGGCGGCCAGCCGGACGTCCTCGTCCTCCACCCTCTTCCCGTTGATCTTGAGCGCAGCAGCGAAGCGGGCAGCTGTCGCGGTGCCGTCCCGCATGGACCAGTCCCTGAAGAGGACCACCCGTGTGGAGACACCCTCCTCCCACGCGCTGGCGTTAACGGCGGGGATGAGGGAGGCGGCGGCGGGCCCCCGCTCGCTGCTGCCGGTCTGCATTCTGGTGGCACATTGGCTCAAGACGACAACGGCGAGGTTGCGGGTCGCCGCAAGCTTCTGCAGCGCCCCGGCCACGTACTGTAGAGTCTGCTGTCGCTTGGCGGCCTGCGACGGAACTGGACGTGGCGAACAACAAGAAGAAGTTGGAATACGAAGATCAGTCTTGGCTTTGTGCCTGACCCCCCGCGTCGGGTTGAGATTTTTTCGCGTTGCTGCAGGACACCCGGTGAGGGTTGGGAGAATGAGAGTATGTGAGGCTGGTGCCAGGGGAAGGGCGGGTAATCACCTTTGGTTCCATTCTTCAATGTGATGGGCTTCGGGTCTGCGATCCTCGGGAAGGCATGGTTGACTAGTATCGATAGAGAGTCGACGACAACCAGGGAGGTGTTGTGCGGTACGCAGCCTACACTCGGCCTGCAGAGCAGGGCGATGAGATGGGGGAGAGTTGGACACGTGTAGTGAACAAAATTCTCGTCCAGCCTCGCGCCGTCGTCGCCCGTCTCGTCCGCACCGGCAGCCACGCTCAATCTCGGAGGACAAACTTTATTGAAGGCATCTATTTCGAGCACGAAGCCCCTGGTAATCAGCACCCGAAGTAAACAGGCTCTCCGTTTGTGTCTAAGGCGGGAGGGCGAGATGATCAAACCGACCTACCCACACCACTGCCCGTCCTTCGCGGAGGACGTTTGAGGCGAGGTGCAGCCTTGGGAAGAGAAACAAAGACAAAAGAGTGGCCTTGGTCTTAGCAGCTGACACATTCTCGTTCTCGAGCGCGGGGGCAACACTTGAAAAAAAAGGGGAGAGCACATGCGCAGATGGAACGAGAATGCTCCCGAGCCTCCACACCACCGCAACCACCGCCGCCACCCCACGCCCCGGGATGCTTGTATGGAGGAAAAAGGCAAACAAGTGGCAGATGGAACTCACCCAAGAGATGTCTTGCCAACCCCAGGCGGACCCCATACCTCGGTCACGACGCCCCTCTGCACGCCACCCCCAACCGGCCCTGCGGCGGCGTGACCATCACGGTCCTTGTCGTCGTTGTTGCTGGGTGCCGCGGAAAGCTGCGCGTCCAAGGCGTCAAGACCCGTGGATACGAACCGCGAGGGGTCACAGCTTAGATCCGCATGCGCCTGTGCGGCTGAGACTGTAGGTAGCCGATCTGGGCGTGCGGAATGCGGCTTAGCGTTTGGGCACGCGAGAAAGGAGGCCTTGGGCTGCTGCTGCTGCTGCTGCTGCTGCTGCTGCCGCCGCCAGACCAGAAAAACAAACAAACTCACGCGTCGAAGGCAGGTCGAAGCTAGACACATCACGTCCGTGGACCGAGTAGTAGTGGTCCATTCTCGCTTTCTCGTACTTGCGATGCCAAGCAGCGAGTGCGTCGGGGCCTTTTTTTTATTTTTTTATTTTTTTATCGCAGCGTATTCCCGGGCCCGGTTTGCCGCTCCAAAACCCAGGCCTGGGAGTCCGATTCCGAGGGGTGATTGGTGGGTGGGTGGCATGGATGGGCCAGACGCCTTTCTTCAGTTGGGCTGCTCCTGTCCGTCCCATCATCGAGTTTCCGATGGAAGAAGGGGAAGGCTTCCATCACGTGACGATACCTCCCAACTCCTTGGGTTGTGCCTGCCCCCTCCGCCTTCCAGATGGTCCCGAAAACTTCCATCGGACCGAACCGGCAGGCAAAATGGCTGTTTACCCGATGACATGGCGTTTGCTTTTGTCAGAAACGTCCGACCCCAAAGGCAAAATAAATTTGCATCCTGGGGCGGTGGCCGAAGCCGGGAGACTCTGCCGAGGCCGCAGCGAGAGTTGGAGGGCGTTCATGCAGCGTCGATCTGACAAAGCCTGCGTGACAAGTCACGACCGCCTCAGTTCTCCCTTGGCCCAAGTACCTTCCATTGCACGCTTCGCTCGCACCCCAAGATCTTTGACGTGGCAGAAAGGAGAAGTTCGAACCGCCGCCGGTCCCTCCTCAGGCACCGTCGCGAGCAGCCTCGGCGCACGCATCCATGGCGCAGGGCCTGATCGCCAGTCGGATGAGTAGCAACAAGACCGGTACATAACTTGGCGGTTTTGGCGGGACGCGATTCTTACCCCAACAATCAAATCCAGACCAAGACCATCCATGTACCGCAAAGGGCGAGGGACCATCCCCGCATGACTGGCTCAACCGGGTAACGGCCCCTTGGAGCCGGCAATTTTTATTTCTCTTCTTTTTTTGCCTCTCGGTTTCATCCTGTCAAACGTTTCGACCCCAACCTGGATCCTGGTCTGATCAAGGGAAAAAAAAAAAAGAAAAAAAAAAGTGGGGGTTTCGCGCTATCGCACACCTTCAGCTGCCTGCGGTTGCAATCCCGCAGGAACAAAACATACGAGACAGCGCGGCCACGTTCCGCGTTTCTCCCTTCTGGTGACGAAGCGCACACAAGGAATGCCGGCACTGCTGTTTAGGTAACAGCAGAGGGTAACAGTAGAGAGGCGGTCAAGACAAAGGGAAAAGAGGCGGGCGTGCTACTCGGTGGGCTCAGGCACCGACGGTGATTCACCACCTTTCACCACGACTTGGGTGATCCCCATCAAACCGATGCGTCACAAAGCCTCGGGGGGGCGCGCCCCAGAGTCTAGCCAAGGCATTGGTTGGGTGCCTAAGGAACCTACGTGGCGACACGGCGCAGAACGAGGCTTGCGCCCGGCCAGGCACCGCTGAGCTGGCAAGTGGCAGCAGGACCTGCACGACGCGACGAAAAGGGAAATGGGCAAGAAGCAAGGGGCAGTGCCGGAATTTGGGGTGTGTGTTTGCGGGCGCGCGTCGAGACGCACAGCCGGACGAAAATGCGTTGGCGCCAGCTTTGCGAAGCAAGTTCGAGCACACACACGCACTCGAGGTCAAAAATAAAGAGGCAAGACAAGTGGAAACAAAACGCATGATTGCCTCCTCCCGTGTCCCCCGCGCTTGGCGTTGGTGCCGTCGCCGCCTCGACTTCTTTTTTTCCCGCTTCTCTCTTTCCTGGTTTGGATTGGGTCCCTGTGCTCGGTCGTGCAGCGATTCGCGCGCCTCAGGTTGTTGTGCCCCAGCGCATCCAGCAGTGCCAGCCAGGGCCAGCCTGTAAGGGAGAGGGCGCAGTGCGGCGTATGCGGTTGGCTGCCACGAGCGAAAAAGGCACAAGGACCGTGAAAAAGAAAACATGCAGAACCAGCAAGGCGGAAAAGGTGCTGACTCTGCCTGAAAGACACGATCTGACTGCACTCGGGCCCGCCGGGAGGGATACGAGCGTTGTGACTCCCGTCCTCGGAAGCGAGAGTGCTCGAGCCGATTTGATGGGCAATCAATTTGCTCAGCAGGGGCAAACAGGACCCTCACTCACCGAAAAAACCCTTTTGGTTACGCAAACGCCATTTTTGCAGGGGCTGGGGGGGTTTGCAGCTGCCCTCGAGCGACGATGACATTGGCGAACGTGTGTGCCTGCAGCAGAGCCGGTGGTCTAGAACCACACCAACGTTTCCAGCACAGGGTTGCGGGCACTTCGCTTGCTGTTGCCTTTCTGTCTTTCCAGCTCCCCAACGGACCGACAATACCAGCCGCGACTGACTGGGACAGGCTGAGCTGCGCTGCTTGCAATGTGAAATTGATGCGCTCGGCTCTTGGGGCACAAAGTTGGGCCACCCTGATAGGCTTTAGCGGGAGCGCCAGCCGAAACCCGACCCGATCGCACCCCTGTTTCCCGCTCCTTGCACCCCCAGTTGCGCCTCGCCCCAGCTTTTCCCCACCAACTCTCAATCTCTGTCTTTTTGGCACTGCCTGTCTCCTCCATTCCCCTTCGCTCGTCTCGCCCTTGGCCACGAAGGTTTCTCCCCTGGACCTTGACCTGGCCACCTTTTCCCTTCGGGGTCCAGCAGGGAGGACCCCGTGCGACGTCTGTCCGCACACGCCCCCCAGGCGAAGGCGCCCGTCGCGCCTGCCCGGATCCGGAAATTCTATCCCCTCCGAGTCTGGGGGTAGCAGCTTCTGGCCTGGGACCCGTCGGGAATGAAGCCCCAAGTCCCTGGCGCGAGGGAACAAAAGCCGGGGTGGCGTGGAGGTGGAGAGTGGGAAAGGGGGCAAAAGGCGGGTAATGGGCACCGTGACGGCGGCTTCTTTTGCCCGGGGCCGTGTGGCCTGAAAGTTTAGGAAATTCAATGATTTGCCTTCCATCCTTTCCCCTCGTCTTCTCTTTGAGGTGACTAACAACACATGGGAAAACGCTGACTTGGTTTTTTTTTTTTTTTTTTTTTTTTTTATCGCCCGGTTTTCTCGGCGGTTCCTGCGGTTTGCCCAGCGTGCGCCGAGTTTTCACCGCGATTCGACCCGACGGCGCTGACATCAGACATTCGCTCAGCCCAAATTTTGGAAGTCTGGTCGTGCTCCACTGAATTCCGGATTCCCGTAACGTCGGGCGCTTTTCATCACGCACCAAGTGCCGCCCAGAAACATCTCAGGAGATGGCTGTGGCGTCTGGATTCAAAACTGTGTGTTGGGGGCCTGATGGACCAGCGCCCCATGATTCTCCAGATTGTAAATGTCTGTGTGGTCCTGTCGGCTTGAGGTTACCTGGGGGCTGCTACGTTGGAATGTCATAATCTACAGCAAAGCGACCCCAAAGTATTTTCCTCTTGCGTGCGCAAAGCAAAAGCATGTGTCAACCACATGGAGAAATGGCGAAAGCCGCTTCCCCAAGGACGCGCCCAGAACGGGCAGCCCCCCTCCCCCATATCAATACCACCAAGGGGACTTTTCCGCTATTGACGGACCCCTGTCCGGTTGAGTCGAGAGGACCAAGGAGCTTGGAAGAGTGTATAGCCGGACCAATCAGGCGAGCCAGCGGGCTTCCAGTGTCGGGGAAAGTCGGCATTAAGGGGATGGCTCGAGGCGTTGAAACCCGGGGAAATTCGAAGCACACCTCCCCCTTCCAAGCACACGCGTCCCCACAGACAAGGCCACTGTGGTCAAGCTGCAAAGGGAAGGAGCGGAGGCTTTTGGAGAGGGAGGCGTGTGTATTCCAGAGGAATCACTGGAGCGTGAGAGGCAGAGCTCAGAGATAAGAGAAAACCTGCCTGCGTTTTTTTGATTGAGCCGTCTGTTGCAAGATAGACGCCCCGAGCGAGCGGTGGCTTGGTGAGGAATGGATCCCCTGACCTTGGCGTTGGGGTAAGCATCCGGTGTTCAATCTATCTGGCTTTCTACTCTTCTGCCTTTCTGGGGCATCCGCATTTTCACATGCTCACGTTGTCGTCAGCGCAGGGAGGAATGGTATATCTAGAACAGGCCTCTGCCCTGCCCGCTTATTACGTGTAGCTTCCCTTCCGGTGCCCGCCCGCTGCAGACGGGTGTGCTTGCTGTCGGTAGGGGCTGGGACGGTGGGGAAGTCTGTGTCTCTCCCCCTGAGGTTCTGCACAATCAATGCCGGGGCGGGCTGTTCGGTATCGTACCCCTAGGCGCATAGGTCGACCGGCCGGCATCGATAACAGGCAGTGTGCCATGACGGCTACAGGGACCCTGAAGATCATGGGAATGCAAGGGCAATCGCATGCCTTGGGCCTTGACCCAGCCAGCCTTCGACCCATTGGTCCGTAGCGTAGACCCGACGCAAGAGCCGACGGGTGGACCGCTAAAATCTCGGCTGAAAAGGGGGAAGAGAGAGAGGGAACATCGAATTTGAGTCTGCCTTGACCACCAAGGACCTGGCATTACATTGTAGCCTCGGATCGTGACGACGAGATAAAACCATCACGGCAAAACAACACCCAAGACGCCCACATCAGCCGATTGAGCGTCGCATCCTCTCCGCCCGGCCAAGGGTTTTTCTAAGCCAGTCGCGTTAACCACAGGAAAAAAAAAAAAAAAAAATCAGGGCTTGCTTGAGGTCATACTATCCGGAAACCTGCTGCTGCCATGCCTTTGGCCCCACCCGCAAACCTCAAACTGACTCGCCGGCGTCCAACCTGGACTGAGGCTCGCACGGCGTGCGTTGCATAATATGTGCTACCTACCGTGCGAGCTCCGGCGGGGAGGTCTTTTTTTTCTCCTCTTCGTCCTCCAGCTTCCTCGTCCGGTTTCCCCGCGGGCATGAATTTGGTCGTGTCCACTGGACTGCATGTGTTGTTGGCCGCCCGGCCGGAGGCGATTTCTTATTTTTATTTTTTCTTGGCCGGCCCCTGGAATCAAACCCCTCTCCCTCCGCCGGGCGTCCCACGGTGTATTGCGGAGGCCCAAAGCAGCCTCGGCCCTATTCCACGGCTTCATCTCCGGAGGGAGGAGCCAGGCCAGGAGGCAGCGGCATGCACGTGGTCCAACTGCATGGAGAAGCCGGATCAATGAACTAGAGACGGCGGGTTGTGGGTCGGTGTCAAAGGACAGAAGGGCAGAATAAGGATAAGGCTCGTTGCAACAGCACGAGGCTCAAGCAGCACGTGGATCACGCATTCGAGCTGAACAACCCCTCTTTCTTTTAATTTTGCAAGACCCCGGCAGCTCCCGCATCAGAGTGGGATGAGGTTTAAAATGGAGTCGGCTGGGGGCGCATATCAGAAAAGAAAAGGCTGCGTCGGTAGGGTTCGTGCGTGCGTGGAAAGAGGAGTTGCCTCCGTCGACTCGTTGCCGTTTTTCTCCTCCTCAGTCTCCTCCGCTCCGTCACCCCAGCCCTCGCCCACCGAACCAAGAAAACCGGCTCCTGGTTCCCTCTCTGCGCGGAGCATCGTGATGTAACATTGCATTGAGGATACACAGTCAAACACAATAGGCGACACTTTACGTACGGAGCAGCGCTGAAGCCTCGGGGGCCGCTTCGAAAATATCGGATGTCTGAACCACCCGAGTACTCCTCCAGGCGTCCCCCACGCCCGCTCAAAGGAGGAGGCTCGGCCGGGGGCGCGATAAGCGACGAGGGTGTCACCAAATTTCCCGCCTGGGGCGGGTGGCCAAGCCACTGTGAGGAGGGGAGGAGCAAGCGAGCGGGGAGAGGACAAGGGAGGACGAAAAAAAAATCTCATGATGCGGGTAAAAGAGCAACCGGCAGAGATGAATCTGATATCATCATGCTTGGAGGCCGTGGATCACCTAATGTGCGCAGCAGCTTACTAACACAACTCTCGGCCCTACGGAGCACCAGCTTCTCCGTCAGCGACCCAGCCTGGCTTTGAGCCACATTTGGGGCATCTCGGCACGTACGTACACAGTAGGTAAGCGGGTTGTATCGTGGGGCTGGGCATTGGTGCTCGGTGTCTCGGTAGCGATTATTATTACATAGTAAGAGCCAAGCCCGAAGAGGTTGTGTTGTCCGAGAGCAACACAAAAGAAAAAACGACACGAAGAAAAAAAAAGAGCGAACGAGAGAAGAAGACAGAAAAAATCTTGCCGGCCTTTCCAAGCTTACCCCAGATTCAGTTGCAGGCGTGTTGGATTTTGCCGCTTGGGTCGGGCGGCCGCAGCCCCGTGTCGCGTCCAAAACTTCCCAAAGCAGGCATTCAAGGTCGGCAAGGTCGCACACCTTTACGCAATGGGGACCCATCCTCCCAAGGTAAGGACATTTGCGAAGATCTGCTGCGACTACCCGCCCGCCGGGAGTTAGCAGCTGGACATGGGAGATCAGCAGCCAGGGTGACAAAACTGTATCCAGCAAGGGTCGGACAACAACACACGTTGCGAATTACGTAAAAAGACGCTCGCGGTGCACAACCTTTTGAAAACCTCCAGACACTCCCACGATTTTTGCTTTGGGAACCTTGATGATCTTTTGAGGACACCATTGCTGCTGAGAAGAACGTCACGTCACGTCACGTCACGTTGGAGAATAGCTGTGGGGATAGGTGCAAAAGGAGACTCCAGAAAGACACACCGGACCTCGCCCGCTGACACGAGGCTGCGGATCACGAAAAAAAGCGAGGGCTCCGAGGAAGGACCTTCCACACCCCACTCTTGCAGTTTTCACAAACACAAGACAAGCCCTTGCCGTTTCCCTTATCTTGACTAGATCCACCCCCTTCGTGACTTGGCTTGTTCTTTCTTTTTTTTTCTTCTCCGCCTGGCATGGCCAAAAATTAGCACAGCTGTGATACCCTCCCCGCGATGCGCCGGGTCAGATGCGATGGTGATCCAGGCGAGCCGCCTGGAAGGATCAGCAGCTGAGGGCTGAGTGCACTTGGCGGCAATGATTGGAATTGGCCCCGTGGGGGTTGTGGACTGGATGATGGGGCAAACAAAAGCCTATCGAACCAAAGCACTGGCGGTGGAAATTGGGCGGCGTTCAAGGGAGAAAGTTGAGCGCAGGAAAAAAAAAAAAAAAATGGCGTGCTCTGGAGCTTCACAAGGTCTCAAGCCTCAACTCGTCCTCAGAACTCGAATGGTGCGCCCCCACCCCCCACTCTCCGCAAAACCCAGTCGAACTCGAACTGTTTGATCCGTGCCCAAAAAAGCACAATCAGAGACAGGCCCAAGGAGCAGCAAACGGCAGATGAGAAACCCCAAACAATTGATACCGGGGTTGAAGATAATCCCGGCGGCACCTGGCCTCTGTGGCTGGGCGGCTTGCTGGTTTGTTTGAGCGGTCAAAAATGGATGCAAAGGTCTTTTTTGACTAGATTGCCGGAGGATGGCATTTTCCCCAGACACTCGCTGTCCCAAATGGGGCTTTTCTTTTTCCTTGCTTTTTTTTCTTTTTTCCTTCGCTCTTCCCGCCCTTCATGTCTCGGTCGAAATTTTCTCTCCCTCTCCTTTGCCAGCTAACCTAGCATGGCCAAGGCCAGCTCATCGGTGGGCGGGCAGGCACAGCGACACACACACACACACACACCTGGGGATGCAAAGAGTCAGGAGCAAAAAACCGTGAGATCCAATTGTTCGTACATGCAGCACCGCCCGGTTGACGCCAGCCGCCAATGCGGTGGCTCTTGGGTCTCCCTATTTGCTGCGCTGCTGGCTGCAGTCACGTCAGCCACCTCAAACCCAACTACACCGCCCGGCTGGGCAGGGAATGCTATTCGACGGCCAGACGGGCAATCGGATTCGGGCGGGAAGGACAACAGCCCACCTTGGGCGGGGATATCTGTCGAGGCTTCCGGCGCCACGGTGCGAGCCAACGACGGCTGGCTGTCCATGTGGTCGTGGTGATTGCTGTCGTTGCTGCTGCAGGAAGGTAATTAACAACACGAAAAGGTGACGAGCTGTTCCACACGGGTCGAGAACGAGTCCGTCGTCTAATAAGCTAATAAAAAAAATTACACCCTCTCCGTCCCGGTGAAGCGAGGTGTATTGGCTGGGGAAGGGACGGGAAGGAAAGAGGGCTCTGGCTCTGCTGGCGTTCCCAGGTCCACCTGTCTCCCGTCTTTACCTGCACCCTTGGGTGTGAACGATCCCCGTTTTCGTCGCTGTTCCTGAATGGTACACCAGTGTGCTACGCAGCACATAAACTTCGTGCGAAGTGCCTAAGCCGGACAAAGGCGGGGAGACGGGCTGGGGTAAAAATGACTATCTCGATGCACTGGGGAGAATCAGGGGAAACGAACGGCCAAACCAGTCCAGGCACGATAAACGTCCAACGACGTGCGCAAATAAACGAAACCAAATTTGATGGAATGAACATCACTGACACGGCCGAACCTTTTTTTTTTTTTTTTTTCTCCCGTCTTTTCGCCCTCAATCATCCTTCCTGTAAAAAATCGTGGGGCAAACGAAAAGCAGCAACTCGCGTACCTTACCGAGTAATATCGTAGCATATCGACTTCATACCATCCCGTCTCTCCCTCTCAGGTTTATCATGTATTCTTCATTGGCGCACGACTTCAGGTCCGGTACGGAAAAAAAAAAAGAAAAAAAAAAAAGCAGGCTTCCCTGCCCCTGCCGGGTCAATGACACAGGTCAAACGGACAGAATGGTTGAGGGAAAAGATGCCTAGCCCGCCCAGTATCTCCAAGAAACGACACCGTGGTATGCCTGACATAATATTGATGATACCATTTGTACACCCCGGTCGCCGACGCCGGGAAGCAAGGCCGGCCCCAAGGTGGCAGCTGTCTCGCCTCTGGCTTGGTCGCGAACGCAGGCATGATGCAGTGCCCTCGGCCTGACTTGGCTAATGTGCCGGGGAGCTGGGGGCTTGCGAAGCCAGAATGTAGGTTGTATGCAAGGAGGAGGAGCAGGCGGCGTCGAGACAGCGTCGTATATTAATTTCTCAGGACGTCGCCTTTTTTCCCTTTTTTTCTGCTTTCGATTCTTGATGGATTTGCAAGGGATTTGGCCTCGCCGGGGTCTCGCTCGGCTTCTTCCCCCCCTTTTCCCCGGCTTTTTGGTCAGTTAGGCGATACGGGTGTGACGACTCACATATCCATGTCCCCAGATCAGTCCAGCCAGGCGCCGGTGTCAGATCAGGGGCTGGCTGAGGAACTTGGGGCCTGATAGCAGATGTGACATTGCTCAGCTCAACACTGTCCTCTGTGCATGGTGTGCGGCGCTGGCCGCTGGCTTTCCCAATGGCCTCTTGGCCTGGCCTGGCGCTCCACCGCCCATCCATCCGATGGGCCAACAGCCACCCCACCCCACGCCCACACCACACCCCCTGCTGCCCGCCCAGAGGCCCACGCCCTCCATATCTTGGCCCCCCTTCTCAGATCCCAGTCTCTCCCCCTTCTCCACATCCTCCTCCACCCCACCCACATTGCTCCCTAGCTGCCGACCCGCCCGACACCAGACAGCCTAAGCCTAGCACACGCCGCCCACAGCACAAGAAACACGCCCCCCCGGGCGAGCGCCAGCAGGGCCAGCGGCAGCGAGCGCCAGCAGCCTGAGCCAGCTTTAAAAGGGAAACTGGCCCCTCCAACCCGTCTTGTGAAAATTTGTGGCGACCTGCTCCAACCGTGCTCTTGCATTTGACTCAAATAAACCCACCCCAATCCCCCACGTTCCAGCGGACAGCACCCGCAACCCGTGCAAACTTTCAGCTATATATCCACCATCGCGCCCGCCCGCCCAGCCGTAACTCCAGCCGCACACCAAAATTTCCAGCACAGTTACCGCTGCAGCAGCGAGCACCTGCCTCCCCCGCCCAGTTGCCAGCCTGGGCCCAAAGCTCAAGCTTCTTCTGCACCAAGTGGAAAATTTTTAGAAACATTTTTTTTTTCCCCTTCTCTTTTCCACCCCCACGCCGCCGTCGAACTTGTTTTTACCCAACGGTCAAAGCAGGAGGACAAAGGAACAACATCATCTACCCAACAATCATACTCTGCTACAAACCAAAATACCAGAACCTTGTACGCCAGTGCTGCCCTAGCTTGCAGCTGGCTGGAATCGACTCTCCTAACAAGGACAACAAGAGTCTCGGGAATCCGTCGAGCGGTGACTCGGAACCGGTGATCACATGCAACGCGCACAGTCTTCAGTGGGTTTCTCCAATCTACTGAACCCCGACTCGGCGCCCTCGGAGTCTGCTCAGCAGCGGCAGCAGCAGCAGCAGCAGCCCGCAATCCCAGAGACTGCGCCGGCCGCAACACCAGCAGAGGGAAGAGACATGGCAGCCGTCACCGTCATCCGGCCCAACGGGCCCCTGCCAAACGGCCAGTCCGCCTCGGAGCCGGCCAACATGGAGATGCCGCGCCCCTACAAGTGCCCGCTCTGCGACAAGGCCTTCCATCGCCTGGAGCACCAGACCAGGCACATCCGCACCCACACGGGCGAGAAGCCCCATGCCTGCCAGTTCCCCGGCTGCAGCAAAAAGTTCTCTCGCTCCGATGAGCTCACCCGCCATTCGAGGATACACAACAACCCGAACTCGCGGAGAGGCGCCAAGGCCCAGGGCCAGCACCACCCCATGGTTCCGGGCCCCGATGGAATGATGCCGCCTCCCCAGGGTCCTAAGGCTATCCGCTCGGCACCTCCCTCGATCCTGGGATCGCCCAACGTCTCGCCGCCCCATTCCTACTCGTCGTACGCCACGCCAACCTCGGGCTTGAATCCGCACACAAGTCCCTACTCTTACCACCGCGCCCCGGCTCCCACCTCGCACAACATGGACATCACCATGCTGGCCAAGGCCGCCCACCAGGTTGAGAGGGAAAACTTGATGGCGCCGCCGCACCACCACGGCGCCCGCCACCACCCTTACTACATGCACAGTTCGCACTCGTCTCGCGGCCACCTGCCGTCTCTGTCGAGCTACCACATGTCCAGGTCGCACTCGCACGACGACCACGACGACCACTACGCCCCCTCGTACAGGCATCCGAAGCGCTCGCGACCCAACTCGCCAAACTCGACGGCGCCCTCGTCTCCCACCTTCTCGCACGACTCGCTCTCGCCGACGCCCGACCACACGCCGCTCGCGACCCCGGCCCACTCGCCTCGCCTGCGGCCGTCGTACCCTGGAACGACGTCGTACGAGCTCCCGCCGTTCCGCTCCCTCAGCCTGCAGCAGCACACGACGCCCGCCCTGGCCCCGATGGAGCCTCAGGCTGACGCCCAGTACGCTTCGGGCCCGGCGCCTCCCGCTCCCTCGAGGTCTGGCGGCATCTCGCTCGCCGACATCATGAGCAGACCCGACGGCTCGCAGCGCAAGCTGCCTGTTCCCCAGGTCGTCCCCAAGGTCGCCGTGCACGACCTGCTGACGCCCGCCGATGGCTTCCACCACCACATGAGCGGCCGCAGTTCGTCCTCGAACAGCATTTCTGGCGGGGACCTCATGGACCGGATGTGAAGGGAGCGAGGAAGAGATGGGAGCAAGTTGGTGGAGGAGAACAAGAGAATATGGTCACTTTCTTCCGACCGCTATTTCTTTCCGTGTCCTCTGCCTCTTGCCCATGACGCCCTTGGTATGACATGATGACGAATAAACTGTCTCTTTGTGTGTTCTGGGATAGAAATGGGGAATAGACTGGATACTGGCGTCTCTTGCGATCGTTTCTCTCGCTTTTTTTTAAGCACCTTTTCGTTTGTATCCCTTACTACCCGTTCGGGACTGTTTTCTCCATACACTTTCAGGAATTCTCCTAATTTGCTGCCCCGGTCTTTGTTCCTGGGACGGCGTTTATTTATCTTTACATTGGGATTTTTCTGTCACCGCAGCGATCATTTTATACCTGACAACCGCGCTGGGTCTTGTCGACAAAGGGAGGTGGGTTTTTTTCTTTCTTTTTAGATATACCTGGGTTTGGGCCACTTTGGGGGTTCCAAGAACCACAGCGTTCTCGCGAAGCCTGTCTTTTGTCTCTCACTCTCTCCACTACTACATGTGTTTACTATGTTTTGACCCTCAACTCTTTTCACAAAAAAACGGTGTCTTTTTCCTCGGGAAACCCGGGCCGGCTTTCGACCTTTTGGTCGTTTGCTTTGCCGTTTTTGTAACTGTATGGGACTTCTCCGAGGAAGACGAGAATACGAGAAATTTTTTGAAAGCAACCTTGGTCCTCTTCTCTGTTTTGATGTGTGGACCAACCAACACGCTTGTGGAAAAGAGAGCCCCCTGATTCTGGCTGACGCAGCACGTCGTACAATCGACACTTTTGTTGGTCCCTCCTCCATCCTTTCCCCCTTCATCCATCCCGGGCCGATGTAACGAAACCGAAGGAAAAGGGAAAAAGGGGTGCGGCGGCTGTTTCCCCCCGCACCAAGGCAGCCGTTTTGTTTCGGGGTGGTTTCCCCGGTCGCATTCGCTAGGTTTCCTTTTTTTTTTTTTTTCTTACCAGATTTACGTATTTACTCCGACCGGACTGGGTATCATTTTTCGCTGTTACCGCAGCTAGAAGAAACCTACTACCCACACCTGAGGAGGGAGGTTTCCCTGGCGCGGGCTTTGTTGGACCCAAGATAGCGAACGAACGAGCCCGACTGCACCTATGTGTGTTTCTAACAGGGAGGAAAGGGCCTCGCCAAAAAAAAAAAAAAAAAAAAAAAGCAATAAGGCTAAGCGAGACACGGGTAGCACATAGAATGATAGCCACACACACATGAGCGACCGGATGTCCGGGATCGATTCTCCTTTCTTTTTCTTTCCTTCCCTTCCCTAGTGCAGTGCGGAGAGACGAGGAGGGCCCGTGGGTACATGTGCCACGGGCCCTTTGATGGGTTCCAGCTCAGCCTCCTTCCCTTGCTTCTGTCTGTCTGTCCCTTTCCCCTCCCTGCCCTTGTTTTTTCCCCGGAAGCGCCGCGGCACGGCAGCGGCGGGCGGCGACGATTGACAAGACGTCAAGTTTTTTTTTGGGGGTTGGAGGGAAGGGGTGGTGGTAGCAGTAGCGGTATGGTAATGGGCCAAGGGAACAAGCACCTAGTCTGCAACCGCGCTGCCTACCCACCCAGCAAAAGAACAAGACACTGCCACAGCGCAGCGGCAGCCAAGGGAGCGCAAAGCGCAGAAAGCACAGCACAGGGCCACAGGGCCGACGGCAACAGCGTGCAGTTTTGACGCAAACCGCAATTTCTCTCGGGGCGGCCGCAGGATGGATGGGCGGCGCAGGCCAGCGAATGGCGACGGCGCCTCGCGGCCATCACGTCAGCCTCTCACTGCCTCAACTCGGGTTGCGCCCACCCTCCCGTGCCTTCCCCAACCTTTTGTCATGTACCCTTTCTTTTCTTTTCTTATTATTGAGCAAAAAGTTTTTCTGGTCTGATGCTGTCATGGCTCCCTCCACACCTCCTGCCCTGCCCTGTCTCCCCCAACAGGATCGGAGCGGCGTGGGTTTTTGGTGGTGTGCGGGGCCCCAGCCTTTCTTCCCCGGGTTGGTAGGGGATTGGTCCAAGGGGTATACGACGGCGCAGTGCTTGCTTTCGAGGGATTTCGTCCAATCTCAAACCCAATCCCCCCCGCCCGGGTCCTGTCTGACATGTGGTCGTGGTTCGACGCCTTGCGGCCGGGGGAGAAGAGAGAGAAGGGAAAGAATCTTCTCAAGCCCGCCCGCTTATCAGCGGTCGTCATTCGGCCAGCAAACAACGAAGCATGCATGAATACGCCCAAAACTCGACGAGTTGGCAGCTGAAAGCCCGTAAAAAGACAAAGGAGAAAAAATAGGAAGATAATGAAAAAAAAAAAAAAAAAGGTACATGGAAGATGTGAGCTTGGCGACCCAATGCTTCTTCCTCTTTTTTCCAGTTTCCCGCCCTTGACCGCGTTTTCCGATCTCATAATCGTACTGACAGCTGTGCCTATCTTACGACCCCCACCACGCCCGTCCCGCACACGGCAGGACCAGCGAATTGCGCGAGCGGCAGAGACGAGGAGGAGGGGGAGTGTGGGCAAGAAAAAAAAAAAAAAGGTGTTGTCCTTTGCCATTGGAGAATGAGTCTTGTCATGGATGGCGTGGAAATGGAGATGACCCAGTGGTGCCCCTTCCTGCCGGCCGCGAATCTCAGCAAAGAAAAAAGCAAATTCTCATGGTCCGTTCTATTGCCATCCATTACCAAAACGAAAACTCGGCCTTTGGCCCCCTCGGCCTATCAGGACCTGCCATCTGCCGGGTATGGTGGTGTCGGCGGTGGTGTTGTTGGCTTGTCATGTCAAGCAGATGGGAGATGGTTTTCGATGGTGAGTGGCTGGCTGGCGGGCTGGGCACCCCTATAGTCGTGGCCGTTTTGCACCGCCCTGCATGTCTGGTGTGTATGTGCCTTCACCGCAACTCTTGAAAAAAAGGAAGATGCATGTTCATGTTTGCCTTTTCTTTTTTTCCTGTGACCCTATCATATCTCTTGCAGCATGCCGCGACACCCTCGATGCAAGGCAGGCAAGGCGGAACATAGGAAGATCGCTCCGCCTCGGAGACGCCCGCGTTGGGTTCACAGCGTCGCAGAGAAGGGAAAAAAAAGTGGCTCGAGCCAGGCTGGCATCGAGGTGGTCACATAGATCACATCAAAATTTTTTTTTGGCAAAGCACAAAAAATGACGAACCAGAGGACGGCCAAACTCGGCCCGAGAGGGTGACCTCGGTGGTGGACAAGCCAAACGGATTTTCCGACGGCCGTGTCATGCAACACACCAGACCCTTCTCTCTCTCTCTCTCTCTATCGCCTGTTGTCGCCCACGTCGCCGAAAAAAAGGAACCCCGGGATGGATGGGATGTGGTAGGACGTTGGATTGTTGCTATTTTCTTCGACTGAGTCCTTCATTTTTCTGGGGCATGTGGGGGTCCCAAACGAGGCGCCGGGGAAGAAGGGGCCAGTCGGAACGGGCAGGCAGCAACCTATCGATGAGAGCACGGGGCTTCCCTTCTCGCCTCTGGTTTGGTGATGTGTCACAATCCCGAGTCGTTGCTTGCCGGCAGCATAACCGCACCACACACATACTGCCTCCCTCTCGGACCCGTCTCTCCTTCTCACCCTGCCAGAACGACCAGGCTGCCGGGGCCACGAGGGGATTCAAAATTGGCCACGGGGGTGAACCAGATCAGTGCCCTGACCGGGAACCGTGGGAAATGGTCCTGATAACGGGCAGAGCCAAGGACTGGCGGGCGTGGCGTGGCGTGGCATCTCTCCGCCTCTCGGTATCGGGTCCCCATCAAATCTCGAATCCTAAAAACAAAAAAAAATCCTGCCTCACGCCTGCCATTTGGGGAAGCGGCGGGTGGAGGAGAGAATGGGGCCCCAAAACACTGGACTCGCCGGGCAGGCGTTAGGGCTGCGTCATCTGCCACGACAAAACCAACCGCAGCAGCATCGATGGAAAACGTGCTCCGAGTCAGGCCTGGATCTCTTGCCCCCGCCGCCTGTCAGCGAGTGAGTGCGTGCTCTCAGTTCCGAGACTCCGAGATAGGAACAGGGCCAGGGCGCTCGGCGGGCAAAAAGGCCTCACGGGCCTTCCTTCTTCCTCGTGATTCAGACCAAGTTTTGGCCGTACCGGCTTCATCTCCGATCTTGCCTTGTCTCTGACACCCCACCCCGCAAAGGACATTATGTCCCTGTCCCCGGGATGACTGGGGAGAACGTGGAGGATCGTGGAGGAGGCTGGCTCGTCGCTGCAGGGGAACTCCATGCGCCTGTGCCCCCATGATGCCCACGATGTCCTCCTTGGGTAGGTCCTCGCGAAAAAAAACGAACAGGCCTCTTGCCTGCATCCCCATTTTACCTTAAATGCACACCAGCAGGAGGAGGGGCATGGCAGCGCATTGACGGATTAGCCCTGTGCTGCTGAAGCCCCTGCAACGGGATTGCGTTGGCGCGAGGGTTCTGTCAGCAGGAAGGTTCATCTCCCTTATCACACACAACCCATCCCCATCCATCCCATCCACCCGACTCTTCGCCAGGAACCAGACAGGCCGGACGGAGGCTTGCCTGCCCGCCCGCCGTTTTGCATTATGCACGTCCCGAGTCGTCAAAAACCCGCCGCCCACTCTGGCTTGAGCGTGCCAAGAAGGGGACCGGAGTCGATGGGGCACGACCACCAGCCTGTCTGGGGCACCGCGGGATGGGTCCCTGGCGAGGGCGGATGACGTGCGCGAAGCCCACTATCACGAGCCAAGCAGGCGGCAAAAAAAAAAAAAAAAAAAAAACCTGGACTAGACGCACCCGGCCATGTCCGAGTCCGTTGAATAACGATTGAAAATGCACGGTGAGGTTTGCGCTCTATTGTGCGGCTATCCCAGCCAAGCGTCCAAACTCGCCCGGGGTCTTCACATATGATGTTTTGGGGCTCTTCCTGCAGCCATCCGACGACTGCTGGCCGGGTTGATTGATTGACGCGTGCTCGGGAAATCGGCCCCAAAAAGGTAAGATCGAGAACAAGACAGAAACAATAGTCGAGTAAATATGTTTGGAACCATCCACGGATACGTTGCTCGGAGGATGACCCTACGACGCGGCGCTGTTCTCTGTCTCCATGCGTTAGCACGATACCAACACGAAGCGGGAACGGGGCCTGGATTGCTTTGGTAGGAGACCCCCACGCCCAGAGATCACCGCCCCCCCTTCGCTTCCTGATCACAGGCGGGAATAAAGAAGAAGGGGGAGGGGTGTGCGGCCAAGTAGAGGCAGATAGACACAAGGTCTTGGGTGACCTCGGCCCTGACTTGAACCCCACGGGGGCCCGAAAAAAAAAGCAAAAGAAGAAAAAAATGCGGGCGGGGCCCCATGTCCCACACCCCGTGGTTGGCTATTATCGAAACCTTTCGGTTTGTTCTCCAATCAACCAGGAGCCGAGGACGGGAAAAACAGGCTGGGCTGACTGTGCCAGACGGGGCAAGCACAGCCTGTCCGCACTTTGGAATTTTTTCAGCTCCCCTGGGCGTGCGAGGGCGGGCGTCACTGGCGTCGCTCATTCCTCCTCCTCTCACATCATCCACCCTCGGATCGACACCATCAATCAGGCAGGGCTCAGCCAGGTCCAGGCCTTTGCCTTTCGTCGCCTTCCCCGCGTCAAATCTCGCCCCAAGGCGGGATGGATGGGAGATACTGCACCAGCGGCACCCTTCTCCTTCCCCTCGTGTGCCAACCCCTCGAGTGCGACAGCCCTGTCCATCCTGCGCCGTTATTTTTTCCTCTGCGGTGATCGGTTCGGCTCCGTCGTCTACGTGGGTTTATCGGTTCGAGATAAGCGGCGAACCGGCCAATTGGGGGGTGGCTGTGTTTGGGAAGAATGCCGTTTCTCCCGCCGCCTATCGCCTATCTCGTCGGCCCTCCTCCTTCAATTCCCAAGGTGTTTGTGGCTTTTTTTTTTCTTCGTCTCTCTATTTCTTTCCCTTTCTGGCTCACTCACCCATACCTCAACTGCTCACCTGGACAAGCTGTCTGATCCCGTGGTCCTTTGGTCCACTTGCTGGTTGGTACGGTACCATCACCACCCTGCACCCCAAGTCGGAACTGGTCCCCCGACCCCGAGGTGTTTTGTTTGGAAACAGCGGCAGGCGGCGGCGGCGGCGGCACACACCGCGACTCCTGCGAGGCGGCCGTCGCCGCTTGGGTGCACTTTGTCCCGTTGTGACATTTGCGCCTGCGCTGGCGTTGCTATCTCTGCCGTCGTGGTATCCAAGCACGCCCCGTCTCCCCGCTCTTGCTTTGTTGCTCTTGTTCATCTCTGGCTGTCATTGGCGGGAATCTTTTGCGCAAGGTTGGACATCTCGATTGACGACTTACCCTTCTTTCCCTATCTTGTTGTGTTTTCTTGGTCGGATCGTCGATTCCTGCCCACCTACCCAAGACTGCGACCCCAATATCCTAGCTTGTTGGATATCTGATAGGCGAGGGATGCAAAGGGACGTGAAAATGGCAATCAACAGGCTTGGCCTGTCGGCAGGTTGTTATTCTCATGCGAGACAAATTGCTCGCGAGTACGCCACCGTCGCATTCTCATCCTCCTGCCTCCCTCGACGCCTTTGCCCGGCCTATGAAGCCGCGGCTATATCCATCCCTCTCGGGGTTTCGCTCGCCTAAGCAGGAGCGAATGCTCCTTGCTCGGGAGTCGATACGAAGGGGCCGATTCCAAGCCAACATTGGGCAAGTCTCGATCTGATATCGTCATTGTCTTTCTAAATTGCCTTTTCTCGGGCTCGCTTCCGAAAGACGGCACACCACGGTTCCGTCCGTTACCTTCACCGGTCCCTCCCCCTCCCTTTCCCATGATATTTATTTGCCATCATGCAGGTTGGTTGCTAGGTGCCAACCATCCTGCGATCATGGCATCCTCCCCCTCCTTCGGTCCCATGTCCCCGCTCTTCCATACCGACAAGGCGGGTAGGTAGGTACCCAGTGGCGGGCGAGGGACGGAGAAATATCTAGTGTACCGATATGTAGATCAGATGTGCGAGTGGTTAGTGCCGCTACTGGCTGGGCTATCTTGCTCCCCTCACGGCTAGTCTAGGCTCGGATGTCCCTCCCGACACACTCGCCGCTGCGTGTATTCTTCACCGGCCTCGCTAAACGCCTGGAACGCCCTAGGCTGCGTACAGTCCGGCTGAAAACATGGCTCCACGATTCTACCGCCTCCGTTGTGACGCTACTTTTGCCTCTCACAGATGGGTACCCCGGCTCCCGCCAAGTTTCCCCGCGCTCGCCGGGAATCTGTTGCCTGTTTCCCCGGAGCCGCCCAGTCCTACAGCCAGTGGGTGATGCAGGCCGCTGGCTGGGCGGAGCGGCAAAAGGGGATTGGCACCCCCTTTGGTTTTATGCTCTGAGAGGATTCGCCGGGTCAATGGCCAGACTGTGACCCATGCTTTTCTGTCCTTCTCTATCTGTCGATATCTTTCGACCTCGCTTAAGGTGGTGGTTTCCTGCGGCGTAACGCGAATATTCTTGAAACACAACATCTCAGCCGACTGGAACTCTCTTGACCCCTTGCCCCCACGGCCGTGTGTGGTCAGGCCAGGCTAATCAAATCACATTGCGAGAGCACCATCGTGGGCTACATATTCCTTGGCCTTGCTCACCGGCGTACAGCCCCCTCCTCTCGCCTGGCGAAACTTCCATTCCACCAGCCACGATGGCCGTTCCACCCCCATCAAGCCGCGGCTGCTGTCGGTGAAAGGTGGTTACGCTGCTTCACGGCAGCACGTCTGGGCTGTTCGCCAAGGACGACAGCCTCGGGGGATCAATGAAGACGGATAGCAACACAAGGCTTGCAGTGCGGCGACCATGTAGCTGTCCACCGAGGCGCCCTGTCAAATATATTGAGCAACCAACGGTTCCTGTCGCTTGGTTGTCAGCCCCCGGCGCTTCATTTCTCCACCTCTCTCATTTTTTCCTCGAGGCCGATCGTTGTGTCATCGCTAGGGGAGCGGGGCGCTGGACAATCGATATCCAAGGCTTGGAAAGACCCGGTCGAGTTGACACGGCTGGCTGGACATCGCCAAGAGCGAAGGTCGATTGGTCTGGATTCTCCTGCGACATGCTCGCTACTGCCGTGCACGCCCACCAGTGCTACTTCTGAGCATCGGCGAGTCCGGGGCCGCCGATGCGGTCTGATCGAAAAGGGAGGCCAAGGTGTCGCCTATCGAGACGATGAACCGGGCAAAAAAAAAAAAAAAAACGGGTTGCTCGCCTCTACGCGGAGGCGACAGTTTCCCCTCACTTACCCCTTTGTCCCTCGGCGGACAAGTGACTTGTCACATTGGGTCCCGGTATTGGATGCCGAGCCTAGTGCAACAGACACGCTCCCACAACCTGCCACACCCCGACACACACAACACAACGCCCTCCAGAGGATTCCACGGCAGGCAAAAACGAATGATGCTGGGCTTTGCGAATCAAAGCTTCTCATTCTCACGGCAGAGAAGACATTAGCGGCGGCCGGGCGGATGACGCCGAGGCGAATACCGTGGGCCCACCACTCGGGTTTCACAGCCTCGCGTGGCTATCGTGGTCGTCTGCGGTCAACTAGCCGGTGGAGTTTCCCTGTCGCTGCCGCCGATATCTGCTTGATGCAAGACCGAAAAAGCGAGATGGGAGGAGAGCGCTGACGTTGAAACGTACGTATGAAGGCACACGCGGCCGCAGGTTTTGCTCTGGATCCCAATATGCTCCGTCCCGTTCTTTACAGACAAGTACCTGTATCTGGCCCTGGTGTTCCGGGCTGGATTGGTTGGGCCGGCTTAGATTGATTGCGTTTACATGCTCCATCTGAACGACAGACGGCCTGCACACGGTCAAGCTGGGGCCAGCCCTCTAGGATCAATCTATTTTAGAGTGACCCCAAATGTGTCCCCCTTTCGCGGCCCCGTTCCGTAAGCTCCTGTTTGCCTGCCGGATCTCGCGACCCAAACTTCCATCTTGTCGTGAGAGGTAAGGAGTGGATGGAGACATTGACGTCAAAGGTGAGTTAGCTGTATCAGGTACTGTCTCGTTATCGTGAGCCATGGCTTTCTCTTACGACATATCTTGCCTTGCGGGCTGTCGTGCACTTGTCCAAAACGTTATCTCTATTTTTTTTCTTTCCTCACCCCCTATTCTATCCGGGAAACACACGGAGCGGCTTCGTCCTTTCCCCCGCCCGTGGCTTGCCGATATGCCTTCGGGGGATAGGGCCCAAGAGAGATTTTCTTGTAAGCGAGGCTGGTGAGGGTTTCACCGAAAAAAAAAAAAAAAAAAAAAAGTAACCATTTGCTTTCCATCGTCACTGCCCCCTCGGCGGCGCGAGATGCCGCGTCTTCCAAGGAAGACTGACCCTCCCACTCAATACCACCCCTGTCCTAGCGTCTGGGCCATGTAATGGATGCACGTCCAAGGGGGTCGCAACCGGGGCTCTCGGGCTGTTTGCTACCCATGTGGCGCGCATCCGTGAGGGTACGTACATAGAAAGAAGCTGCTAGCAGTGCTCGGCCTGCGTGGGGATCGGCCCAGCCTCAGGAAGCGAGAGAGCCAAGGGGCGGAGGCCGAGAGCTACCCCGCAGCCGTGGGGTGGTATCCATTGAGGTTTGTGTTCCATTCTCTCGCCCTCCATCCCCAACTCCCCTCTCCTCCTCCTCGGGGCAAACCAAAAAGGGGCTAGGCTAGCCGCACCATCCCATTGCACACCCCGGGTAGGTCGCCGGATGCAGGAATCCAGACGGGTGTGTCGACTGATAGGAGCAAATGCGGCGGCAATATCCATTGTGCGCGTCGGTATAATTGATACTACATTACTACCAAGGCGCGTGGTGCGAAGGGCAGGGCAAGGAAGGGTATGTGGCTTTGGTGGGCGGCCCTGTCCGGCCGGGCGGTGGGAACCTCCTCCGATATGGAACGCACCATGGCAGACCCAAAGATCGGCAGATATACGGCGGGCAGAGATGCCGGATTGAGGTGGTATTTGCACGGGAGCCGGCATGGGTGTGTGCATGCGGTGTTGTACATATCTTTCCCCTTTCTTATTATGTCCGTGAAGGTCGAAGCCGTGGTCTCGATCATTCTTTGTGCCCCGTTTCCGATGCCTCCTCGAAGCTCTCTCTCCACCCACAGATTCAGGCTTGTTATCTTGGGGAATCCCTCCCTCGTTCCCGTCCTCCCGACAGGCGAGCCAAGGCTTGGAGAGGTGGGGAAGGACGTGCCATTGCATTTCAGCCAGAATAGGCATAACCTCGCCATCCATCTACCCCTGCAATCCCTCCAATTCACCCTTCGCGCACCTCCATACCATGTTTTTTTTTTTTTTTTTTTTTTCAAATGTGTATTGCCTACCGGAGAATTTAGTGTCCTCAATTGAATTGCCCTGCATCTTTCGTCATAGACGAGGAAGGGGCGTAGATGAAAAAAAGGAAGGCACATCCATTACCCCAATAATCCGCGAGACGGAAGTCGCTGCCGGCTAGGTGCCCTCCTCCCACCGCTACAATCTGGGCCCTCCTTCTTGCGTCGTCTCTTTTCCCTAGAGACAAACACCCAGGGATGGTGCGAACGAGTTCACAGCTCTCCTATCGCCACAGTGCTGAGAGCTGCTAGAAGAACGCCCATCCCCTTGCAATATGCACTTCATATTCGCCTAGCTCACCGACGTCTGATCGGTGAGCGAGCCGAGACGCAGGCCGTCTTCTTGGCCGCAGGAGCCTTGGCTGTTTTTTTTTCCTGCTGCATCTTGGTGCCCATATTCCGCCCTCGCTTCTTCTCACCACGCTTCAATATATTCTTTCATTCTTCTTGCGTCCTCACGCCCCCTCCATCCACGCGGTGCGCGGGCCCCGAGACATGCCGTCCATCCTCTCACCATGGTGTCTCTGCACCGATATACGCGGCCATGACCAGCACCAACGCGGGCCGACGGCGTTTGCTGGAGCCAAAAGATAACCGACCAGGGGACGCGTACGGCCGACTCCCGTTCGCTAGCGGCCAACTGCCACCGCACCGCACAATCCCCACATCGAGATATGCATGTGTTTTAGACGGGGCCGGTAAAGAAGAGGGGCTCGCCCGGGCAACGTCGGTCCAAGGGTCGATCGATCCGGCACCCGCAGGCGCCATCTCTCCTCCTCTTTCCAACCGCCCGCAGCTATTATCCAAGCTCTTTACTTCCTTGATTTTCTTTTCCCTTCCTTGTCATTTGTGGGGTTTCAAGCTCTTTGTGTGCCCTCCCAGCTCCTCTCATGACGCCGCCATCCAGCTCGCCCCGAAGACCGGTGAACGCGCCACCCCGTCCCGCAGTGTGTTCAAGCCCCTGCGGTGATGAGATCTGTCCAAGTTGCTAAGCGCTCGATTCCGGAATCCAACGCATCATGTCGAGGGTGAGGCGTGGAATTTCTATTCTCTACTGTTCATACCCCTCCCTTCCCGTCCCCTTTTGCGGCTTGCCACCGTGCGGAGAAGAGCCTCTAGCCCCCAGACATGCCTAGGCGAGCAGAAGCGAGGTCCAGTGGCTGGCTGAATGTATGTCTTTGGTCTGCCTTGATCCCCGGCCAACTCGAGCGCTCTCTCTTTGTAAAATCAGCGATACGCACGCCGTTTAGGCAGTGGCGATTGGAAAATATTGCGCGAGGGGGCTCCTTGTCGATATTGGCCACAGTTAATCCTCCGGGCCCTCAAGTTGGCACAGGCCCTTATCTGTCTGTCGGTCCGCCGGAAACCCGCTCCGGGAAGGATCTGGCCACTCACTTTTGCCGGCTCCCTGTTGTTCCGTCCGCGCAGCCACTAGGCGCTGAAGGAGGGCGGGACGGGCCTCCCGCTCGGGCTTTGCTATGGAGGCCGCGGAGGACCAAGCGAAGGGGAGAGGAAGGAGTGGCGAACTGAGAACCTCCTTTCTTACTCTCCTTCCGAAAGCTCTGGCTGGGGTTAAGCGGTGCCACTTCTATGTGAGTTGCGGATACCGGCCAAGTCAGACCATGTACAGGAGATATCCCCAGAGCCGGAACGGATGGAAGAAAGCCACGGCGTCTGGGTTCACCCGTCAGATCCTGGAGGCTGTCACCTTGGAACTCGTTCTCGCGCGTCCGGGGGCCGTCGAGAGGGGCCAAGCATATCCTGCGGGCGCTCAGCGCTTGGCCAAGCAACGTGCTTATGAGAAAGCATCTTGATCAGGTGTGTGAACTTTGAGATTGACTGAGGAATAGATGCGGGCTGTAGCTCCGACAGTGTCCTGAGTGCCCGCCTGGTCTTAGACAAACAAACCTGCGACGTCCCCGCTTGAGAATATGCGTTGCTAAAGCGATGTCTTCGGCGGTTCCCGCCGAAAGCCCGTCTTGTTGTGAAGCGTCACGTATTTTGGCCAACGCGGAAATGTCTGCCAAAGCCCATGCGATATTTACAATCCCGAGGCCATGTTAGGCCTAAAACCCTTATTCATACAGACATTAAGCTAGCCCATTCATGACAACCCTGAAAACATACATCTTTTTCACCAGATGGGATGGCTCGTCGCAGGAGCCGATCGATGGTGACGGGTGCTCGCGATCTCGGTTTGACGGCGCCAGGAGGGTCGAGGCCCAGGTCCAGGACCAGGAATCCCGACGGAGGCCCCAGGCGCCTGCCGTCAGCGCATGGCTCGAGTAACATGTAGCTTCGAGAATGAGCGCCCGGTCTTCTCCCAAGGAAGCCTGAGAGCCATTATTGCCGTATGCGCCACACGCGCGCACCCTAGATAGCGACCGCCGCGACACTCGTTGGACTTCTGCTCTCATGACCAGTTGATTCCGAAGAGCCTGCCACGCCTGCTTGGCCCGCTGGAGCCCCACGAACTGCCACCCTCGAGATAGATCCTTTCGTGGCCGACCACATCCACGAAGAAGTACTTGTACTCAAAGTCTTCTTGACCGCGGTACTTCACCATGTGCATATTGGCCGAGCCCCGTCCCTTGGGGCCTTCGACGAAGAAATGGACACGCAGGTGTTCATTACCCTGGGGATCCATGTGTGTCTGGGAGCTAAAAGGAGAGGCATGCCAAAGTCAGCGTGGACCGCCATGAAGGAGATAGGAAGGCTGTTGACGCCCTAGTTCACAAAGGGAGAGCATGCAGCGAGGGGTACGCCAGGAACGTACGCAATGGGCCTCGCCCTCCTCCATTTGTTGGTCGTTTCTTCACCATGGGCTGAGATTTTCCGGCCTTCGCCCAGTAGCTCGATGCAGCGGGGGTCTTTCCGAATCCTGTCTACGGCTCGGTTATAGAAAGCGACTTTACTGTCGGGTGAAAACACTTCGGAGTAGAGGAGGTAGGCGATGCCTCCCTACCAAACAAACGAACGTCAGCTATGTTGCTGAGAATAGAGCGACCTTTCTGCTCAGCAGGGCCAGATGCGACGCGACAGACAGCATACAGTCAGGACTAGGCCCACAGCCATGAGGCCAAAATTGAATGTCTGCTGGGCGGCCCGCGCCGTCTTTTCCGCGCCCGAGAGCTGGGCCCAGGGGACTTGGCCATTGTCGTTGAATGGCGTGACAGCTCTCCTCTTGGGCCCGGAGGAGGGGGAGGCGCTGCTACCAAGGGCTGGATGGGTAGCAAATGTGCGCGGAGCGGACAACGAGGCGAATTGGCAAAGTTGCGGGCTCAGGACGGCGCGGCGCGGGATGAGGCCGGCGGCGGCGGTGCTGTGAAGCTTCATGTTGGCGGCGGGGTCGACAGGGGAACGTCCATCGCGGGGCGGAGTGAGCTGTAGCTCCTCGAGCGCCTCGAGCACTTTGACGGTCTTGATTAGCCTCGCGCGACTCCGTTGAATATGTCAGGCCGGCTGCTCAAGCCGACGAAAAAAGAGGCTGATCGCGAATGTCGTCGTGCGGTTTGAGGTTTGGCAGTGACGGCATCTGCGCAAGCTTGAGCCGAAGGTGGGGTTCGACGCTAGTATGCAATTGGCTTAGCCCCCTGGATCCCTGGACTCAGGCCAACCATGGCCCCCTGGCAATGAGGCGAACTGCACGCTGTCTGGCTGGCTTACCTAAAGAATTGAAAATGTGGCCGAACGAAGCAACCTCCTGAATAATCCCAACCGCAAGTCGACACCAAGGACTGGTCCATTCGCCCTTCCGCACGACGCAGAACACCGATATACCCACCGTCCCCTACACATCGAGCGCCTAGGCTTGCGGCCCGGCCACGGTCACGATGAGCGCGCCGCTCGCGACCAAGCAGGAGTCGCTGAAGATCTTCGAGCAGCTGAAGAAGAAGAAGCCGAACAAGGTGAGCAGCCCCGCCAAGCGTGTTCACCGTCCACATGCGTCCCCTGGGGCCTCGATCGCTCACCACAGTCTACTCCTCCGGCGCAGACATGCTTTGACTGCGGCCAGAATAACCCGACGTGGACCTCGGTCCCGTTCGGCATCTACCTCTGCCTCGACTGCTCCTCGAACCACCGCAACCTGGGCGTGCACATCTCGTTTGTGCGCTCCACGAACCTTGACCGTGAGTCCGTCCTTGGAGAACAGGGGCCACCGCGTTTTGTCTGCGCCCAACGCGCGCCAATGGGCCAAGCCTTACTGACCTGACCTTTCCCGTGTGTGACAGAATGGCAATGGGACCAGCTCCGCGTCATGAAGGTCGGCGGCAACGAGTCCGCGACCAAGTTCTTCCAGCAAAACGGCGGCTCCGCGGCGCTGAACAGCAAGGACCCCAAGACCAAGTACCACTCGCCGGTTGCCACAAAGTACAAGGAGGAGCTTAAGAAGCGGGCAGCACGGGATGCCAAAGAGTGAGTGCACTAAGCCACTGCGCCGCCGAGAACCGGTCACCGCCAAGTCTCCTCCCCCTACGGGCCGCTAACCTGGGCGGCGCTCTAGATACCCGAACGAGGTCGTCATCACCGATGGCGTCGACGCCGGCGACTCTAACACCCCCGCCGGCGAACCCGAAGACGACTTCTTCTCCTCCTGGGACAAGCCCGCCATCAAGAAGCCGACACCGCCTGTATCGCGGACCGGGACGCCCCCGGTCGTCGGTCGCACGCCGTCTCCGTTCCTCAGCGCCGGCGGCGCCGGAAAGGACATCGCGCGCTCCACCTCGCCGCTGGCCAAGTCCGAGTCGGCAGACGGCGCCGCGAAGCCGGCCCCGGCCAGTCGCATCACGCACTCGTCGGCGCTCAAGAAGACGGGCGCGGGTGCGGGCGGCGCCAGGAAGGCCAATGTGCTGGGCGCAAAGAAGGTGACGAGCAAGCTCGGCGTCAAGAAGGCCACGGGCGACGTCATCGACTTCGACGAGGCCGAGAAGAAGGCCAAGGAGGAGGCGGAGCGCATCGAGAAGCTGGGCTACGACCCCAACGAGGACGACGACTCTTCGGCCGCGGCCAAGAAGGGCACCAAGGCCGACTCGGGGGCCGGGAGCATCTTGCAGCCGACGCCCGTGGCTCCCGCGCGCGGCGGCTACGGCTCGTCGGCCTCACACAGCCGCGAGAAGTCGGCGTCGGAGATGGAGAGGCTGGGAATGGGTATTGGCAGGCTTGGATTCGGCCAGATTGGCGGCAACAAGCCCGCGGCCCAGGCAAAGAAGGTCGGCAGCGGCGGCTTTGGTTCCGTCGGACCTATCAAAGCGGCTCCAGAGGGTGAGTTTGCTGCCCCCTCATTGTCCAGTTCTCTGCCAGTGGCTATGGGAAGTGTCTTCAGGGAGGCGTATTTACTGACTCGATTATCTCAACCACAGCCGACGAGGAGAAGTACGCCCGCAGCAAGTTCGGCTCGCAGAAGGCCATTTCTTCGGACGAGTTTTTCGGCAAAGGATCCTTCGACCCGAACGCGCAGGCCGAGGCCAAGACGCGACTGCAGGGATTCGAGGGGGCCTCGGCCATCTCTTCCAACGCTTACTTTGGCCGGCCCGAGGAGGAGGAGACGGGCGAGGAGTACGGCGACCTCGAGACGGCGGCCAAGGACTTTATCCGCAAGTTCGGCATCACGGCCGGCGACGACCTCGAGGCCCTCACTTCCAGTCTCGGCGAGGGTGCCTCGAAGCTGCAGGGCGCCATCCGCAGCTATCTGGGAAGCTAGTGGGGGTTATCTGATGGGATGAGATGAGGAGGGATGAAATAAACGTGTGGGCGAGGCGGGGTTTTGTATTTGTGGGATGGTGAGCGCCTATGTCTGTTAAGGCTTTATGCTCTCATGGGGCCCGGGGGCGAAAGCAAATTTGTTTTTTGTTGTTTGGTTTTGTTTTTATTCAAGGACGAAGTGCAGGGCGAGTCGGACTAGATTCTTTAAGATGATAACACTGGCCGGTTGTCTTGGATGGTTGGCGTCAATTTGATGCATCTTTTCTGCCTTGGTCTGTTGTCTCCTTGCCTCAGGGTGTCTCCTTTCTGCCACGTTATTCATAGCGTCGACACAACAAAAACAGGGGGGCGCAGAGAAAGACGCATGAAAAGGCGCTTGAGATGGCCGCAAAAGGTTGGGTATCACGTCGGCTCGGCTAGCAAGATGTAGAATACGATTACTGGGCGGGCTTGATGATTGAAGATTTCAATTGCAATTCTCCTGGACGTGAGTGAAGATTACTCCTTTATGAACGGGTATCTATCCTGGCGAGTCCTCAGATAAAGTAACACCATCTCTCTTTCTATCCAATGACGGAGGGGTGGCTCGGCTCAGTTCCTGAGATGTGGAAAAAGTAACTCCCATTCACCCATCAATTGTCAAAACACCAGACGGCCAACATGGGTAGACAACTGTGAACGATGAAATCTTGAGGCAACACTCATAAAAAAAAACGAAAAAAGGTCATGTCATGATATAAAAAAAGAAAAAAAAAAAAAAACCGAAAACCGAACTATTTTACAGCTTGGCGGCCTTGACGTACTTGGCACCCTGCGCCAGGACCTCGGCGGCGTCGTTGACAAACTCGTCGACGACCTCCTTTGCCGACTTGTCCTCGTTGACGACGGCGGCGCACTTGCCCATCAGGAAGGGCCTGAACTGGTCCATGAGCTCGTCGATATCGACCTCCTCCTCGGACTCGACCTTCGGCTTGTCGCCGCCCTCGGGCGCGGCAGCGGCCTGGGTGGTGGACTCGACGCCGGGGATGGAGCCCTCGCCGCTCATGACCTTGTCGAGGTCGGCCTCGTAAGGGAGGACGCCCTTGGCCGTCAGCTCCTTGAGCTCGGCGGCGCGCTCGTTCTTCCAGTTGAGGATGTAGGGGTTCTTGCGGACGCGGAGCGGGCGGCCCGTGAAGATGAGCGTCTTGATGGTGTCGTCGAACGAGGCGGTGCGGACGGCCTCCTTGTGCGAGTCCGGGGCCCCGGCCTCGTGGGTCAGGATGAAGCGGGTGCCGACCCAGACGGCCGAGGCGCCCATCATGAGGGCGGCGGCCAGGAGCTGGCCGTTGTGGATGCCGCCGGCGGCCACGACCTGGACGGGGGCGCCCGTCAGGGGCGACCTGTGGCCCCTGCAGGCGGCGACGACGGCGGGGATGAGGATGGTGGTGGGCACGTTGCCCGTGTGGCCGCCGCCCTCGCTGCCCTGGGCGCAGATGATGTCGACGCCGAGGGCCAGGCACTTTGCGACGTGCTTGGGGTGGCCGATCATGTTCATGTACAGGATGCCGGCCTTGTGCAGGCGCTCGACCACCTCCTTTGGCGGCACGCCGACGGCCGAGACGAAGACGCGGGCGCCCGACTCGATGACGATGTCGATCAGCTCGCCGAGCTTGCCCTTGGTGTAGTCGTAGCTGTCGAGTTGCTACATGTCAGCCTTTTGCTCTCCTCTCGAAGCCATACCGTCTCAGGCTACAAAATATCCACATACTTGGTCTTGCGCGCGTTGCCGCCGACCTGGGGCAGGAGCAGATCGACGCCAAAGGGCGCGTTCTTGTCGGCCAGGAAGGACTTGAGCTCGGCGATCTGGTCGCGCAGCATGTCGGGGGTGTAGCCGACGCCGCCGATGACTCCGAGGCCGCCGGCGTTTGTGACGGCGGCGGCCAGCTTGGGACCGGCGGCGACGTTCATGCCGGCCAGCAGGACCGGGTGCTGGATCTTGAACAGATCGGTGAGGGGGGTGCGGATCTTCTCTGTTGGAGGAGGGTTGTTTGTTTAGTACGGCGGCTGCAGGAGCGTCGCGCGCACACGGGCGCATGTCGAGGAGGCAGAGGAGGAGAGGCGCGGCTTGCGACGACTTACGTGGTGAGGCCATTGTGACGGCTGCGAAGGGCGAATATGGATATCTAGGGAGCCGCAAGGAAACAAGATGGAAATTACAGGAACAGGCGCTGCTGCTATGCGAACAAGAGAATCAATCTCAGAAGGGATATGGAGAGGCAGAATGGTGGTGATGCGTGGAGGGCGAAGGAGAGAAAAGAGCAAGTGGTCGCACATGCCGCTGGGAGCCGAGGTGCTGGCGAGTCGGCTGACGTTACCGGGGGACGTTTCTGGGGTATCCTGTCGCTAGGCCTGATTGGGGGAGTTTGGCGGGTCGCCGACGGAGGTGCCGAGGTTCAGGCTCAGGAACGGCTGTCGGATACGTCGATACGCTCCAGAGCCGACGGGACCAGCGAATGGTACCCACGGGTACGCGCGAAGCCTAAGTCTGGGGAAAGGGCTTGGTTGAATTGAATCGATACAAGAGCGGGCAATCTTCCCGCTTAACCGCCTACCACCCTGGACGAGACAAGGTGTCTGTCAAAACTGCTTGTGGATGGCGGCTGACAGCTTCGGCCCTGCCCGTCATCGGACTCGTGCGACGTGCCTCGGGATAACTTTGCTCAACAACAAAGCCAAAAAGGCCTGCTATTTTTATCGCTCGGCTCGGGGCGACCGCGACTGCACCGTCGTCAGGTTTAACGTTTGACAACTGTTGGGTGCACGCGGGCTTCTTTGCGAAAGTTCGCGAGTCCCCGCAGCAGGGGTCGAAGCACGTGCTATCAAGTTCAATCCTGCGCTGGCGCAGAGCGTCGATTATCTCAGCCCCTCGATCGAGCCTCGAATTGGGACAGCCAGCGCCTCCCTGACCCGCCCGCGGGCGTTTTTGTCTTCTTTTTGCTTTACTTATATATACTTGCGTGTTCTTTCCGAGATACCCGTCATCACCACCTCATGCGTCCTTGACACGATGAATCTCGTTTCAGTCGCCGCGGCGCGCTCGGCGTCACTTAAAAACGCTTCATGCTCAGCCTGCCGGAGAGCGCATCTTGCTGCGAGGTCTGCAAGCCACAGCCAGTCGGTTTTCAACCGAGCGCAGGCTGCCGTCGCCGCGTCTCCATCGAGCAAACGGCTGTTCACGTGCTCGGCGCTAGCGCGGTCCCGGGATGCCGGTCCTTTCACCAGACACACTCTGCCTGCGTCTTCTGCACTATCGACTGGGACCAGCGGCGGTGAGAAGCCAACGGGAGAGCAGCCCACTAGCAACGGAGGTGGCGGTTGCTGCGGCGGTGCCGGCCGGAAAAGGTCGCGCACGGCATACGTCGCGCTGGGGAGCAACATGGGTGATCGTGTCGCCATGATCGAGCAGGCATGTCGAGAGATGGACAGCCGTGGGATTCGCGTCCGGCGCACCAGCAGCCTCTGGGAGACGGAGCCCATGTACGTCCTCGACCAGGGCATGTTCGTCAACGGTGTGTGCGAGGTAGGCTCCTGCTGTTCGATGAAGTCCACATGGTTCTGCTGCCTAATGTTTTTCTATTTGTACTTGTATCGACTCGAACAACCCAGTCACCACCAGCGCGTGCCCTGGTCTGCTCTGTCTGACTTGATACGTAGGTTGGTACCGACTTGGAGCCGCTGGCGCTGCTGGATCAACTGCAGGACATTGAGAACTCGATGGGCCGGCAAAAGGTGATCGACAAGGGCCCACGCAATATCGACTTGGATCTGCTGCTTTTCGAGGGCGAGAAAGTGGACCACGAACGCCTCAAGATCCCCCATATGGGAATTGCCGAGCGCGAGTTTGTTCTGCGGCCCTTGAGCGAGTAAGCCGCATCCTTCCCTAGATATTTTACTCTTGGACATGAGGTGCGGATAAGACCCAAATGCATGTTCCTTTGCTCACCCCAGCATATAGGCTCATCCCTAACCAGCCCATAAACCCGGATCGTCCATGGAAGCTGGCCCAGGACTACCTCAACGAGCTGCCGCCCTCTGTGCCGCCGCTCACCCCCCTGACACCCCTGTCGCCCGACCATGCCCCCTTGCTGGCGTCGAGCCCGACGCGCAGAACGCATGTCATGGCTATCCTAAACCTTACTCCAGACTCCTTCTCGGACGGCGGTCGACACAGTCCTACTGACTCTTCCGCCCTCGCCGAGACGATCCGCAGCTACGTCGACGCCGGCGCCACCATCATCGATGTCGGCGGCCAGTCGACCGCCCCGGGCGCCCCCGAGGTGACGCTCGAGGAGGAGCTCCGGCGCGTCATCCCCGCCGTCGAGGCCGTCCGCGCCGCGCCACCGGCGCCCAGCGGGCAGCGAGTGCTGATCAGCATCGACACCTACCGCGCCGCCGTCGCCGAGGCCGCCGTCGCGGCCGGGGCCGACATCATCAACGACGTCTCGGCCGGCGCTCTCGACCCGGACATGCTCCCGACGGCCGCCCGGCTGGGCGTCACCATCTGCCTGTCCCACATGCGCGGCACGCCCGCCACCATGGGCTCGCTGTCCGACTACGGCGACGCCGGCGTCGTCTCCGCCGTGGCCGCCGAGCTGCGCGCCCGCGTCGCGGCGGCCGAGGCGGCGGGCGTCCGGCGCTGGCGCATCGTGCTGGACCCGGGCCTGGGGTTCGCCAAGGAGACGGCGGACCAGAACATCGAGCTGCTCCGGGCGCTCGCCGACCTGCGCTGCTGGCCGGGGCTCCAGGGCCTCCCCTGGCTCGTGGGGCCCAGCCGCAAGCGCTTCGTGGGCCGCGTCACGGGCGTGCGCGAGCCGGCCGCGCGCGCCTGGGGCACCGCCGCCGCCGTGGCCGCCGCCGTCCAGGGCGGGGCCGACGTCGTGCGCGTCCACGACGTGCGCGAGATGGCGCAGGTGGTGGCCATGTCGGATGCCATCTGGAGGCACTAAGGTTGAAAAAAAAGCGGGGGCGCTGCGGAAAGTGGATGTTGGAGCACTCTGGGGGACGGAGAAAGGGTAAGGAAGGCGAGAGAGCGAGCTGCTCGGACTCTTGTCGCTATTCTTCCAAGACCGGAAAGCTTGGCATCACAAATTCACGCCCTGCAAACTCCGAGCCCCGACGAGTCGGGCCCGGACCCCGGTTGCACAACCTCGCTATAGCAATATCATGAAAAGCAGGGGCCGCTTACGGGTAGCTCTCGGCGATGCGCGGACCTCCAAATCTCCCCCTTTTTTTTCCCCCCGCCCCCATCCCATGCCTTGGTTGCACTGCCGCGGCAGGGCCCCCAAGCCATCCTCGTCGGGCCACGGCAGCGCCGCGCCGTGGGATCGGTCGTAGGGCTGAGTCTCGGGGCGATCTACCCGGGCCGGGCGTTACTGGCCCTCTCTGTCCTACCCCAGATGGGCGGACGGGAAAAGAGGGAGGAGTGGTGTCTAGAGAGCTCTGGCAGCTGACTTGCGCACACCCCTGCATTGTGCATCCATGTATTCCACGTCAGATGAACGGGCAGGCAGGGGAATAGACATACGCTGCTCTCTTCATCCAAGGGATAGCGGTGCGAACAACACAAGGCCCGCCTGCCAGAGCGTGAGCAAGAATGTAGCTCTTTCATCACCCTCGCCCCACTCTCCCTTTTTTTTCCTCCCTTAATTTGATCTCTTGATAAGAAACCGGTTTACGTGGGGGGTGGGTACATGTGTAGAAACGCCGTCAGCAGGCGATTTCCGCCTGCCCATCTCGGTCTCGGCCTCATCCTGTGATGTCCGCCGCAGGGAGAGCTAGCTGCTGACGCTATCGGTCGTTGCCGCCCGCTCTCCCCGCTTCCTCCCCCCTTTGGTTTCCCCGAGCGCCGACACGAGGCGACAAAGGTGTCAGCTCTGCAGTGTTCCGGCAGGCAGACAGGCGGGGCTTGGTTTTTTTTCCCCCCTCTTTTGTCGGACGAAACATGAAAGAGATGATGACTGTGCCCGGTGATGGTGCATTGCATCTTGCATCTTGCATGGCGGGCGGTGGTGGTGGTGGTGGTGTAGCAAGGGAGATGCTCGGCCCGCTACTTGGGATGTGGGATTGTCGTTGCATCTTTGGTTGCCTGTGGAGGGATGTAGCATTTTTCTCCTTTTTGATATTTTGCTCGACTCTTTTTTTTTTTTTTTTTTTTGTCCCCTTCCTCCTTTTTTGCTGTCTTCTTTTCGACATAGCAGTTCTATCCTATGGAAATACCTCGATATCATTAGAAGGTATACAGACACAGACAACCCTGCCTGCCGCCGTTTCCGCCGCGTGTTTTCTGCCTCGTTTGCGCTCTGCGTTGCTTTGGCTTTAGTGCCAAACCTTAATTGAACAACCGCCCTTTCTCCTGCCCGGAAAGTTACGTGCCAGCTTCGTTCCCCATTTTTCTCATTTGTCGCCTTTTCTCGACGTTGTTTGCTCGCCCGGAATTTTTCTTTGGTGGTTGTTTCTGTGTGTTGTTTTCCCCTTTGGTCATCGCACGCGAAAGATAATGTCAACCAAAAAAAAAAAAAAAACATGGGTGGGCAGAGGCTGTATGGCTTTTTGCTTGGCAAAGCAGGGGCTACGTAAGTATCCCCGATCCGTCCAGCATGCTCCAGGTCCGTCAGATCGGGGCTCTTTTCTTTTGTTTCTTTTTTTCTTGTGCCCCTTGTAGTTCTCTACCTACTCCTGTCCATCACGCGACCATCCCATGCCCAATTTCAAATGCACTTGTCATCCTTTTTTTTTTTTTTTTTTTCCCCTTCCCCAATATGTCAGTGGTAAAAAGTCACGAACGCGACAATAGCCCGTAGCGGCGGGCGACTCGGAAAGTATGGCCTCCAATGACGACAGAGCGGCGTCTGTGGTGAAGATGATATGTAGGTACCGTAAAGTAAAAATACAAAAAAAGTACCTCGGATACGCACGTCTACAGATGGGGGACTCTTTTGGCCCGACCCGCATCTCCTCGGGGGATCACCAGCCCATCGCCTGCAGGCCCGGCTGATCCATCTGCCTGCCCAGCAGAGATGGGGCGACGGTGGGTGTGCTGTAGGTACCGAACCTACCTACCTACCTAGGCTTTTTTGCTTGAGGAGACGCACGGCACATCCGTGCCGCCGCAGCGGTGCCGTCCGGCTGACATCATTTACTAGCACACCCAAATGCAGGTCTTGCTCGCATTTTGTTTTGTTTTTCTTTTTTTTCTACATTGGTAACCTACCACCTAGCCCGACTCTGCTGACTTGAACAACGCGGCAGTGGGTATTTCAGGAATTGCATGTGTGGCCGGGGAGGCATCGCTTGGACGCGCAATGTTTCGTTTCTTTTTTTTTTTTTTTTTTTTTCCCTGCTGCTGCCTTGTTCGATGTAGGGAGGGGCAACGAAAAATGGCTGCCCGAACATTGCAGACCCAGGCCTATTTCTTTGCTTTCTTTTCTGGGAATGGCAAGGGCAAGCCGGGACCGGTCGGGAAGCGTCCAATCCGCCAGCAGGAGCTTTTGCGGCTCATTCCGAACGTGACTGATTTGATGCTTGCTTTTTCTCCTCTGGCTTTCCGATCACTAACAGAAAAAAATAAACCCCGCTCCCATCACCGGTTGCCTTATTGGGAAGCGCCGGCATGCAACCCCCTAGGCAGGCCGGGCTTTCTTGGCATTGTAGATTTGCTTTTTATTCTCTTCCCCCCTTGTAGCCCGGAGCTCCTATCCGGTTGATGGCGTCGATGGGTCCCCATTATGAGCTAGAGGCTGGAGCCAGTAAGCCACACGCCCCCCGGTCGTTCCAACGTAAACCGGGTACTGCCATCAAAAATACCCTTCCGGCAGGGCCTGTGTGTGTGTACTAGTCTCGCTAGTCCGATGCGTGCCGGCCCCAGTCCCCCTCCATGCAGCAGCAGCAGCAGCAGCAGCCGTTCAGTTAGTCGCACAATGTCAGTCCGCACATACACAAACAGACACACACATACACTTCGTATACGCAAGAGGGCGGGGAAACGGGGAATATGATGACGAGGGAGGAGAAGAGATGCTGACTCGGGAGCTGTCTTCATTTTTTCAACAGGAAGGAGAGAAAAGACAAGAATGAATCCCATCGGCGGGAGGGCGGGAGCTAAAAAAGACATGGGGGAGAAAATTGGCTGCCCGGTCTTGTTTGTCGGTTATGTGTCGCTGTTGGTTGGTTAGCCAGCTCAGCGGTGGTGGTCAGCCGCGCCGCCCGGGCGACCGCTGAGCAGCACCCCGACCACTACCACACGGCGGGGGTGACAGCTGGATCCCGTAAAAAGAAGAAGGAAAAAAAAAAGAAAAGAAAAGAAAGGATAAAACCGAACGCGCTTGTCCTGCCAATCCCTTGCGTCAAACCTGGCCTTGGCACTGCTGCTGCTATAGGTGGCTCTCAAAGGGGCCACAAAAAATTCCCAAGGACATGGGCACTAAGAAAACACCGCTTTCTCCGGCCGGCAAAGGGAGGGGGAAGCAAGAAAAAAAGAAAGCAAAGAAGTCCACCGGCGGAGGGAGAGAGAGAGAGAGAGAGAGAGAGGGACCCGCAAACCTGCAATCTGCAGCGCAAATACATGTGCTGACCCCTCGCAGAAAACCCGCCCTGAGGCCGGTGAGCGGAATCCGAGCGCGGGCCCCAGCACTGGATGTCATCCTTCCTCCCTTGCCTACAAGCCAGGTGGCAGCTGGGTACGAAGGGCTGGAGTGCCGCGCATGGACAGTGCCGCAATCTTGTCCGGAAATCCATGAACAAAGGGCAAGGAGAAAATGTCATGAAGACCACAGGGTGGAAATACTGGAAAGGAAAAATAAAAAAAAGTAACCAGGCATCTAGTTCCACAAATAAGCTACATATGCAAGCCGTCTTTGATCCATGACTCCGTCGAGGTCATCCTCTGCCGCGCCCAGCTGTCTAGACCTAGCCGAGCATTGATGCGCTGCCCCCGTGAGCTCCTCCGACGACCCCTTCCCTAATCTAATTCCTGGTCCTAGTTTCCGGCTCGTCCCAAGCTTGAGAGTGTGCTAACGGGGTTAAAAGATAAGGTGAGGAGAATGAAATTAAGAGATTTGAAGGAGGTCTGGGGAAGGGGGAGGGAAACTAAACGGTGGAGGTAGAGAAAGCGATCCAAAGCCCGAGCAGCTGAACATCCATTCATTCCAACGAACCGTCATGAGGTGTTGAGGAATAAAAAAGGGAGAAAAGAAGAAAAAAGAAAAAAAAGAGGGAAAAAGAAATACGAGAAATCATATGCACCTGGGTATCCCTTGCAAATGCCACATTGTCCTGAAAATCCGGTATCCCTTTCCGATCTGTTTGCCAAATATTGCCCGTTTTCCCTTTTTGCCATCCAAAACTTTTGGCATCCCTTCCACATTTGACACCAGTTTAAATCCCGCAAACATTTGCTCCCGGATCTGACAAGAAGAAAACTTAGGAAAGTGGCAACGACCAGGGCATGCCCAAAAAATAAGAAAAAGAAATTGAAGCCAGAACAAAATCGTCTACCAGTTGTTTGTTTTCCAGGGGGTCGAACATTCCGTCGCATCCCGGTCACGGAAAGACACCGAGGCCCTCGGAGCGTCGCCACCTTATTCACCATGTATCACGGCGCCCTCTGCCTGTTGCGGCCCGTCACGGTCCGTCAAGTCATGTTGAGGCCAGACGAGGGAACAGTAGGGTAGAAGCCGTTTGAGGTGTGCTTGCTTTCGTACCGGCCACACTGACCGGCTCGGCTCCATTGAGGGCCCGGGTGGTACAGGGGCCGGCCATTGTCGTACTCGGGCTTCACCTTTGAGTGGTGATCCGTCGGGCTGGGGAGCGTATGGCCGATGCTGCCGACTTGATGCTCGCGAGATGAGTGCTGGAACATCTCCACGTTGTGGCCATTCTCGTAGATGGTATTCGGGTAGTAGTGGTACTCCTTGGTTTCGTTCATCGGCTTGTGATCGTCCGTCATGATGGTGTCTACGCCAACCTCTTGCGAGTGGCGGGTGCTTGATCCGTATCCGCTGCCGCGCGGATCGTACGTCGTCGAGTGCCCAAACGTGGAGCCCATTATCCCCGACCCAGCAGAAGTGAACTCTGGGCCGAGACCTCCGTACCCTAGGTTTCCCGACGCCCCTCCAGGACCGCTGCTGGCGCTCCCCCTCCTCTCCGACTGATAGTGGCCCGGCGAGCGGCCGCGCACAATCATCTTGGCCGACTTTTTGTACCCAACCTTGACCCACTGCGGCGCCCCCGAGCTCTGGCTCCCCGAAACGTCTGCCCAGAGCTCGACCACGAGGTGGTAGTACTGCTGAGCAGCTCGGCGCTTGCCATTGTTGGCCGTCGCCTGCTTGAACTGGATCCGCTCGAACGTGTGTTCCGTCGCCGCCGGAGTCGCCTGAGACTGCCCGAAATCGTAGCCCCCGCCTCTGAGGGTTCCGTCGGCCTGAGGGAACACGTTGAGATGCGGGTGGCCAACTGACTTGGGCGAGAGGCGCACCTTATCCGGTGCCGAAACGGGGCCCTTGTCTCTCTTGGGGGTGTGTTGGACCAGCTCAATGGTTTGCGCGTCATTTTCCGCCACCACTGCCGAGATGGACATGGCGAAGCCAGCAACGGTGTAAGCTGTCTGGCTACTCTCCTGAACAAACTGGATCGCGGGGGTTGTGGGCCACGAGTGAGTTGGGGGGCTCAGAGAGAAGGAGCAGACGCAGGAGAAGTAGTTTCTCCGGTAGCACGTCCACTCGTGATCGGCGAGAAAGAAGCCTTTGTCGATGACGCCCTGAATGTCGAAAGTGATCTTGGTCCCGTTGGGCGCCGTTCCATCCACATAGTACAAGGTTCCCTGCGGGACAAGGCTCAGAAGAGGCGGGAGGGTTTGAGGCCCCGATTTGGTGTTGTACTGGTCCATCCTGTGACTGGATGCGCCAAAGGCGTGGGGGCTCGACGTCGGCGAGGTGATATGGGGTTGTCGGGCGTAGCCGCCAAAAGCCGAGCTTGACCCCTGATCCTGAGACCTCCTCAGGTTGCTCCGGTAGATGTTTCGTGGGCTGAGCGGTTCCGGTACGGGCAGGGCGCTTCGGTGGCCATGCATTCCAATCGACGAGCTGGTGCCGCAACTTTTGTAAGCTCCAGCTTGCCTGCGACGACTTGTCCAAGGGACGGCGCCAATATTGCACGAAATACAAGCGCAGCAGCGCCATCTCCACCACGGCAACTCTGACAGAGGATAGGAGTTCAAGGTCCACGACCCATCGTATAGAAAATGCCAGGGCGCTCGAAGACAGACGCGGGAAGAGAGCAAGACGGGGTCCTGGCTCACGTACCTTGAAGAGCCGTAGCGCCTCAGTTGAGGATGGGCGAGGAGGTTGGTCGGGGTGGAAAACAGCGAAGAGGCAGTCGACTCTTGTGGGTACGCCACGGAAGGGTTGTAGATCGAAGGGGGTTGGCCTTGGGAGTACAGTGGCAAGGCCGGGGCGGGCTGCACGGTCTGCACCGCGCTTCCGAGATTCAAGGCCGGGGTTGTGTTGGCGTCCTGGCCGTATCTGAAGTACACATCACGGGTGATCAGTCAAGGAGAGCCCAACAGGCTGGTGTCAGGGTCGGAAATAAATGCCAGAGCCCGCCACAGCCGGCACTGACGCAGCTGGGCTTGTGTTGTGTTGCGCTGCCTCTGCAACACATCTCGGCGGGCGTACTGTGCTACCAGCTGTGGCACTGCCAACAACACTGCGTCGCACAAAAACCAGGGAGCGGGTGCACGCTTGCCACCGGGCCACTGCGTTTGCCGGTGATTGCTGTAGAGCCCAATGTTGTTCATGTAATACCTTCAAGCACCGTAGCAGCAGTCCATTTTCTCTGTCGTTTTCGTGCCGCTTGCGGGTGGACAAGGGTAAGAATAGCGGATGATATGGATAGAAGGAAAGGAGGACGAGTAGAAAGGGAAGGAGAAGGAAGAATAGTAGGGGAGCAGGCGAATCCAAAAAGAACAAGCCGAGTAGGGGAAAACCAAATGGCCAGTGGATTGATTTGCAGCGAGCAACAGGTGCCAGGGGGGGTCAGGAAGCCTTCCTCCGGCAGTCGTAGCCTGCGAGAGTGGAGGTTCCTGGCTGACGGAAGAAGGCAAGGGAGGAAAGGAGAGGGACCTGGGTCCCGGGACACTCGCCCAGGAGCAGGATATCGGGCGGTTTAAGACGCGCACCGCAGCCGGCCTGCCTAGGTATATGGCACGCACAGCCGGCCGGGCCAATAGTGCAGGGGCTAATGTGCAGTGCATCTACCATAGAAACTGTGCAAGGCGCAAATCGGGGCTGGGGGAGGAAACCAATGAAAGGCGCTGGAGCCGTAACACATACCTCATATCAGAGCCACCCGAGAACTCGCTGTACTCGAAATCCGGGGACGAGGATTCGAATTCCTGACGGTGAGGGTATAACGTTAGAAGGGAAAATTGTGCTGATTGCTCATGTTATTGTAGCTGCATGTTTGTGCAATGTGTATGATCACGGAGAGAATCCCAAGACTAATGGAAACAGGGGGAAAGAAAGAAACGAAAGCTAGGGAGAGGGGGGAAAGGCAAGAACGATGGAGGAAAAAAAAAGGTGCAATGTGATCCAACCACCTGCCGGGGGACTGTAGCGGCGGAGTAACAGGGCCGCATCTGTATTTTTTTTTTTTCCTCTGCTGCCTGTGTAACTTGGGAAGAATTGGGCGGGTAGGCGAGCTGCCGTGGCGGAATGAGAGATGAGCGACCTACACAGCGAAATCCTTGTCAGCGTATCGGCCCCGGAGCCACGATTCTAGAAGCGCGCAGCAGCAGGCCTGCTCGATGCGTTTCCAAGTGCGAACAGTGCAGACACAATGGCGGGAGGGACGGGATCGAGGGCGGAAATGGCAGTGAAGGGGCGGGCGCAGTGCGTAGGCCTGCTATTTTACTCTCGGTAGGGCTGGTAGGCAGTCCCGGAAGGAGGTTTTCGGCTGTTCCCTTGGACGCCTCCACTCGCATTCGCGTCCAGGATAGCATTATGCAGGGGGGTTATATGGGCATGTAGGTGAAGTAGGATAGGGGATAGGGCCTGCAAGCCAGCCTGCAGACGAGGCCATGCTGTTCGTGCTCTGAAAGGACGGTGCCGGGTAGGCAGGCCCTGGCAGCTGCACTGGCAACCGGTACAGTACAACCTGGGACCATCAGGTACATTCGTGATCGGCTGCTGGCGGGAGGTGCATTGTTTTCGTGCCACCCGCTTGAACCCACACCACCCTGCCGGCCGTCCCAGAGCGTGCAGCTCCCAGCGTTGGGAAGCAGCGGCAAACAGCCACACCGCACTGCGAGTGTGCTGCAAATGGGAACGGGCCATGCTGCCTGTCAAATCGGCGGCTCGAGCAGCCACTTTTGATTCGAGCACGCCCCCCAGCCGCGATAAACCCAACCATCGGGAAGAAATGGTCGCGTAGCACCAATCGTCACCCGAGAATCAGAGCTCCTCCTTCCCATCCTGGCTTGCACCCATGGGGCAGAACATCCTGGCCCAGAAAGTATAAACTTTCGGGACGCAGATTGCGGAGCCAGGGCACGGAGGGAGACGAGGCTCGGGTCCGACGTGAGCGGCGCGGCTGGGGGAACGGGGCCGATCACGAGCAAAAGGATGCGGACTCGGGCAGGCAATCATGGCCGACAAGCCTCGATAGGGAGGGGCCCTCACCGAGTCTGCAGACCGGTCCGAGAAAGGATGGCGCTCGAGGGCCGAAAAAAAAATGCAACCAAACAAGCATGGGCGTGGGAGCGAGGGAGGAGGGGTGCAAAGGTGATGTGTGCATGGACCAGTAGGCTTCAGGCGGAGGGCTTGAGAGGGGGCTACTGGGAGTGGCAGTTTGTGGCTGGGAACAGAACTTGAACAATTGAAAAGGGTTGCTGCTCACCTTTGTTATCCAAGCCGACGACAAGCGCAGTCTTCATTGGCTGCTCGCTCCTCATCCATCCTCTCAATCTCTGTCGCTCTCCTCTCGCTCGCCTCTTCTTGTCGCCTCATTCCCTCAGTGGAGAGCCGCGGACAATGATTAAATTAATTGCATGTCATCATTGTCCTCGGCACGGCGGCTCCCAAGGGCCAGCGGATCCTTGTTCGCTCCCCAAGCCTCGTGGATGCAGCCAAAAGGGAGGGTGGGAGGAGGATTGGTGGTAGAGGTAGAGTGATGTCTGGCTCCGTATTTTCTTCTCTGTTTCTTTCCTTGTCTTGTTCTATTTCTTTTCTCTCGCGTTTGAGGGAGCCGACCGGATCACCAACTGAGGGGTGGAAACGGAAGAAAACGGTTGGAAATAAAATCAAGAACAGAAGAAAGAACAGGCTGGCAGAGTGGGGAAGTAAGATCAGAAAAGACGGGGGAGACTGGATATCGAAATGGGGAAGGGATGTAAGACTGCAATGCGATGGCTGATGCCATTTTCATGGCCATGTAAGCTGCTGGGTACCTTTGGAAGAGGATTCATGTGAGGGTCGCCGCCCCTGCTGGCCTCGGTGCACAGGAGGGTCTCGATGTTGTTTTGCTGCTGGGGCTATCCACCAACGCCGTTAGCAGGGCTGGCCCACTGATCTTCGGGAGGAGATGCTAGGGTAGCCCGGGACCGGGGGAGGTGAGGGGATGGTTCGCTGCTGAAGCACCCGGGCTGTGTGCCCCACAGTGCTTCCAACCGTGTACGCCAGCCTCCAAGGGTGTCCCCGAGAGAAGCTGTTTGACAGAGGGGCACGACCACTAAAACAAGGGTCCTAGGCGAACCAACCTTCATCCAATCCGTCGCTGTCATTCCTAATGGTTAAACCTTTTGCCAACCTACACAGCCCCACCCCATTGTTAGCTTTCTTCGGCAAGGACAGATGTCATATATTTCTGGTTTGGAAAGGGCAGAGATAAAAGGCAAAAGGTGAAAAACTAGACGCAAATCTAGTACAAGGGGCTGGGTGAGATGGACGAGGGATCACAGTGCTTGTGGAGCACTGGGGTTTTGTGGCTCTGTCGGTGACAGGTCGGATGAGGGCATCCGCCCTTCGCTGTCGACACGCATTCGACAAGTACAATAACCAAGGGCTGTGAAAATAAAGCTCTCCAGTCTGCTCCTCAAGCTCGAGGCTCAATGCTATGGTAATCTTCTGATCCCATGAGCTTGGCTGGTGCCGGAGGTAAACTCCCTCCGACTTCGCCATGTCGGATGCCGGACAGCGCCGTCATCCTGTAGGAGGAAAGAAACAAGCCAAAGTCACTACTGACCTGCCTTTGCGGCGTGTAGGAGGCGGGTCTGCAAAGCAGACGATGGGATTCTCGACGATCGTGGCGAAAGCAGCTCCTGTCCGGACGGAGTTAGCGTGGGTCCCACGGCTGCAAGACGTAGACATGCCGGCCGATTGCTGCGTCCCGTATGGCTGCGACCTGCGGCGCCTGCAGGAGGTGCAATGGGAAGATGAAAATCCCCGAGGGAGGGCGGGTTCGAAGTAGCTGCGCGCAGCCCCCGTGGCCGGCCAGGCGCGCCCAGATCGGACACGAGCATGGCGGCCCAACCAGGGGGTCGGGACGAGCAATCATTTGTGGTCCGACGTGCCATCAACGCGACGGGCATGGCCGCTGTGAGAGGTGAAATGCAGGAGATTTCCTTGGAAATGGCGAGGAGGGTGCAAGGCAAGACCCGAGGCGCAGAGGGGCCGGGGGAGAACTCAGTGGCCTCATTGGCCCAGGGCAGAGAGGGGGGGTAAGGGGGCTTACTGCTTTCTCTCTCGGACGCGGGCTCCGAGATCTTGCTGCTCCGTGGCCCCTTTCTTTTTTTCGTTCTTTCTTCGACACCCTTGTGGATCGCCACCCTAGGGTCTCGTTTCTCGTAAATCGCCTTTTCGTTGATGACTGCTGTGCTCCTGGTGGCTTTTCTACTCCTGTTCGTCCCTTGCGGCACCGTGCTCGTGGCTTCTCGGTGAAGGGTGGTGTGTAGGGTGTTGTTTGTCCGTGTGGTCACTCCGATGTTCGTTGGTCGAATCAGCCTGGGAGATGTCGTGCCCTTTGGTGTCTCTTGGGCGGCAGACTCTATCTCCTATTTCGTGGCGTCTATCCCTAGGGGTCGATATTGCTGGCTGTCCCGAGTTGCGCGCAGGGCCACGGGACGGTGCGGGTTTGCTTGGTGCACCGACTGGAGGATTGCGTTTGTCTCCCCTATGCTTATTCGACTGCTCCGGGGAGGAGGTCGGTCGGATCTGAGATGTGATTGTGCGAGGTGAGATGTCTTCGGGATATTTTCCGAAGAACGGAAGGTAGGTGTGGAAAGGGTAGTCTTGGATGCGGAGACACTGCGGATGGAGCATGCGGCTATATACCCCTTTGAGGAGGTGGGATAGCGATCTGGGACTGGGGCTAATGGCGGCTCCTGAGCTCGGACAGCAGGGAAGCAGAAGCTGGAGCTTGTCGGGGCGATCCTGGCATGAGGCCGGCCTGGACAGTAGAGCGCGAGGCTGTTGACAATACGAGGGCGTGGGCGTACGCAGCAGGTGTGGTCCGGGGGTTTCTATGGTGCAGAAGCGGGCGGCGGAAGCAGTGTGAGGAAAGGTGTGAGGATTAAGAAGCGTGTGCGCGTGTGTGTGCTCGCCCGCGTATGTGTGCGTGTGGCAGCAGCCAGCGGCAGTGGTGGAGGCGGAGGCACCCAGGCGGTGGTGTGTGTGGTGTCGGTCGGACTGGGGTCTGGTGGTATTGGAGGCTCAACCTGACCCAGGAGCTGAGCACGGTAGCACCAGGAGCCGGATAGGAGCCTTCGGGCTAGGTGTGTGAGGCGACCGGCTGGCAGCGTCTTTTGCAGGAACGGGAAGTGCAAAAAGACTCGCCGGGCGTGTGAGGCGTTGCGAGACCAGCGGCCCTTGGAGAGGCACTTTTTTTGGCGCTGTGGCGTGGATTTTGTTCAAATGCAGTCTGAGATGAAAAAGCAGAGTGATGGAAGGAGCAAAGGAGGTGACGACAGGGGCATCTTGTTGCGAGAGGGAAGGGGCGACGAGAAGTGCGACTGCCCGGCCTCTTTAAGCTGGAGACACCTGGGTCGTGCGGAATCTACCACCTAAGACAGCCTGGCGCCAACCGGCAGACGAAACAAAAAAGAGGGCCCCCTCAGATGGCCAGGGTAAAAAAACAGTAATACAAATGGCCGGGAGATGGAAAAGTGGAGGAGGGAGCAGCAGCGCGCTGGTGCCTGGGTCCGGATGGGGAGGGGGTGCTTTTCCCCAGCCATACATCGCACCCTTCTCCTCGGTCAGTAGCCCCCGTTTCTGGCTGCACACGGCAAGGCCCAGCTCTGCCCGGCGAGCCATGTATTTTCTGCGTCGACGGCCGACGCCCCTGTACAAACCCAATACCTGCCCAGCCAGCGGCGCCTCTGGGGCCGGGCAGTTAGTTGCAGACTCCACCCGCGAGCAGCTCCTCCAGCCAGCACACGATGCAAAGATTGCCAGACGACGCCAGCCGCACCGACCAGGAGCGAGTTTCCGAGGCGAATATCAGGTGCGCGTCTGATAGGATAGGGGGCCTGCTGGCTACCTGCCTGCAACGGTGGAGGACATGTAGGCAGGCAGAAGACCACGAGATGATGGATACGCTACGCTACGTCTTCGGGCCGCCGCGGCTTGAGAGACGCTGGGTGGAGGAGGCCAACCCGGCAGTCTACTGCTAGCCTGCATTACTGGCTGCCATGGCATCCATCCTCTCCGGAGCTAGCAGATGAGGTGTGCTGGTACCTCGCTAGTCTATCGACTCGGCCCCGCTCGGTCAAGCACAGTAAGGTGGCGAGTGGGCAATGGTCACCTAGGGGGGTCTGGTCAGTCTGTTATTCTGCTCTGCCCTGTTCCCACGCCTTGCTCAAGGGCCTCCTTGAGCCAGAGAGGTCCCCGAGCCTCTCTTTGTTGCTTCTTTTCCCTTCCACGTTTTTCCTTGGCGTGCTCCTAGAGTGCCTATCCGATGCTATCATCAAGGCGCAGGGACTTGCTGCAACCTCGCCCCTTCCTATGGAGGGAGGTATAACCGTCTATGCTAGACCACATGTATTTGCTTTATTCCATCGAATGATCTTGTTCATCTTGTTTGGTATGTGTACAGAGCACAACACCACAGGGCAAACATCCATCAGACGAACGAGGCGTTTTTTTTTCCGGGGGAGTCGACTGGGCTCGACCGTCTCAAGACTCCTCCCCCACGCCCGTGTGCTCGGCACTAGCGAACTAGTGGTTACTCTCGCCCTGCATCTCCCGTCCCATGTTTTCCCTCGCAGACACGGCATTTTCCCTTGGGCGGGTTATGCCACCTATTTCGCGTTTCCCCGGCTCCCATCGAGCTGCAACTCCACCCTCTACTCCAAGACCGCATCGGCCGGTATGCGAGGTACGTCGTAGGTACGAGATCCCTGGGCGGCGCAACGCTATCTCCAGCGCGGCGGTAGGCATCCACTCACAGCTCCCGGCATTAAGCTGGACCGGCCAATGGCAGGCGATAACGCCAGATTGGCTTAAAAGCTGGAGAAAGATGAGAGCCGACAGTGCGTGTCCGGCATGCTAAATGTTTGGTCTCTTTTGTCAAGGTCATCCCCACAGTCTGGCTATTTACACGCCCCTAAGCCTCCAGACCCAGATGGAGTTTAGACGAAAGATATACCTGGTAAAAGAAGGTCAGGAAAAAGAAAGGACGAGCAAGCACCAAGAAACGAAAAAAAAAAACACTAGGTCTTCATTCAGGCCTGGGAGAGAGGAGGAGAGGAGGACTCTGTCCACCAACACGCAGACCAGCAGCGAGCGATCAGCGATGCATCAAGCCCCTTGTTTTCTTTTCGAAACCTGAGAAGCAGTCTTCTGTTTTCCATGCAGCAGCAGACCATGCCGCTATCCGAGGGAAAAAAAAAAAAAAAAAAAAAAAAAAAAAAGGAAGGAAAAAAGGCCAAGCATGCAACCATCCCCAGGCCTGAGCAGAATGGAATACTGCAGATAAAGGAGAGCAGAAAAAAAAAAGGGAAAAGAAGAGAAGGATCAATCATTCATGATGGAACAGGGGTATTTCCAGCAAATGGATCGCCCCACCGCGGCACCAGGTCGACGCCTGATTGGTGGCGAGGGTCAGCCTGCGCGATGGTCCAACGGGTAGCTGCAGCTCGACCAATACGGAAGGGGGGCAAAGTCTGCCTGCCGCCGACGCCGCCTTCTTTCATCGATCGCACTCGGCTCCTCTCCTTTGTTCTCTCGCCTCCGTTCTTCCATTCGATTTTTCTTTTCGTTTGGTATTGTGATGTGGCCGCCCCTCGGCCTCTCTGCCCACCCCTCCCCTCTTTTTTTCCTGGCTGAGGTTCTATCATTTTCTCCTGGTTATTTTGACCCCTATGGCGGTCAAGATAGGCTCCCGCTGCTAGAGCTAGTGCGTCCGCCCTTCGAATTTGACAGACAGACCGGTGCCAGGTAAATGGAAAAGAATATCCAGGGCGATTAGTCTCATGTGTAACATCGGATCCCAAACAGCACACCGCGAGACAGGACAGGATAGGTGGATGGACAGCCAGGCTGCGCATGGCCGATCCCATGAATGACTTGCATGGGGCACCGCTACTGCAAAGGACGTGTCTCTTTTTTGCTGGTGCCGCTCTTTGTCCATCCGTTTTTCAAGATCTTTGGATCGTCTTTTTTTTTTT